>CM035434.1:2837524-3027524 GCA_020310875.1 Ceratopteris richardii
GTTAGTAGATCACTAGGTAGGTCACCCATGGGAAAATCCCTACTTTGATCAACCACTCATTTTTTATTATATCAAAGTTTTTTTGGTAATATAATGTTCTTCAATCTCTTATGATAGATCATATTTCCAACAACCATTAATCTCTCAACTTATTAATTTATTCAATGGAATGTGATTTCATGCTGAAATTTATGGCATCCTCACCATGTGTAGTGGATGTACACCAATAGATCATATATACTAGGAAGAAAACTTGCCTTTCTGATGCAAGTTGAATTGTTTTATGGAATAGGACATTGTTTAGCAATTAAAACCTTGACTAGATCTAGTAGACTTGGTGGAGTCTATGATGAAAAAGAGACACACACACACATACACACACACACACACACACACACACACACACACACACATATATATATATATATATATATATATATATATATATATATATATATATATATATATATATATATATATATATATATATATATATATATATATATATATAGTATTGTGTGTTGTGCTCCAAGCTGCTTCTTCCTCCTAGTGCTGTTCACGTGCTTCCGCAGACGTCTATCTCTAACTATATATATATAGTTAGAGATACACGTCTGCGGAAGCACGTGAACAGCACTATATATATATATATATATATATATATATATATATATATATATATATATATATATATATATATATATATATATATATATATATATATATATATATATATATATATATATATATATATATATATATATAGTTAGAGATAGACGTCTGCGGAAGCACGCGAACAACGCTAGGAAGAAGAAGAAGCTTGGAGCACAACACACAATACTGAATGTATTACTAGAGAATGTACAAAGATAAAATAGCCCATTAGGGCGATAGGCATATATACAAGCCGGGGGAAAAAAACCTCCTAAAGAGGGAAAAAAGTGCCCCGGTGGTCCTAGTGTGTTCACACATATCACTACCTAAATATATCAACAAATCCCCCCTCCGAGTGATGCGGTGAACAAGGAGCTCACACTCATGTATAAGGAAGTACCAAGCTATGTGGAAATCACTTCACAAAAGGAAGTAAGCCCAAAGCTTTGCGGAAAGCTTCAAACTTCTCCCTAGGTAGAGCCTTCGTGAAAAGGTCTGCAATGTTCTCCTGTGTGGGCACATATGCCAAGCTGATCTCCCCAGCAGAGAACCTCTCCCTAACATAGTGATAATGCACCTCAATGTGCTTAGTGTGAGCATGGAACACATGGTTCCTCGCAAATGCCAATGCACTCTGACTGATAGTGAAGATGGTGGTGGCAAAAGTCTGGCCAACACCCAAATCAGCCATAAGGCATCTGAGCCACACACACTCAACAGTCGCTGTGAAAGCTGCCCTATACTTAGCCTCACAACTGGAAGTGGCCATAGTAGGCTGCTTCTTGCTCAACCAAGATATACATGAGCTACCAAGCATGAAGCAAAAGCCACTAGTGGACACACGAGTGTCATAGCAACCATCCCAATCAGAGTCAGAAAAAGCATGCAAATCTGGCGGTAGTGATCCCCCCTTGGGATAAAACAACCCAAGTAGCCGAGTACCACTCAAGTAGCGAAAGATACGCTTAAGTGCCTGCCAATGCTTGACTCCTGGGTAATGCATAAACCTGCTCATCTCTGAGACAGCAAACTGAATATCTGGCCGAGTAATGCATAAGTAAATCAAGCATCCAACAGCCTGCTAATAGAGAACAACATCAAATGCATCTCTAGTATCGTGAAGACTCAATCGTAAACCTGTCTCCATAGGAGTGGCAATAGGCTATGTATCTTCTCATACCAAGCATGTGGTTCTTGCTTCAAACCATATAATGCCTTCTTTAACCTGCATACCTGGTTTTCATGCCCTTTCTGCACAAAGCCACGAGGCTGAAAAACATACACTTCTTCATGTTCACCATTCAGAAATGCAGTTTTAATGTCCAATTGATGTACATTCCAACCATGATGGGCTGCAAGTGCACAAATGCTCCAAACAGTAGTCATACGGCATGTAGGTGCAAAGGTCTCATCAAAATCAATGCCTCTGTCCTACGCATAACCCTTTGCAACAAGCCTAGCCTTATACCTGTCAACTGTACCATCAGGTTTACGCTTCAACTTGTATACCCTATTAGTGTCAATGGCGTTCTTGCCAGGAGGCAAGTCACATAAAGACCAAGTACCTTTCTTCATTATTGCATCATATTCAGATTGCACAGCAGCCATCCAATTTTCTGAATTTTGTGCTTCATCAAACGAAACAAGCTCATTCTCATCAGAGAGACTAGATGCAGCCATAACATAGCAATCTGATGCAAAAGAGGCACTATGAGAGTCTGAATGAGTACGGTATGACAGAGGTGCATCTAATTTGCTATCACGCAAAGTCTGCACCAGCCATTTTGGCATAGTTCTTGCCTGCTCAATATCAGCTCTCTCATCAATAAGTGTATCATGTAAATCTGCATCAGAAATGGAATGATCTTCATCATCACATGAAACATGCAAAGGCTGAGAAGTTGCCTCATTAGGACCAGCACTAGACTGTCCACCTATGAAAAGAGGCAGCAAAGTATCATACATGTCTTTCGAGCTAACAGATGTCTCCTTAGTACATGAAAGCAATGGCTGAATAACATCTTCCACAAAAACAACATCATGGCTAACCAGAATGCGTTTAGTCTGTGGATGATGCAGACGATAGCCTTTACTTTCAGAACTGTATCCAACAAAAATAAATTTTACTGCTTTATCAGCCAATTTGCTACGATGTTGTTTCGGCACTAATGCATATGCCAAACAACCAAAAACATGCAGATGAGCAACAGATGGCTTGCAATCATGTCAAGCCTCATATGGAGTGATAGACTAGAGCACTTTAGTGGGACACCTGTTCAGTACATATGCTGCACACATGACAGCCTCAAGCCAGAAACTATGTGGTAAAGCCTGACTCTTGACCATACACCTCGCCATCTCCATGAGTGACCTGTTCTTTTGTTCAACAACCCCATTTTGTTGAGGTGTATATGGCACTCTACACTGGTGTTTTATCCCATGTTCAGCCAGAAATGCATTAAAATCAGAAGACATATATTCCCCCCCTCGATCAGAATGGAGGGTGCCCATTTTACATGCTGACAAATTTTCAGCCAAAAGCAAAAACTCTTTGAAGCACATGAACACTTCGGACTTTGCCTTCAATGGATATACCCATGCATGCCTGGAAAAATCATCAATGAAAGTCACGAAGTAAAGATAATTACCAAAAGAAGGTGTCTGCATAGGACCACAGACATCACTATGTACAAGCTGCAATTTTTGAGTAGCCCGGACTGAACCATCTTTTGGAAAGGATGAATGCTACATTTTGCCCAAAATACAGCCTTCACAAACATGTTTTCCAGGTGCCTCAAGTTTGGGCAAAGAGGACACCGTTTCAGATTTCTACAGGCGTAGCAAACTAGCAAAATTCAGATGACCAAAGCGTGCATGCCAAAGCTTTGCATCTGACATAGCCTGAAAATCATTTACTACACATGCCAAATCATTCACATATCTTTCATACTCTATGAGCTTCTTCTCTTCACTCGAGCCTGCCCCTACAGGGAATACTGTTACATGCGCCAACAACTCCTCTTATCTTGTTATGGGAGTTGGTAAGATCATTTTGACTTTTCACTTTGTCAGATGCTTTATTTGTGCCAGGGATCAAGAAGAACTTGTTATCAGTTTCTGCATTAGCCAAGTTTGGCTTGGTTGTGAAATTTGCGTTTTCTGATTTCTTCTCATCTTTATCTTCCTTCTTCAAATATGCAGAATTAGCAGATTTCTGCTTACTAGTTGAAGAGCTCCATTTTCCTTTGCCCTTCTGACTAGCTAGGAAAGCTTGATCTGCAACTCGTATAATGGACCTGTTCTGCCTAGACTGATCTTCCTACAACAGAACAAAGACTAACTCCTCAAATGATAAGGCATTTGGATTTCCTTTCATCATCAACTGAAGAGTAGAAGCAAAACTCTGATATGAATCAAGAAGACCATTCAGAATGGTCTGCACAAGTGAGCTATCTAGTATAACCTCATCAACAGAAATCAACTGTTCCTTCAAGTCTTTGATCTTCATTAGGAAACTATCCATAGAATCACCTTCATTCATGTGCTCACTCTCCAACTGTTTTCGGAGGTAAGCAACATGAGCCTCATTCCTAGCTTGGTACAATGTGGTAAGTGTATCCCAAACATCCTTAGCTGTTCTGCAAGAGAGAATGTGAGGAATAATGGCACGTTTGACAGACAAAGCTATCAATGCATGTGTCTGGGCATCTCTGCCATCCCAGCAAATCTGCTCTACAGTAGGTGCAACAGAAACCGCAGCACGAACAGGAATATGCAGAATATCATCACCTTCGACACCTTCTGCATCAGCTTCAGTACCTATAGTTGTAACAGTTGCAGGTGGGATAGGATGTTTTTCGACACCCTATACAATGTTCCACGGTCCTTTTGCAACCAACACATGTCGCATCATATAAGCCCATAATATATATATATATATATATATATATATATATATATATATATATATATATATATATATATATATATATATATATATATATATATGTTCCACAGTCCTTTTGCAACCAACACATGTCACATCATATAAGCCCATTATATATATATATATATATATATATATATATATATATATATATATATATATATATATATATATATATATATATATATATATATATATATATATATATATATATATATATATATATATATATCAACACATCAAGAAATCTTTAGTGGAAAGTATATGGATTTTATGTGTGTCAAGATCATTTTTTAGAAGAAAGTTTTGCATATGCTCTTAGATTAGATTTATTTGTATATATTTTGAATATGCATGATCTTTAATCTCGATTCAAATATTCCTCTGGCATATCATCTTTTAAGAGATTTGTTATATAAGAGCTCTTGGAATTAGATATCTAGTTTCAATAAGTTATGTATGATCATTGTGGATGTTCCTCCACATGATAGTAGAAATATTTCTATTAGGTAGTTGACACATGTACAATGGCATTGTGGCTTACATCTTAGTTTGCACCAGTTTGGCTTGATTTGATTGTGTTTATTAATCACTGTATCTATCATGACATTGTCATTAATTCTTGGATTGTATCACATATTTTAGATATAATTGTTTATTGATCTATGAGAGTGTGTATTGGATGTGGTTTGATGTTTGTGTTTCTGATTTTCTTGCAAGTACATGATCCAACCTAGAGTCTCATGTACACCTATTTGTCACCTTGTTTGGCTAATAGCTTAGACATTGGTCACAAATTAGATTATCCTACTACCATTTTGACTTGCATATGTGGATAGTCATTCGTACTCTTGAATTTTAGTTACATTTTTTAGGGATGATGCTTCAAAGATTTCACAACTTTTATGTTAGATAGGTATTCTAATGAGCCCTTGAAATCTTGAGTAATTGATTTTGGAGAGTCATTCTTAATTGGAAGGTTCATTGCCATGCTAGATTCTTGATTTACCCTCAATTGTTTGGTGTTGGTTATGACAATTGATTGGGAACTTGCTAGATCAATGAGATGTATTTGATGATAAGATTTTGGTTAAATTTTCTATAAATTCTTTTGATTTTGATTACTTTATTTAGGGGGGATATTCTACCATGTTTTCACTAGGATTTTTGCATGTATCTTATCTTTGAAGAATTGGTAAGCAAGTTTCTGCTCTATATTTGATGCACATGTTAGCTACATGTATCTGTAATAGTTTGATTACTTTGTTTCCTCTTAAATTACACACTTGTGATGTGATGTATGCATATTCTTTTGAATTTATGTTCTTTTTATGATAGAGTATCAATTTTCTATCAATTTTGCTAGTCCAATCTTTCATTAGTAGTGTGTTGGGTTTAGCCAAAAGGATGTTTTCTCGATTTACTAGCACTAACTTTTCAAGATGAAAATATCACATGGAAGACATTGTAGTTGCAATAAATTCACAAACACATGCACACACACACGCACACATGCACGCACACACATGATGCATGGTGACACACAAAGACCCTATAAAGTGCTTGATTATGAGAAAACAGATATGGGTGCATTGGATAGGCCTAGCACATTGTAATCTCTTGTTGATTATGTTTATGAGTTCTTTATGTATGATAAGACATGATTCATTGTGGTAGATACTTCATGATATGTTTGCCAATTCATTGATTCATGTAAGGTAGGTCACATAGATGATTTCTTCTTCTTTTTCAAAAGGGAAGTTTAGCTTTGGCCTACTCTCTTGGACTTTAATTAAAATAAAGAAAGAAAAATTTACAAGTGATTGGGATAGTGCCCTTGGGACCCCCCTTATCTCATAAAGCAAGGGCAGAACATGTGGAACTAGAGAGGTTTACAAAGGAAGCTAATAACCCTCTCATCCCCCTCATGGGGGGCCCATTTGGGTTTAAGCTTGTTCTCAATGAGAAATACTTTATAATGCCTGAAAGATGGGGACCTCTTATAGTTGCAAATTCTTTTGCCAAGGAGGAATAGAGACTTCTTGATCGACCACTCCTTAGAAGGGTGTCCAAAGTTGTAGGCACACGATTGCCTTTGAATCTTCTAGAGGTCTCCCCTCTTATAGCACTCCACAGTGCCACTGAGAAGCCAATCGCTTCATCTAGAATCGTTTGATTCCAAGTGATTGTTCCCACACTCTCAAAATATTCATTAGGGTCCGCCAGATCTGAAGAGACTTGGGGCATGCGAAGAAGATGTGACCCAGGTCCTCTATGATGCAATGGCATCGCTTGCACCACTGCGGAGTCCCACAAATTTTGCTAACTTTTAGATTGGTCCAGATACCACGGTGGAGGATTTGCCACATGAGGAATGACCTTTTGGTCTCAATGAGGGGACGCGAGATAGACATGAACTTCAAATCCCAATGCAACCTCGTCTAGATCAGGCATCACTTCTTGTTAAGAGTGACATGATAATCCATGTTTACCTTAACTCTAGGAATTTTGGAAAGGCAATTGCCATTGTGCCAAATAAGACCCAGCACAACGGATCCTGACCAATGAAGATTCGGGTTTTTGACTGTCGGAGGGTCCATTCTTCGTAATTCACTCTTATTTCAGGATCTATGTCCTCAGAGCTTATCCACTGGCCAGTTTCTTGTTTCCAGAGGTGTTTCCATTGTCTAAAACCCTTGTTCGAGATCCTCTTCGCATTTAGGAGGTTCCAAGAGGCCACACCCCTTATGCCCATGATTGAAAACTAGATTGGGTCATTTTGTCTCATACCGACCGCCCATTTCCAATCTTCTTTGATTCTGATGAATTGTTTGATCTTGTTCCAACTCTTCCACAGAGAGTGCACAAGATTTGAGCCTTTGGGGGAAATCAAAATCGGGGAGAATAAAAGGGTAAGGAGGCCCAAGTCCTTCTAACCAAGGAGGCCCACCAGCATAATCACGTTCTTGTTTCTGAAAATGAGCTTGGCTCAAGAGGTCTCACCTTTGCACCAAGCCTTGACGATCCATTTAGCCACCAACTTTTCAACCAGTCCTTCAATATCCATGATGCCCACACCTCCACAATCCTTCTGGTTCATGCAGGTAGACCATTTCATTTTGGGAAATCCCCTTCTATTGTGGTCCCTAGTCCAAGAAAATTTCTACAGATTCTTTCCAATTTGCTAAGCTCTTGATCTGTCGATCTCCAACAAGAGAGAAAGTAAATGGTCGAGGAGAATAGGAAGGTATTCATTACCATCGCATGCCCCCACGAGGTTGAATTGCATGCGCTTCCAAAATGCAAGCTTGTTTTCTAGTTTGGAAAGGACCCGACTCCATCGCTGCTCCATTGAAATGCCAACGCCCATCAAAATACTGAGTAGACAGAAGACCTGACCCCTGGGAATAATTTGGCAACCATCATAAACCAACAATTGAGGAGGTGGTCCAATGATGACTCTGAAAGTGGTTTTCGAGTGGTTTATTTTGGAACCAAATGCCTCAGAGAAAGTGTTAAGGAACCCCCAAAAGGTTTCAATGTTGGTCACATCCTTATGCACGAATGCATTCATGTCATCTGCAAATAGTCTCATGATCATCTAGCCATGGTTGAGAGGTAGAGAGAGACCTTTAATGTGGCCCATTTCCATGTGATGATGTACAAGATGACTTTAGATTATGTGGTATTCACGAGGAAGAGCCTCTCGAGATGGTCACCATGCAATCTCGCATGTGGTTAGAAAGGGGGAGACGAGACCCCCAAGACTTGAGAAAAGTAATCGACAATAATGGCACTATTTTCTTCTTCCGTTTTGCATTCGAACCCATTACTTCCTACCAAGAAGGGGATAGAGTCTTTTGTTTGCTTCCTCTTGAGGATGCCACACATCTCTTTAGTTGGTTTGTCGGCCTTCCCTGCTCACTAGTCTTTAAAGTATACTTGCAGGTTTTTCCTTTGAATTTCTTCCTCGTATCTCAGCATGCCTCTGATTTTTCATAGTCTCGTCTAGTATTGGTAGTTCCCTTTATTCACTTCCTCCTCCAAATGCCAAAGCCTTTGATAGAGATTCTGTCTCCACCTCTGCCACACATTGCGAAGCATCTTGTGAGTTTTGACCAAAATTTGACGAGTCTTCTCAATCGCAACCCTCCAAATCTTTTGGCGAGAGAAGCGTCATTGGCAAACATTGAGTTCCAAACCAAGGTAATTTCTCAGTGGACAGAGGGAAGGGCGAAAGACCTCGGGCTAGCATGAAACCAAGGCACTTTCTTGAGCTTGGAAATTGGTTTGAAGGTGAGATTAAAAGGGTAGTGGTCCGATATGGTGAGGTCAATGTGTTGAGAGATGGTGGGATGGCCCCACTAGTGGATAATATTCTATGCAATATAGCTTCTATCGAGTCTTGCTTTCCTCAAGTCATCCCCAGATTGGAGGTTTGACCAAGAGAAACCATTCGTGTCTTTGATCTTCACTAGATCCAAGTGGAGTCTGATTTTTTCTCAGATATCTTTCTCTTGACCGTCAATGGTACACCCCCTATTGTCCCACTGATCCGAAGGATCTTCCACCATGTTGAAGTCTCCACATAGCATAACATTGTTGGAAAGCGAGTCCAAAGAAGTCCAGGTGTCAATTCTCTCAAACTCCTTGTTTGGGGCATACATGGAGACCACAATGAACTGGAAGGGGTCCCCAAAGGAGGCAACAATCAAGCGATGTTTTTGATCCTCGTGGGAGTTGACTAATCTACCAAACCACAAGTTGTTTATTCCAATAGCTGTGCCACTGGCCCTTGGGGTGTGAAGTGGTAACCCAGACATGAGCCGAAGAGATGCATTTGAGTCGTTTCAAAAGGTCCTCTCCATTGATTTTAATCTCTTGAATACAGATGAAATCCAGGTTTAAGCTATTATCCCATAACCATTGGCCAATAATAGCCGATCTTGAGGGGTTAGTCAACCCGCTAGTGTTAAATGATATGATAATCATTGTTGATGGTTACTCTCTTTGCGGAGACCGACCTTGTCTTTTTTCTTCTTGGATTCGTCTTTTTCTTCAAGAATGAGGGGTCGTGCCCACATATCATACCCTTAAGGGGGCTCTTCCATGGCAATTCCAATGGTTGTTTTCCCTTAAGAGACACCTTCTATGAGAGAGAACTAATCACCTTTTCTAGGAGTGTCGATCCAATGATGGAGCTCTCACTATCTTGGTTGTCTTTGTCACTAGTAGTGAAACCCTCCTCTTTACTAGTGGAATAAACCTCATGGTTGTCTTCTTTGTTGGTGGCAATCTCGAGGGTTTTGCCTTCAATGTCTACTTTGTAGAGGTTCCCTCCTAGAAAGTCCAACGCATTGATCTCCTTTTCCAAATTGCAGTACATGTTATTTAGAGGGGTTACAACCGTGGTGTTCCTCTTAACAAATCCCCTTGGGCTTCTTTTCCTTCTATGTCTAACTTCTCTAAACCCTTCTAAGTCTGTCTCTGAGACCCTAGTGCCTTTCTCTTCCTTGGTGATAGGCGGTCGATCTTGTGCTCGAGTACTTATCTGATCTTCATTGGTGGCTTCTTGGTTCTCTTTGTTTTTTGAGGAGTTATGTTTCTGAGGGCATTCTTTAATCCTATGTCCTTGTAGACCACAATGAAAACATGCATTTGGAAAATTCTTGTATGTGATCTCCTGCTCCCAGACTTCCCCTTCCCCTAAGTCTATGGAGATATGAGGGGAGAGCTTTGTTAAGATCAGTCTCGGCACAAATCTATGGATGCCATCATGTGTTGAAGGAATACCTCGCACCTTTGTAAATGAAGCCCCCCACATCCTCCCTAGAGGCCAACGGTTGGCCAATAGGCGCAACGATCTCCCTCAAGAAGTTGTTCAAGAAAAAAGGAAGGTTGGGAAGCTCAACCCAAAGTAGGTAGTGCAGTGGTTTAGAATTAATTGGGACAAAATTTGGGAACCACTTAAAAAGGCATATGGTAGATCTCCAAACTTGCCAAGTGCCCACTTGTAGTGCTTGGAATGCCATCTGCTCATTATCGAAGACCAAAAGTAAGAGGTTCGTTGGCAAAAACTGACATTTGCACACTATCAGATCGCACGAGAAGTATTCCTTACGTAGCCAAAGATGCATAGATTCTAAGGGGGGCCTTGGGCCAAACAGTTGACCGATAAGACACAGTTTCAATAATTCTTCTTGCTTCGCCAAGATAAATGCCCTGTTTAAGGATACCACGGGGGGAGCGACTCCGAAAGGATCCCCGTCAGCCTCACGTGACCTTGCCGACGGAGGTCCCACATTGCTGACCTCCAAGAAACAAAGTTCTCTGACCATGGGAGCCGAGAGACCAGAACACACATACAACAGCGATCGCAGGGAACCAGAGGTCGAAAGAGAGACTACCACAAGCCTCCTCTCGAGGCGAGATCCTTACTGACCATCAATCAACCGGTGATGCATCAACCAAGCCCAATCAAAAACCCTTTTACCTTCCTCTTTCCTTTATCTTTCTGTTTTGTTTCTCTTCCACTATCCTTTATCTTATTGTTTTTTTCTCTTGAAATACATCTTTAAAACAACAGGCAAATTGCAACCCCTAAAGCTGCACAACGCCGTGATTGGTGTTACATTCGAAATAGATAATCTTTTCATGCCAGCAACAAAGCATCACGATGGAAACTAGACTCAATCGTCATGATGGACCTCAAGCCAAACAAAAAGACTATGCGCAAAGTGCAAGCAAGAAGTAAGCAAAAGAAACTAACCCAGAAGCCAGCCAGCCCGTGCGTCGTAACTTTGCCTCGTCCTTTGCGATTGTACCTCTCCCCTCCCGTTGCGATGCCAGCAATGATTGCCACAGCCATCGCGATTAGCACAGAGGACGAAGGTGATGGGCTAAACACACCATCACGAAGGTCCAACTCCACACTGTCACAATGGGCAATTTCACCACATCGACACGATGGCACCTAGAAAAAACGATGGTGAAACCATCTCCGATAGCACAAACTCGTATAGGGCATTGAAATCTAGTCAACTATACTCCAACAACTCGGACTTCAATACACCACAGCTCCGTTGACTTCAATTCTCCACAGTTCTGTCAGCTCTGACTTCAATTCTCCACAGCACTGTCAGCTCCGACTTCAATTCTCCATAGCTCCGCCAGCTACTAGCCTTGAAAATTGCAAGTGAATTCCACAGCTCCCTCAGCTTTGACTTCAATACTCCAGAGCTCCGTCGACTTCAAACCTCCACAGTTCCGTCAGCTCCCGAAGTATTGCTACAGTTCCGACGGCTCCATAGTTCTGTCAGATCTCCACAGTTCTGTCAGCTCCGACTTCCATAGTTCCGACAAATCTCCACTTCTGCTTCTGACAGTTTCGACTTCCGCCAAAGCTGCACAGCTCCAACTTCGGACAGCTCCATAGTCCCGTCCAATCTCCACAGTTCCGTCAGCTCCAACTCCGACTTGAAAGTTGAATCTCATTTTCCATCGAGACTCGATTCTCCTCTGTTGCATTGATGATACCATTATTAAGACATGCGGGGAGGGCACCGAAGGAGAGAGCTTCTTTCCACACGAGACAGCTTCTTTCCACACGAGACGCAGCGGGGTGGCCACCACGTGCTTAAAAGACTTGAAAAACTCATTGGTGAGTCCATCAGGGCCCGGGCTCTTCCCATTGGGGAGAGAATCAATAACCTCGATAATTTTGTTCTCTGCAATGTTAGCATCCAGCAGAGAAATCATGTTCGGAGGGATTCTAGGTTGAGCAACCCTTGAGATGGCTGCCATGCAATCATGCCTGTGTGGGGAAAGAGGAGTTGAGACCCCGAGAAGATGGGTGAAGTGCTCGACGATGATAGATCTATTCTCAACTTCTGTGCTGCATTCGATCCCATTGTTGTCGACCAAGAAGGGGATGGCTTCTCTAGCTTGTTTTCTTTTAAGGATGTTACACATCTCTTTCGAAGGTTTGTCAGCCTTCCCCGCCCACCAATCTTTGAAAAATATTTGTAGATTTTTCCTTTGAACCTCTTCCTCGAGTCTAAGTCTTCCCCTAATTTTCAGAAGCCCTTGTTGGCATTGCAAGTTACCCTTGTTCACTTCTTCTTCAAGACGTGAGAGCCTCCGATACACCGTTTCTCTCCTTTTATTCTGGATATCTCTTATGGCCTTGTGCGTCCTGATGAGAATTTTTCTAGTCCTTTCCACCGCACTTCTCCAACACTTAGCCGGTTCATTACAATGGGCAAACACCTCTGCCCAAACTGTGGAAATTTCTTGGTGGACAGAGGGGAGGGAAAATGACATCTGACAAGCTTGAAACCAAGGAGCTTTTCGGAGCATGGGAATCGGTTTGAAGGAAAGAGTAATCGGGTAGTGGTCTGAGATAGTCAGGTCCATGTGTTGGGAAATCGAAGGAATACCCCGCTGGAGGATGGTGTTTTGGTCGATGTAACATCTATCAAGTCTAGCTTTCCTAAGAGAGTCCCCCAGTTGGAGGTTAGACCAAGAGAACCCTTTCATGTCTTTCACCTCGACCAGGTTGAGATGGAACTTGATTTTATCCCATATCTCTTTCTCCTGACCATCAATAATTTTCCCCTTGTTATTCCAAAGGTCCTCAGGAAATTCAACCATGTTGAAGTCCCCGCAAAGCAAAACATTGTGAGAGAGGGAGTCAAGGGAAGTCCAAGTGTTGATTCTGTCTGTCTCACCATTAGGGGCATAAATAGAGACCACAGTGAACTGATTAGGTGGCCCGAAAGAGGCAGCAATCCACCGATGATTCCGATCTTCATAAGTCGATGTCAATCTACTAGACCAGGAGTGACTGATACCGATTGCAGCACCCCCCACCCCCCTAGGGTGCGAAGTGGAGAGCCAAAGGTGGTTCAGAGAAATGTGTTTAAGCCGTTTCTGGAGATCCTCTGCATTGATTTTGATCTCTTGTAAGCAGATAAAGTCAGGGTTGAGGCACTTGTCTTTGAACCATTGACCAAGAATCGCCGCTCTTGAAGGGTCCGACAATCCCCTGATGTTTAGCGAAGTGATTTTCATTATTGATGGTTGTCCTCTTTGAGGGGAGGGACCCGAACTTTTTTCTTCTTTTGATCTTCTTTTTTCCTCCCAGCTTCTTGATTTAGGATCCTACTCTTGAGGGGGCTCTTCCAAGGCATGCCCGACGGTTGTTTCTGTTTGAGCTTTGACTTTTGTTGAGGTAAGCTTGGCAAGCAAACTGGAAGAGTAGGGCCAAGAGAGGAGCTTTCACTGTGTGGATTGTCTTCATTGCTAGTAGTGAAGCCATCTTCTTTACTGGTGGTGTAGCCTTCTTGGTTGTCTTCTTTGCTGGTAGAGCATCCAATGGAATTTTCAGCCAGATCATCTTCGTAAAGGTTATCCCTAGGGAGGTCGACCTCATTAATCTCCTTTTCTAAGCTGCAGTACATGTTATTTGAAGGAGTAATGGTCGTAACATTCCTTACTAATGGTCTTCGAGGGCTGACTTTCCTCCTACGTCTTACTTCAGTGAACCCTTCTGAATCAGTCTCTGCAACACAAGTGCCCTCTTCATCCTCCATCGGAGGGGGAAGCCCCCTAGTGCCAACTTGAGGTAAAGGATTGAGGGCCCCTTCTGGTTTCAGTTTGTTTTTATTGGAATTTTGCTTCAGAGGGCAATCCTTGATCCTATGACCTTGGTGCCCACAATGGAAGCATGCATTGGGCAAATTATTGTAGGTAATCTCTGAAAAAACTTGGAGAAGCTTGTCGAAGGTAGAAAAGTGCGTTTCGAAGCGATGAAGTTTGGTCAAGCCAACCGGCACAAGACCAGCCCTTGAGCTTTTGGAGACTCAAATAGACCTTATAGGCATGCTTTCCAATGAGTCCTCTTGCACTCAATTTGGAGCTCTGAGGAGAGAGCAGCAGCCTCTGCAAGATTACTGTTGGTGAAGAAAATGATGCAGAAAATTGAAGGAGCAAGACAATGATGGTCACAAGTGTATGTATATTGCTTCCATGTAATGTACAATTGATTTCAACTCCTTATATAGCCTTTAGGAGTGTTCCACGACTTTTACAACTTGAATTTGAATTCAAATGAAGGTGGGAATGGTTGTTGGAGGGAATCAATTCACTTCCCTACAATCTAGGAAAAGTGAAGATCTTGATTGATCTACTTTTAGGTGATTGATTGCTTGATTGAATGCAACTTCAACCACCAAAATTTCGTGGGATTTTGGCCCTATATTTGTACCTTTACATGTGTACAACTCAAGGCTTTTACAACGGTAAATGAGCCATCAAAATATTCTCAAAAAATACAATAAATGAGCATATGAAAAAGAACTCTCCAACGGATATTCTTTCGACGCAATAGCCTTTGATGTAGATCAAATCCACCTCAAGCATAGTGTAAGCTTGATGTTCCAACAGCTCCCCCTCAAGCTAAAGTATGCTTGAGTCTTCATTCTCTGATAGGTTGAATACCTGCCATAGCTTTGAATCTACAAAGCTTTATTCCATCAAGTGCCTTTGTCATCATATCTGCTACTTGCTTTTCAGTCGGAACAAAAGAAATTTCAATCTCCTTTGCCATGAGCTTCTCCCTGATGAAGTGATAATGGACTTCTATATGCTTGGTTCTCGCATGAAAAATAGGATTTTCCGCTAGATGCATGGAACTTACATTATCTCCAAATATGTGAGGTTTGGAACTCACAAGTCCCAAATCTGTATACAATGCTTTTAACCATATTGCCTCTTGAGTTGCTATGGTCAAGCCTCTGTACTCTACTTCAGTTGAGGATAAAGCAACTGTTGGTTGCTTCTTGGAACTCCATGACACTAGCTTCAAACCTGCAAATGCTAAGTAACCATATATACTTTTTCTATCATCCTTAGCTCCTGCCCAATCTGCATCTGAGTAGATTTTGATATCCAAATCGGAAGAGTAAGAATAGAATATACCTTCGTTGATTGTACCTTTGAGATACTTAAGTACTCTCTTAACCGCATCCATGTGTGGTCTTCTCGGTGAGTGCATGAACTGACTAAGCACTCCCACACTATATGAGATGTCTGCCCTTGTGTGAGTAGCATATATCAAGCTACCTACCAAGCTTTGATACTCTTTTATGTCTTCAATTTTCTCACCTTCATAAACACTAAGTTTATGATTCATCTCCAAAGGTGTACCTGCAGGTTTAGTGTTCTCCATTTTGAACTTGAGAAGAAGATCCTGAATGTATCTTCTTTGAGTCAAATACATTCCTTCATCTGTATATATCACCTGCATACCTAGGAAATATGTGAGCTCACCTAGGTCACTGATTTTGAACTCCTCTTGCATGTGTCTCTTGATCCTTTGAATGCCATTTAGATCATCACCTGTCACAATAATATCATCTACATATACACATAGATAGATAACCTCATTGTGATCCCTTTTGATGAATAGAGAAGGATCGGAGCTGCTAGCTTTGAACCCTTGGTCTTGAAGATATGTAACCAACCTGTAATTCCAAGCTCTAGGAGCTTGTTTCAATCCATACAATGCTTTCTTAAGTCTGCAAACATAAGATGGATGATTAGGGTTTTCAAAACCTGGTGGTTGTGACATGTATACCTCTTCACTTATCCAACCATTTAGGAATGCATTTTTCACATCAAGTTGGAGGAGTCTCCAATTCCTTGCAGCAGCTACACTTATCAATGTCCTGATTGTAGTCATCTTTGCAACTGGTGAGAATGTTTCCTCATAGTCTATACCATGAGTTTGTGAGCATCCTTTGGCAACTAATCTTGCCTTGTACCTGCAAACTGATCCATCTGAATTTCTTTTAACTTTATATACCCATCGGCAACCAATTACCTTTTGATTCGGTGACATTGGAACCAAATCCCAAGTGTCCATTTCCTTCAATGCATCTATCTCTTCGTTCATGGCCTTTTCCCAATTAGGGTTTCCCTTTGCCTCTTCATAGGTTGAGGGTTCCTCTGAAATAGAGTCTTTTGCCAAGTAGATTGAATGCTTTGTAACAAATGTGGAATCATATCCATACCTTTCTGGTTGTTTCTTCTCTCTTGCTGATCTTCTAGGTGCTTGTTTGGAGCATTCTCCAACCTCTTGCATCTTTGCTTTGCCTCTTGACTTCCATAGCTTGTAATCCCTTTCTCTTCCATCTTGGTCATCGTCTGTATCACTTCTTGGATCCTGGACCTGTGTATCATGCTTGCTTCCTAATTGATGAGAGCCATAATCAAGATCATATGGTAGTGTTACCTTTTGTTTGTCTTCATCATACCAAGACCTGTGTTCTTCAAACACAACATCTCTACTTGTAGTGAATTGCTTGGTTGAAGGATTGAAGAACCTGTAACCCATCTGAGTTGAATCATATCCAATAAACACTGCCTTTGTTGCCCTTTCATCTAGCTTACCTCTTATTTGTGATGGTACATGAACATAAGCTAAACAACCAAAAACCTTGCAATGTCCAAGACTAGGTTTTCTTCCATGCCATGCTTCATAAGGAGTCATACCTTGAAGTGATTTGGATGGTAGTCGATTGACAAGGTACACTGCAGTTGAAATAGCTTCTGCCCAAAGATAATGTGGCAACTTCTTCTCTTCAAGCATTGTTCGGGCTGATCCAACCAATGTCTTGTTTCTCCTCTCTGCAATTCCATTTAGTTGAGGAGAGTACCTAGTAGTCACTTCCCTTTTGATACCTTTGTCCTGCAAGAACTCATCAAAATCTTTGGAGAAGTATTCTCCCCCTGCATCAGATCTGAGCTTCTTTAGTGATCTACCTGTATGATTCTCCACATGCGCAAGATACTTCTTGAAGCAATCAAACACTTCATTCTTACTCTTGATAAAGTATAGAACAGTCCATCTACTATGGTCGTCAATAAATGAGACATAATACCTTGATCCTGCCAATGAAGGTTCTTGACTTGGTCCCCATACATCTGTATGTACTAAGTCCAATAAATTGTTGTGGATGTAGCCTTTGTGGTTGAATGGTTGTCTTTGTGCCTTCCCAATCTGACATGCATCACACCTGTTGATCATGTGTTGCTTTGATATGTTCGGCAGTCCTAGAACACTTTGATCCCTGCATATATCCTTCAAGGTTCTTTCATTCACATGAGCAAGTCTCTTATGCCACACTTCAAGCTCACTTAGGGTTTGAGACCCAAAGTTGAATAGAGCTATGTTCCTGGTATCTCCTACTTCAAAAGTAAAGAGCCTACCATGCTTCTCACCTCGGGCTATCTTCTTGAAGCCTTGACATGGATCTTCCACAAAAGCTCCATGTTGGGTGAACCTAACTTGCAAGCCTTTTTCAACTATTTGGCCTACACTGATTAGGTTTTTAGTGATAGTGGGTACATAGAGAACCTTACTCAGAATGTTTGTCCTGCCATTGGAAGCTTTGACATTACCAATCTTCTCCACATTGTGCTTTGTGTCATCCCCTGTTTGCACTTCATGTCTATGCTTTGGACTTTCCAAGTCAGATAGAAGAGCAATGTTGCCTGCAACATGATTCGAGCATCCTGAATCTATGTAGAACAAATGATCATCTTCTTTACCTTCTTTGTGGCTTAGGTTCATAAGAAGTAATGAGTCTTCATGTGGTTGATCTTCTGAATAAGTGTTGTAGTCCCTTCTATTATAGCTTCTATTGTTGTTGTTGAAGTTGTGTCCACCTCTGCCTCTATTGCCGCCATATCCACCTCTTCCACTTCCTTTCTGGGTCTTCCCATTGAACCAGCAGTTCTGAGTGGTGTGGTTGGTCTTATCGCATATGGCACAAGGTTGAACATTCTGACCTTTGGCTTTGTCTTGCTTTGGTCCTTTCTTCTTCCCTTTCCACTTGCTCTTGCTTGCAAAGTTGGCTTGGGAAGTCTCTTCTTCGTCTTCTTCCTTCTTCTTGCCTTTCTGCTTCTTATCCTTCTTATCTGCATATAGAGCACTCGTTGAACTACCATGATAAGAGTTACCTTCCTTTATGCTATTGTTGGCTTCTTGATTGAAGAGTTGTCCAAGAAAGATGTTGAAGTCTGGAGTCTGCACATCCATGATGAGATCGTAAGCCGTCGTGAAGGATTGCCATTGCTTATCACTTCAAATGCCGTTGAGAATTTGCCTCATGATGACCTCTTCTTCAATCAGCTCTCCAATGGATGCTAACTGATCCGCAACCTCTTTGACCTTGGTAACAAACTCTGTGATGGTTTGTTTAGGTGTCTTCTTCATTTGGTTGAACTCGTTCCAAAGATGATTCTTTCTTGCTTTGGTACTAGCAGAAAAGAAAGTCTCCAGGGCATCCCAAGTCTCTTGAGATGTCTTGCATCCTCTAATATGTGGTAATAGAAAGTCAGAGATAGAGTTTAGTATGTACGACCTTGCTTGAGCATCCCTTGCGCACCAAAGTGTGAGCTTATCTGTCTCCTCTTGTGTAGGTCCTCCTTTGGATCTTGGAATAGGCATAGCTTCATCACCTGCTACAATTCCATAAAGATTTCTACCTTGCAAGTAGGCCTCCATTCTGATTTGCCAAGCCGCGTAGTTGTGTCGATCAAGCTTCTCGATCATTGAGGGAAAGCCGTCACCCATCTTGAACTAGTTCTGATACCACTGAAAAAACTTGGAGAAGCTTGTCGAAGGTAGAAAAAGTGCGTTTCGAAGCGATGAAGTTTGGTCAAGCCAACCGGCACAAGACCAGCCCTTGAGCTTTTGGAGACTCAAATAGACCTTATAGGCATGCTTTCCAATGAGTCCTCTTGCACTCAATTTGGAGCTCTGAGGAGAGAGCAACAGCCTCTGCAAGATTACTGTTGGCGAAGAAGATGATGCAGAAAATTGAAGGAGCAAGACAATGATGGTCACAAGTGTATGTATATTGCTTCCATGTAATGTACAAGTGATTTCAACTCCTTATATAGCCTTTAGGAGTGTTCCATGACTTTTACAACTTGAATTTGAATTCAAATGAAGGTGGGAATGGTTGTTGGAGGGAATCAATTCACTTCCCTACAATCTAGGAAAAGTGAAGATCTTGATTGATCTACTTTTAGGTGATTGATTGCTTGATTGAATGCAACTTCAACCACCAAAATTTCGTGGGATTTTGGCCCTATATTTGTACCTTTACATGTGTACAACTCAAGGCTTTTACAACGGTAAATGAGCCATCAAAATATTCTCAAAAAATACAATAAATGAGCATATGAAAAAGAACTCTCCAACGGATATTCTTTCGACGCAATAGCCTTTGATGTAGATCAAATCCACCTCAAGCATAGTGTAAGCTTGATGTTCCAACAATCTCTTGCACCCAATCCTTACCATCGCCATAATGTACGGATATCTTCGAAGGGAGCACCGGCCCACTTGCCAAGAACCAGCTTGCAGGGCTTTGAAGGCCATCTCTTCATTCTCAAACACTAGAAGCAGGTGATTCGCCGGTAGGAATTGACATTTGCACACAATTAGACCACGCGGGAACCACTCTTTACGCAGCCAAGATCTCACATTTTCTAGAGGGGGTCTAGGGCCAAAGACTTGACCTATCAGACAAGTTTTCATCAATTCTTCTTGCTTTGCCGCCACTTACTCCATGCATAAAGAAACCACCGGAGGAGCGACGTCCGATGGGCCGGAACCCATCTCGAGGGGGCACTAGGATTGGGGGGGAGTCACATTGTTTAAGACCAACGAGGGAAGAAGGGTCGACATTGGGGCAAAGACGAACGAAAACTACTTCCAAAGATGATTAAGTGCACCTTTGGAAGCAACCCACGAATTTGCACTCAAAAGGACCCACCGTCATCCCGCATTAAAGGGCCCCATCTTGAAGAACCCATGGTCATCCCGCATTAACGGGCTCGCTCTTTTTTTTATTTGTTTTCTCTTTTTTCTTCGAATTTTTTGTCTATGTTCTTTTTTCCCTACCTCTTTTTTTTTTCTTCTCTCTTTTTTTCTTTTCTTTCATTTTAGAATTTTAGAACAAAAGCTTCTCTTTCTCTTTTTTCTTTCCAGTCACAAAACTGCTCTCCCCTGAAAATCGTCAGTCCACCAACGATAACACCCGCCTGACGCCCACTATAAAGTTGAGCTTATGAATTAGCTTTTAATATTGAAAAAACTTAAAACAGCCACCCAGAGAACTCGAGAGGCAACCAGGATGGAAAACGCGATGGAGATAAAGCCTTCGCTGGAAGACAATGCACGGATCAATCAGTGTAGTAGCCACGAAACAATCAGGCGGGGGGGGGGTTCCATTAATTCTACCGCCAACTAGAGAGAGAAGACAGTCGCGTGTGTCGCGATAAACGCCTCGAGAATTGGCCCTTCAGAGTGTCGCGATAGATGGAACTGGCCCCTCAAAGTGTCGCGATAGATTGGACACGGATACTCAGAGTGGAGTATCGCGATAGACAGCAGGGGTTTCATCGCCAGAGTGAAGTATCGCGATAGACAGAATACGAAACCGGCCCTTCAGAGTGTCGCGATAGGCTGAACACGGACACTCAGAGGGAGTATCGCGAAAGACAGCAGGCGGTCCACATAAATGATTTCAATGTTGGATTGAGGAGATGCAATAATGATGATATGCATATGACATTGAATTTTCCACTAGAGTTTATGGCAAATGATTATTTGGTGATATTTCCTTAAGGAGATGCAATAATGATATCAAAGATATGCATACGATGCATATGATACGGACTTTTTCACTAGAGTCTATGGAAATTGTTTATGTCGATGATAATGATGTCACTTCCTCCAAGATTCCATTTCACGACACAAAATTCTATGAAAGGTGCACAACTACTCCAAAAGGTGCTCACAATAACCCACAGATCCAGAGACCATTGGATGGTTTTTGGGGCTTCAAGATGGTGTAGAAACCCTCCTTTGGAATATAAATGCCACTTTTGATATGTATTGGAACCTTAATGATAATAAATATTGTGTGTAAAGGCTCCCCATTTTTTTTTTCGGGTTATTTATATTAACGTCACTATAGGAGAAAAGAAAAGATCACTATATGATAGAATAAGGAAACATACGTGGATCATGACTTATTGGGGATTAACTTGGGGTAAGGAAATCATGAAGCATTACAACGTATTAGGTAGTGGATGGTTACATTGTAAAAATGGAGTATGATGTCAATGAATGGGTGGTTAGTGACTAGGTGGTTGCCATAAGGCATGTGGAATAGTAAACATATCACTACAAGGTATACAGAGCATAGCGACCGTTGACGTGACACAATTTCATCACTTTGTGATTGCACATTTCGTTGCATTGAGCATCAAGCATGCACCATTGTTTAAATGATGCTAATATCAACGCTATTTTCGAGGCTACTAGTGATGTTAATTCAAGTGTCATGTATGTGAGAGTCGCATATGCGACACATTTAGAGTGTCGCATATGTGATGCTCATTAGCATTGCATATGCGATGCTCATTCGCATTGCATATGTAGTGCTCAATAATATTCCATATGTGACGGTTCAGAGAACCACATATACAATGCCTACACATTGCTTATGTGATGCTCACTTTTGGCCAAGAAAAATGCATGGCTCTTCGATTGTCATTTTGCATGCATCTGATTGAAGAGAAATCCAATATTCATATCTACACTATGCATACAAGATCGAGCTCTCTCATTCTCTCATATCTAGCTCTTCTACTTTCTCTCTCTCTCTCTTTCTCTCCCTCTTTCTCTTTCAATTTCTCTCTCTCTCTCTTTCTCTCCCTCTTTCTCTTTCAATTTCTCTCTCTCTCTCTCTCTATTTAATGCAAGTTATTCAAGAAGCTCACTAGGCATAGTACAATTTGTACTATTTTTATATCATTTAAATTGTTTTTTTCATTAATTAACATACTCATACTTACACATGCACATGCAAATATACACATATACATGCACATGCATGGTTATGCATGCACATACACATACACACACATACACATACAAATACTTAAACACATACACATGTAGATACACACATATACACACACATACACATACACATGCACATACACACGCATATGCACATACACTTACACATACACATACACATACACATACACACATGAAAATGCACAAACCTATTTACATGCACATGCATGCACATACACATACACATACACACATCAACACATAGTTATACATGTACACATACATATGCACATACACACACATGCACATTTGTATACACATGCACATTTATATACACATGCACATATATGTACACATGGATATGCACGTGCACATGCATGCACATACACATGCATGCACACACATATGCATGCTCATACATATACACATGCATATATACACACACATATACACATGCATATACACACGTACAAATACACACATATACACATACATAGACATATACATACATCTACATATACACATGCACACATACACACATACATAAGCTTGAATTATGCTACTCTAATTAGAGTAGATATTTGCTATGGAGTTAGTGTGCTAAGTAAATTCATGCACACCCCAAGGAAGCCTCACATGGAAGCAGCCAAGAGAAGTCTAAAGTATTTGAAGGGTATAATCAATGAAGGGTTATATTATCCATATACATCTGATATAGATGTTAATCTCTTCTCTAATGTGGATTGGGCAGGCTCAAAAGATGATAGGAGAAGCACCTCGTGCTATCTTACTTTTGAAAGTGCCAAATTGATCTCAATGTCTTTCTAGATTCAACCTACAGTTGCGCTTTCATCAACTAAAGCTGAATACAGAGGACTTGCACATGCTACTCAAGAAGCTATGTGGATCAAGACCCTATATTCAGATTTAGGGTTGAATACCTCAACTCCACATATATTTGGAGATAACATAAGTTCATTACATCTTGCCACTAACCCTATCTATCATGCTAGGACCAAACATATAGAGGTTCACTACCATTATGTCACGGAAAAGATCATGAGTAAGGAGATTGTTAACGGTACTCAAGAATTAACCAATTGCAGGGTTCTTGGGATGGTTAAGGGTCTATATTACAGAGGCCCTATGATTATTTCCCCAAAGAAAACATTCATCACACAGAGTTTACGCGTCACTTTACTCTGACTCTCCACCTACAGACTTGCGATTAAACAATTTCACCACCAAACTCTCTAACGACATATGGAGTACGCCAGTGCAATAAAGTTATGACATTCATTAACGCAAAATAACACTGATTCTTCATCGACGAATTACACGCAACCACAATTGAATTCATATCTTCATCAACAAAGTATCACATAGAAATGATCACCAAAATGGCTAACACACATAATAGTATGAATTCAATACAATAGTTTTAAATAAAACTTGTGTTGAAGCATCCCACAGGTGCACCGCATAGACCCACAGTCCGACATCTATCTCCTCGTGAATTTGCTTCCACACTTTTTCATTATCCAAAAGATACAAGCATTACGCTACATCCTTTCGATGTGCATCTTTTTTAATTACATTTTTTGCTAATTACATTACATTTCGGTGGCCTAACACTGGCACGCATAGTGGACTCAAACCCATGATTAGTTGATTACAAAAAATACAACTAGGAATCATCAATAATGCCTTGAATATACATAGCATGAGCTAATTTGAAAGTGTGCCAAATCTTCTGCTTTAGAGACTCTAACATTTCCTGGAGAACGTGTGTTTCTACCAGATGAGCATCCGTGTGCATCAAACTAGAAGCAATAACATGGGATAACAGAAGATCACTTTGGCTCCGTAAGAAATCTTCTTGGAGATTAAAATCATTGGCTATAGCTATATCAGGGTGTAACTTTGCATCAGAAATCTCTCCATCAATACATGAAAGTTGTTCCTGATGAATACCTAATTGCTTTTCTCGACGGTCCAATTCTTGCTGCTGAAAGTGCATAGTTTTAAAGAAATCTTGGCACTCCTTTTGAATAACTTCAATCTCTTTCTTTAACTTAATATTGCAATCGATTTCTTCATCGAGCACTTGTCCTTTTTGAAACAGTTGTTCTCTAACCTGCATAAGTTCTGTTTCCCCTTGAAGTGCTTTGTCAGAGAGTAGCTTAAAAGCCTATTCGATTTCTGCCAATTTGGTGCAAGTGTTGGCTAACTCACAGTGAAGAGAATTCATAGCATCATTTTTGTCAATCAACACGTTCTTTTGCAGACCAATTTCTGCATCTTTAGCTGCAATGACATCATCCTTAACTTTAACATGTTCCTATAATAAGCATTCATTTGCTCTAATCGCCAAAATTTCTTCTTGCAATGGAGCAATGTCTTCCCCTAACACATCAACCTTCGATTGATATTCAGTTTGCAGTGACTGTTGAGCAGTATCCAACTGAGTGGGGAGTTGTTTGGATAAATGAATAAGAAAATCACCGATTTGGACTAATTGTAGAAACGAATCCGGTGCTACAAAGTTCGACAATGGGAGAGAAGGTTTCACTGATACCGTAGCAGAAGAGGAAGGGGGGGAATAATTGGGTGAAGAAGGTATAGGGTGAGAGTGGGATAGTGCAACCGAGTGAGTAGGGGAAGAAGGATGTATCGGGGAACTGGGGGTAAGGGTGCCTGAGAAGATGAAGGAGGAGGGGTTACCGGATTCTCTGTAGTGTTACCGTCAACGAGGGACTTTGGTGGAGATGGAGGTGCAATTGAATCAACCTTGTCTAGCTATGATTCATTGTGTACGGTGGATTCAGCCATTACTTCTTGTGTAGTTTGATGGGTGGTCTCAGCAACATGATCCTTTGGTGCTATCTCATTGATGACTTTCTCTTGCTTGTCCTCCATCGCGGTGTGTTGAACATCTCCCATAAGATTATTATTTGCAGCTTTATCCATGGGCGATGGTGGGGCAGAAGAATCACGCATGGAGAAAGTTGTGTCATTAAGGATTACCTTATTGGTTGATGCATGAACTGTGCTCTGAGAAGGGCTGACCTTCTAGCGTTTCTCTCAAAAAAATTGGAAAAGATCTTCATTATCATCATCATATCCCATGACATGTTCAAACTCTTTGCACAACAACAGATTACCCATCGAAAGGCTCGAGGGTTCGCAACCGGGAGGAGGAACGAAAGAAGGTGAGGTACACGGGTGTGAGGGCATTCACCTTTGGATAATTGACGCATAATGGTCTGGCATTCACGATGGATATGCCGAAAAAAGAACGATGCCCAATTGATAGGTTCATGGGCAGCAGCATCAATCAGAGAATAAAAGGGTCGAGAGATACCGTAAGTTTGTTTTTAGAGGTTAAGGGTGGTCACCAAAAACTATAATGCTGAACAATCTGGCTCGGGTCGGCACATGATGGTGAATTTGTTGGAGGACTATTGGGCAAAAAGTTGTTTCATCGTTGCCAGTTGGAGAGGAGGAACTTCACCAAAAACCACCGTACATGGAGTAAGGCAAATGAGAGGCCAACATTATTTCGTTGGGACGACATCGGCAATTGTCGCAATCACTGCTGCAAAATAAGGATGACATTCTACCAAATGCCAGGGAAACTCAGCAAATGCTAGCAAATTGCAAGGATGAAAAAACTCCACCAGGTCGGGGGAAAGACCGGCACGGAAGGTGGTGATATTTGCAAGAGCACGCATGATGCAATAGGTAAGCAGAATGCATAAGAATACGAATCGCACAATGAGACAGAGCGCAAGCAAAATGATAAAGAAAAAGAATATGAGGACTCCGGTTAAGTAGAAAACATAGGGTGAAATCGTGGGTGGGGGACATAATCATCACAAGTGGAGGGAAACATGCATGGATCTTACTACGAAAGTGCATTAAGGATTTCCAAATCATGGAGGATCGCGGAGGAACACAGTTAATTAATCACCAACGAGAGGATTACGGTGGTGTGGTCAACCGAAAAACGGGTAGCGTAGACAGTGGGTCAAAGATACCAAAACAAACATGATTCACTTCCTACTGAAGTGAAGTGAGTCATACACAAAGTTAAGGAGAAGTGGGTGGCATGTAATATAGACGGAGTTTAAATCCATTAATGGGTTTAGGGAGTAGAGTGCCAGTCACCAATCTGTTCTGCAATACGGTAAGGACCAAACCAACGAGGCTTGAACTTTCTTGCCGAGCGATTAGACTTGGCATTGTAAAAAAGAACCAATTGCCTTACTGTAAAGACAGGAGTGATGAGCAATCGATCATGTGTTTTAGCTTGCCGCAATTGGACTTCCTGAAGAACCAAAAAGCTTTCCAGAAGGTGCTCATACAAGGATCATAAAACATCCAATCTGAAAGGGAAGGAATCTTTGGGTAATAACTTGTGCTCCAACGCCACCTGTAAGTTGGGTACAACCAATTCCATAGGTGCAATTGCTTCAAGACCATATGCCAATTTAAAAGGGGTACTTTCAGTAGCAACCTTGTAGGTAGTTCGATAAGCCCAGAAGACCGAAGGAAGAAATTGATCCCATCTTTCTGGGCACTATAAAACAAGTTTCTTTAGCATATTAAGAAGAGTTTTGTTAGTATTTTTGGCCAATCCATTCACCTGAGGATAATAAGGGGAACTGAATTTATGGACGATACTGAAGGTTTGGGTTAAAACTTGCATTAATGTATTAGCAAAATGAGTGCCTTGATCAGAAACAATCTCCAAAGGGAGCCCATAATGAGGAAAAACATCATGAAGTAAACATTTAACAACTACCGGAGCACTTGCCGATCGTACTACCCAAGCTTTGGTCTAATCAGTGTAGATAAGGATATAACGATGATTTGTAACAATAGCAAGAGGCGTAATAGGACCAATAAAATCTAAGCCCCACTTTTGGAAGGGCTCAAGGGGAACATAGGCTGAAGCGGAAAATGGTGCCTGTGTAAAGGTTATCCAGTACGTTGGTAGGCATCACACTGTTGAATATAAGCAGCAATATCACGATGCATTGTGGGCCACCATAACCCACTATGTAGAATTTTTTGGTACATAAGATCGACCGAAAAATGCCCACCAGAAGGAGTAGAATGAGCCATTTCTATTACCGAAGAAACTTCATGTGGCCGAATGCATCGTAAGAGTGCACCAGATGGATCCATATAATACAATTGACCCATGATGATGCAAAATTGGTGACTATACATAGCCAATTTACGGTGAGCTACCGTCGAAGCAGTATTTGGAGGACATCCGTTGGTAAAAAAAATCATGAGGGTGTCATAATATGAAGGTGAGACAGGCAATGCCTAGGAGTCATCCTTAACTGAGTTGGTCACATAGATGGCCAGAGTGGTGTCATCAATGCCACCGGGAGGCTCACCAAAATCCAATCGAGAAAGGAAATCTGCAAGGGCATGTGCTGATCCTAGGCAATACACAACATCATAATCAAACTCTTGAAGCAGCAACACCCACCGAGCTAATCTGCCACCTAAATGTTGTTGTTATACAAGATAAACCAAGACCGCATGATCCACATGGAAAGTAAATTTGCATCCCAATGGATAGTGCCAAAATTTTTTTACCGAATAGACTAGCCCTAGAAATTCTCATTCAGTAACGGAATGATTACGTTCGATAGTTGCTAATCGTCGACTTGCATAATAAACAAGACAAAACCACTTATCATGTTGTTGCATTAACATACCGATTGCAATATCAGAAGCATCCATGAAGATATGGAATGGAAGTTGCCAATTAGGAGCTTGTAAAATAGGAGCTTGTGTAAGGAGAGTTTTGAATCGATCAAAAGCCAATTGACATTCTTGCCTCCCGTTACGAGAAAAAGTGAGCCTTGCATGGGCCTTGTAAGGATCCCTAATTTTTTGGGATTAAAAGTCTTAATCTCTAGTTTTAGGAAGGCATATGAAACCACCATCGTCATGTGGAATAAAATATTACTAGAAAAAAATTTGAATCTCTTGTGGTGGGCATGAGTATTTTTGGCCTTTGGATCTTCCCAAATCAAGGCTTAGTCTAAATCTAACCTGAGACTAGAGAGAGAAAGCATGTGAATTTGTGGGAGTGGGGACAATCCTATGATCCTTTTCTGCAAGAAATTGGGTTGTTAGATCATCAAAGATCTAACAGACAGCCGCATTTGGGGATGATTGCTATGTGCAGTCAGATTGGAGTCGTTAGGTCATATATACAATCTAATGGATAACATGTAAAGGCACCTTTAGTTTGTGTGGGATCAATCCTAACTATCCATTTTCAGCTATATCCGATGGCTAGAATTTTAGGCGCTCAAATTCTCATGGTAGTCAAATTTCACCATTCGATTCGAAAGCTTATCTGATGGCTCATGATAAATTGTGCATTCCTCATGATTTCTATGATGAAAACCGTTTGGTCTCAAGAAAATCCAAGGGTTCAAGTTCAAAGGTACCTTGACTTTTGTCATTTACCCTTGGCCTTTAGATCTTAGAGCAATCCAAGGACACGTATTGAATTTGGCGACTCTCAAAACCACTCTCTAAGTAAAACCACGAAATCCAAATGGCTTTTGGATGTTTGACCACTCAAAAACAAGGGAAGCCTATGCCTAATCTATGTGATTAAGGGACTAGATTGTGGCCACCACCCTCTTCTCATTGGTCCATCCCTAATCACTCCTTAATCCAAAAGGCCCATGCACAATTCATTTTTTCCCTTAATGCACACACCTGTCGAGGGTTACTGATATAGCTACCATAGCATACATGAGACTACCAACAACAAACTAATAGGGAATTTTGGTCATGAATTTCTTTTCCTCATCTGATTTGGGGCAATCATCCTTGCTCAGTTTCACATATGTGGGTAAAGGTGTACTCAATGCCTTTCCACCCTGCATATTGAGTAATGTGCATGCCAAGGATATGTTTTGCATCCCCCAAATCCTTCATATCAAATGTCTGACTCAACTTCTTTTTGAGAATTGACAAATCATAAGAGGACTTCCAAGAAATCAACATATCATCGACATAAAGTATCAAGCATATCAAGTTGCCATCTGAGCATCTCTTTGTGTAGAGACAATGATCCTCATTACTTCGAGAATAGCCTTGAGACTTCATAAGAGCATCAAACTTTTGGTACCATTGTCTAGGGGATTGTTTAACTCCATACAATACAAACTAGACTGTCCTTGCCAAGAACTACATAACCATCTAGTTGTGCCTTATAAATCTCATCTGTAAGATCTCCATGCAAGAAAGCAGTTTTCACATCCATTTGGACTAGCTCTAAGTCCTCCATTACAACAAATCCAAGCAACATGCACAGGTTAGTCATCTTGACCATTGGAGAGAAGACTTCCTCGAAATCAACCCCATGTTGTTGCTTAAAACCCTTTGCAATCATGCTTTATACTTTGGAGAAGCACTATTTGATGTGAATTTCAGCTTATATACCCATTTACATGGTAAGCTTTCCTACCCTTTGGCAAAGGTACTAAATCCCAAGTACCATTCTTGTGAATAGAATCCAACTCACTCTTGATGGCATGCTCCCACTTGACATGATCCTCTGTCTGCATAGCTTTCCTACCCTTTTTGTAGCAAGAAGGCTAAGCGGCATCTGTTAGCATAACAAAATCTAAACCTGGAACATATTTATCAGGTGGATATGAGACACGTGTAGAACGTCTCAATGGTTGCTGAACAGGAACATGTGCAAACTGATCTGAATGGACATTCTCTTGAACATCCCTATGTGTAGCATTTTCATGCATGCTAAGAGGAGGACTAGTATCCTCAAACATCACTCTTCTCACTTCAACCTCCTTAATGGGCTGTTTATGCATCTTAGACTCATTGAAAATGACATCACTACTTCTCATCATTGCTCATGTTTCAGGATCCCATAAGCGATATCCAAATTTGCCTTCTCGACCATATCCAAGAAAAATGCATTTTTTTTACTTATGGTCCAACTTTTGTCTAAGATTATTGGGTATATGAACATATGCTTCACACCCAAAAACTCAAAGATGATCATTATATGTTGGCTTCCCTGCCCATAACTCTTGTGCCACTTTCAGACCTTTGGCAGTACTAGGTGAAAGGTTAATCACATGAACAGCAGTCAATACTGCTTCTGTCCAAAAGCCTAGTGAGAGATTTGCATGATGCAACATAGAAACTACTTGATCTTGAATAGTTCTATTCATTCTCTCAGCTACACCATTTTGTACTGGAGTATAAGGAGCTGTAAACTCTCTACAAATCCCTCTAGACTGACAAGAAAGGCTGAATTCATATGAGGTATACTTACCCCCATTATCTGAACATAAAGCCTTAAGCTTAGTTCCTTTTTCAGTCTCAACTGAAGCAAGCCATTTTTTGAAAGTAGGGAATACCTCATCCTTTGATTTGATAGGATATACCCACACTTTTCTAGTAGCATCATCTATGAAAGTGACAAAGTAAAGAGAACCACCTAAGGACCTAGTGGGCATATGACCGCACACATCTGTATGACGAGATCTAAAAACTGAATTGAAGAATCAATGTGCGTTCTATGCACATTTCTAGTTTTCTTTCCATATTGACGATGCTCACAAAATGAAAAATCAGAGAAAGATAACACAAGTAAGTAGCCAAAACGAGAAAGATTTTCCATTCCACTACAAGATATATGGCCCAAATGACCACGCCAAATACAAGCCATAGGTTGTTCAGTAACAGCTAACAAGTGTTCTTTCTATGATACAAATAAAGGATAAAGTGAGCCAACTTTGCTTCCCTTTGCAATAACTATATTGCCCTTTGATATGCGAAAGGACTAAGCATAGAAGACCACCTTGTAACCAAGGTCATCAAGTTGACCAACTGACATCAAACTATGTGACAACTAAGGTACATGGCGTACATTATGCATAATAAATTTTCAACCATCAATGAACTGCACAACCACATCTCCAATCCCCACAACATCACACTAGTAAGAATCACCAAGTCTCACAGTACCAAGAGACTTTGTTGCATAATTAGAGAACCATTCTCTATGTGGTGTCACATGGAAAGAAGCACCAAAATCTAGCAGCCAGGTGTGGGAAAGAGAATCAGCCATAAGAGCCTCAGGTGGCATAGAACTATCAAGTGTCAACACATTAGCATCATCAGAATTAATTTCTTCAATCTTCACAGTTGAGGTAGATGGTGCAGGTAACTGTTTAACATGCCCATCAACATTCTGTCCTTTACCTTTAGCATTCTTTAACGCATAACAGTCTTTCTTCATGTGCCCTTTCTTATGACAGTAATGGCATTCGATATCCCTCTTCCTTGATTTACTTCTACTCTTATTCCATTGACCATTCTTTTCCTTGATCTTGCTCCTGCCATGTTGTTGATTCTTTCCTTGGTAAGAATCACGAACATCATATGCATCTCCACTCTGAGTGCCAACCATAGGCTTTCTACAAATCTCCTCACTCAGCAGTGGTCCACATATGTCATCATAGATGAGTCTATCACTAGGTGCACTATTGCTAATAGCTATGCAAAATGTATCCCATGATGACGGAAAGGTGCATAACAACAATACTGCTTTCATTTCATTATCCATATCCATTTTCTGAGCCTGTAACTAAGAGAATATAGCATCAAACTCATTTAGATGAGTAGCAACACCATCTCTGTCCTTCATACGAAGGTCATATAATTTTCTCATCAGATAGACTTTATTTGATGCCATCTCTTTTTCATATGCATTGCATAACTTCTTCCAAAGCTCCTCTGCGCTTTCACAGTCTAATACTGTAAAGTAAACATTATCTTCCAGGTGCAAGCGAATGGTAGACCTAGCCATTTCATCTAACTCATCCCAATCATCTTCATCCATGTCATCAGGGTTCTTTGAAATTCCATTTATTGGCTTCCATTGCCTCCTTTGAATCAGCACATCTTTAATCTGATTCTTCCATATAGAAAATTTTGTGCCATCAAATTTTCGGATCTCAAAATGTTCTTTGTCCTGCAAGTTATAGCTCCTCCTTGGAACACTAGCACTAGACCCTGATCCACCGGATGTGCCTGAGACCTCTGATGGTAGAGAACTAAATGGAATGATAATGGAGCTAGAAGAGTCTGAACACCAACGAATAAGTGTATTAAGGAGTAAATCGACCATTGTATAGTTGACAAAACCAAAAATCTAGAAAAATTTTACCAGAGTATCCTCTGCAAAATGAACATATGACTGATGTCAAAATATCATAAAACTGAAAGTTCTGACATGTTTGCTTGCATAGTGAATCACTGACTCCACTGCATATAATCAGTTACCCAATAGAAGTCAATTATGCTTATTGAGCACCTATGAACAACTATCATACATCTCCTATGGCGAGGCTAGGTAAGTCTTCCACCTGCATCACCGAAGAGAACCTGACATCTAGGTGCCTCCCAGTTAAGAAAACCTCACCACGACCCTCTTTATCAAATGTAAAAGGCTTTATGCAAAGAACATAACCGCTATATCAATGACCACATGGACATACATAAGCGGTATCCACAAAAGCATACATGATGTGTGTGTGCTCAATATATGTAGTAAAATGACACTAAAAGGATGAATGCACAGCCCAACAACTAGCCAATAGCACCTACAAGTGCTTGTCAACTCTAATGTTTTTTGCTCAAAAAACCTGCATAAATTTGCAGCGGCTGCTCCCACCAAAACTGAAATCTTTCAAGAAACCTGTAGTTTTATGAGTGTGGCTGAAAAACACAGCCCCAAAGGTTGATATTTATTGTTGGAGAAGTACAAAGAACACTCTTCTTGATGTTCTTGGACCTGTGTGAAGAGAACTATGTGCAGAAGTACTCCAAAATGGCTCCAAAAGACACCCCAAAAATGCTTCAAAAATAGGCTTTGAAAGCAAAGAATGAAGCTTTGAGCGACCAAAACATGTTCAAGGTAATGTCAACCTTAGTCTTTCCCCTTCTTCAGACACCACAAGAGTGTAGCTTAGTGGCAAGAGATTGCCACGGTTAAGCAAGCTCTAGGGGAAACAATATTGGGATGGGTGATCTCCTGGGAAGTACCAGGAACCTCTATATTTCTTGATCATTGAGGTCCTCCCTCTCGTGCAGCCAAAAACGCCCACGATGACTTCGGTGACTCGGATGATAAGGTATGCCAAGGTCTATGTCTTGGTCGCCTTCTTGGTCACCACCTTAGTCGTAAGCCTTGGAGAAAGCCTTGAACATGTTGATTCTAATTCCTGCCGTGTCATGTAGTCACTTTGTGAAGTCTCCAATCATATGGTATTGTTGGAGTTAGACGTCTACGGAAGCACGCGAACAGCACAAGGAAGAAGAAGAAGAAGTTTGGAGCACAACACACAAGAATGAATGTATTACTAGAGAATGTACAAAGATAAGTAGCCCATTAGGGCAATAGGTGTATATACAAGCCGGGGGAAAAAAACCTCCTAAAGAGGAAAAAAAGTGCCCCGGCGGTCCTAGTGTGTTTACACACATCACTACCTAAATATATCAACAAATCCCCCATGGGAGTGATGCGGTGAACAAGGAGCTGGCACTCATGTATAAGGAAGTGCCAAGCTATGTGGAAATCACTCCACAAAAGGAAGTAAGCTCAAAGCTTTGCAGAAAACTTCAAACTTCTCCCTAGGCAGAGCCTTCGTGAAAAGGTCTGCAATGTTCTCCTGCGTGGGCACATAGGCCAAGCCGATCTCCCTAGCAGAGAACCTCTCCCTGACATAGTGATAATGCATCTCAATGTGCTTAGTGCGAGCATGGAACACAGGGTTCCTCGCAACTGCCAATGCGCTCTGACTGTCAGTGAAGATGGTGGTGGCAGAAGACTGGCCAACACCCAAATCAGCCATAAGGTGTATGAGCCACACACACTCAACAGTCGCTGTGAAAGCTGCCCTATACTCAGCCTCACAACTGGAAGTGGCCACAGTAGGCTGCTTCTTGCTCAAACAAGATATACATGAGCTACTAAGCATGAAGCAAAAACCACTGGTGGACACACGAGTGTCATAGCAACCAGCCCAATCTGAGTCAGAAAAAGCATGCAAATCTGGCGGTAGTGATCCCCCCTTGGGATAAAACAACCCAAGTAGCCGAGTACCACTCAAGTAGCGAAAGATGCGCTTAACCGCCTTCCAATGCGTGACTCCTGGGCAATGCATAAACCTGCTCATCTGTGAGACAGCAAACTGAATATCTGGCCGAGTAATGCATAAGTAAATCAAGCATCCAACAGCCTGCTTTGATAGAGAACAACATCAAGTGCATCTCCAACATCATGAAGACTCAATCGTAAACCTGTCTCCATAGGAGTGGCAATAGGCTTACAGTCTTCAAGGCCAAAACGCTGCAATAATGTGTCAATATATTTCGTTTGACACAAATCCATTCCACCATCAACTTGCATAAATTGAATGCCCAAATAGTGATGCAAATGCCCCAAATCAGACATCTTTTTTTTTTTAAAAGGAGGTTCGGCCGAGGCCTACTCCCCCTGACTTTAACTTTGAAATGAACAACTGTACAAGGAAGGGCATAGTACCCATGGGACCCCCCTTATCCCACAAGAACAGGGGCAGACGAGGTAGACGGCCCGAAGGCGCATACAACGGGGAAGACGGCCCGAAGGCCCAGCGGATTTATCGCCCGAAGGCCGGTTTCAACGCCCGAAGGCAGTTTTACAGTATCCCGCAGCGCAGGGGGGTTGAACCCTCGCCCCCGCCTCAAGAGGCGAGGGACCCAACCACTCGACCTGGCGTCTTGGGATGAAATCAGACATTTTAAATGAGGCATGCAAATCAGCCTTGAAATCAGCAATATGCTTCTCAATAGGGCCAGTGAGCAGCATGTTGTCAACATATACAACAATGATCAGAAGCACATCATTAGCACGCTTAACATATATGGTGCTTTCAGTTGGACTATTCTCGAAACCATGTGCAACCAGATAGGCATGTATCTTCTCATACCAAGCACGTGGTGCTTGCTTTAAACCATATAATGCCTTCTTTAACCCGCACACCTAGTTTTCATGCCCTTTCTGCACAAAGCCACGGGGCTGAAGAACATACACTTCTTCATGCAAGTCACCATTCCGAAATGTTGGTTTAATGTCCAACTGATGTACATTCCAACCATGATTGGCTGAAGTGCAGAAATGCTCTGAACAGTAGTCATACGGCATGTAGGTGCAAATATCTCATCAAAATCAATGCCTCTTTCCTACGCATAACCCTTTGCAACAAGCCTAGCTTTATACCTGTCAACTATACCATCCGGTTTACGCTTCAGCTTGTATACCCACTTAGTGCCAATGGCCTTCTTGCCAGGAGGCAAGTCACATAAAGACCATGTACCATTCTTCATTATAGCATCATATTCAGATTGCATAGCAGCCATCCAATTTTCTGAATTCTGTGCTTCATCAAAAGAAATAGGCTCATTCTCATCATAGAGACTAGACGCAGCCATAGCATAGCAATTTGATGCAAAAGACGCACTATGAGAGCCTGAACGAGTACGATATGACAAAGATGCATCTAATTTGCTGTCACGCAAAGTCTGCACCAGCCATTTTGGCATAGTTTTTGCCTGCTCAATATCAGCTCTCTCATCAACAAGTGCATCATGTAAATCTGCATCAAAAATGGAATGATCTGCATCATCATATGAAACCTACAAAGGCTGAGAAGTTGCCTCATTAGGACCAGCACTAGACTGTCCACCTGTAAAAAGAGGCATCAAGCTATCATACATGTCTTTGGAGCTAATAGATGTCTCCTTAGTACATGAAAGCAATGGCTGAATAGCATCTTCCACAAACACAACATCACGGCTAACCAGAATGCGTTTAGTCTGTGGATGATACAGACGATAGCCTTTACTTTCAGAACTGTACCCAACAAAAATACATTTTACTGCCTTATCATCCAATTTTCTGCGATGTTGTTCAGGCACTAGTGCATATGCCAGACAACCAAAAACACGCAGATGAGCAACATATGGCTTGCGGTCATGCCAAGCCTCATATGGAGTGATAGATTGCAGCGCTTTAGTGGGACACATGTTCAGTACATATGCTGCACACATGATAGCCTCAAGCCAGAAACTATGTGGTAAAGCCTGACTCTTGACCATGCACCTCGCCATCTCCATGAGTGACCTGTTCTTTCGTTCAACAACTCCATTCTATTGAGGTGTATACGACACTCTACACTGGTGTTTTATCCCATGTTCAGCCAGAAATGCATTAAAATCAGAAGACATATATTCCCTCCCTCGATCAGAATGGAGGGTGCCCATTTTACATGCTGATAGATTTTCAGCCAAAACCAAAAACTGTTTGAAGCACATGAACACTTCGGACTTTGCTTTGAGTGGATATACCCATGCATGCTTGGAAAAATCATCAATGAAAGTCACGAAGTAAAGGTAATTTCCAAAAGAAGGTGTTTGCATAGGACCACAGACATCACTATGTACAAGCTTCAATTTCTGAGTAGCCCGAACTGAACCATCTTTTGGAAAGGACGAATGCTACATTTTGCCCAAAATACAGCCTTCACAAACATGTTTTCCAGGTGCCTCAAGTTTGGGCAAAGAGGACACCATTTCTGATTTCTGCAGGCGTAGCAAACTAGCAAAATTCAGATGACCAAAGCGTGCATGCCAAAGCTTTGCATCTGACATAGCCTGAGAATCATGAACTACACATGCGGAATCATTCACTGATCTTTCATAGTCTATGAGCTTATACAACCCACGACATAAAATGCCAGAAGCAATAATCACATCGCCATTTGAGAGATCATGAACTGTACTCCTGTCATCAACAAATTTCACAACCAAGCCAATCTTGGCTAATGCAGAAACTGATAACAGGTTCTTTTTGATCCCTGGCACAAATAAAGCATCTGACAAAGTGAAAGAACTACCATCTACAGTAGTCAGAATGATCTTACCAACTCCCATAACAGGATAAGAGGAGTTGTTGGTGCATGTGACAGTATTCCCTGTGGGGGCAGGCTCAAGTGAAGAGAAGAAACTGCACTACGTGGTAATATGTTTGGTCGCCCACTGTCAAAGTACCAAACATCTGAGTCTACTGCAGACATGCACTGCTCATGAGAAGATGGGTCAAAACTGCAAACAGTTGTAAACGCCCATTCTTCTTCCTGCACAAGATTAGCAGACTCTATTTTTGGTGTAGAGGCTTCTGCAACAACCATTCAGCCTCTTTCTTCTTTGCCTCTTTTGCAGCCAGTTTTGGACAGTTCTTTATGATATGATCATTTCCTTTACAGTACTTGCAAAACAATTTCTGCTTTTCTGATTTCTTCTCATCTTTATCCTGGTTCTTCGATTGTGCAGCATTTGCAGATCTCTGCTTACTAGTAGAAGAGCTCCATTTTCCTTTGCCCTTCTGACTAGCCAGGAAAGCTTGATCTGCAACACGCATAATGGACCTGTTCTGCCTGGATTGATCTTCCTGCAACAGAACAGAGACTAACTCCTCAAATGACAAGGCAGTTGGATTGCCTTTCATCATCAACCGAAGAGTAGATGCGAAACTCTGATATGAATCAGGAAGACCATTCAGAAAGGTCTGCATAGGTGCAACAGAAACAGTAGCACGAACAGGAATCTGCGGAATATCATCTTCGACACCATCTTCGTTAGCTCGAGCACCTGTATTTGCAGTACCTGTAGTTGCAGGTGTAACAGGACGTCTTTCAACACCCTGCACAATGTTCCACAGTCCTTTTGCAACCAATACATGTCGCATCATATAAGCCCATAATGGGTAGTTGGTACCATCCAACTTATCCTCAACAGCCAACATACGGAATACATCACTGCTTTCAGCCATGGCCGGTGACTAAAATACCTTGATGCAGAAAATTGACTGTATCTCAAAAAGTTGAACGGAATTGTCCAGACGAGTTCTGCTTAACCTGTAGCAGACTTCGAGACGCTTATACTAGCGAACAAAAATAGGTATATACCTTTGGCACAAAAAGATGAAATAGCTTGCACAAGCACTGTGATAGTGCATTCGTAGGCCGAAACGAGCTCAGATCACGATTTCGGCACCATAAAGCGAAGCAGTTCTGATCTCCGAAACACCCTGAATATGCTCACCAAAATTCATACGATTTTGAGACTGCAAACGGAGGAGTATTGATGGCGCCCTAGATGAAGTGATGACATGCTCTGATACCAATTGTTGGAGTTAGACGTCTGCGGAAGCACGCGAACAGCACAAGGAAGAAGAAGAAGAAGCTTGGAGCACAACACACAAGACTGAATGTATTACTAGAGAATGTACAAAGATAAGTAGCCCATTAGGGCAATAGGCGTATATACAAGCTGGGGGAAAAAAACCTCCTAAAGAGGACAAAAAGTGCCCCGGCGGTCCTAGTGTGTTCACACACATCACTACCTAAATATATCAACAGGCGCTGATTTGATCACACACGTCTGAATTTGGCTACCATTACTCGTATTTTATTACTGAAATGGAATTTTCACCAGAATTTCCACCCAAAAATGTACTAGTACTACTAGAATTAGAACTAAAAGTTGGGTTGCCACTAGAATTCACCAGCCTATCATCGGAATCAGTTCCTACTCCACTCACCACACTTTCAACAGATTGAACGGGTTATAATTCTGGTATACTCTATAATCCTTGAAGAAGAAAATGTTGTGATGCCACTCTATTTGTCCATATATCATGCTTTCCTTCAGATGATTGTCCTTCACCACTGCCATCGGAGGGTGTTCCCAGCATACTAGCAACCTTCCACAGATGCCGATCACTTCAGTACTTTGGATAAGATTCACCAGAACATGTTACAAGCATATATCATAGAAATTCTTTCTTTCATCCAACCTTAATCTACCCTCAGAATGGCTATTCTATGCCCCATGGCCGGTACCAGTTTTAATGGTACTCAAGAATTAACCAATTACAAGGTTCTTAGGATGTTCAAGGGTCTGTATTATAGAGGCCATATGATTATTTTCCCAAAGAAAACATTCATCACATAGAGTTTACACGTCACTTTATGATGACTCTCCACCAACAGACTTGCGATTAAACAATTTCACCACCAAACTCTTTAACGGCATATGGAGTACGCCACCATGATAAAGTTATGACATTCATTAATGCAGAATAACACTGATTCTTCACCGGTTAATTACACGCAACCACAATTGAATTCATATGTTCATCAACAAAGTATCACACAGACAAGAATTAATGCAGAATAACACTGATTCTTCACCGATGAATTACACACAACCACAATTGAATTCATATGTTCATCAACAAAGTATCACACAGACAAGAATTAATGCAGAATAACACTGATTCTTCACCGATGAATTACACACAACCACAATTGAATTCATATGTTCATCAACAAAGTATCACACAGACAAGAATTAATGCAGAATAACACTGATTCTTCACCGATGAATTACACACAACCACAATTGAATTCATATGTTCATCAACAAAGTATCACACAGAACAGTAGGAAGTCAATACACCAATTTTAAATAAAACTTGCACTGAAGCATCCCACAGGTGCACCGCACAGACCCACAGTTTGACGTCTCTCTCCCTGTGAATCTGCTTCCGCACTTTTTCATTATCAAAAAGATACAAGCATTACACTACATCCTTTTGATGTGCATCTTTTTTTATTACATTTTCTAGTAATTACACTTACATTCCGGTGGCCTAACAAGATACAACTCTCGTATGTACCTAGACAACAACAATGTGCAGATATGATGACACAAACATTGGATCGAAACAAATTAAATAAGTTCAAGTCAATGACTGGACTATAGGAATTCATGAAGGACTTAAGACTCAAGAATCTTAAGCTTGAGGAGGAGCTATTGGTGCAATTAGCAAGCCTAAGTGCATTGTTAAAGCCTTAGGACTACAGATTCATCTAACTCTTCAAAAGAGAGAACTACATATGAACACTTGCTTGTCAATTTGAGTGTATCCACCTTGAATAAATGTAAACGCAAAAAGAATAAGGAATCTTGTGAAGTTAGGGAGCTATACCCACAATGCATGTGGTTGAAAGAATCAATTTAAACCATCCCTAAAGTGTAGGATCACTTTTAGGTGAGGGCAAATTCAAATTCAAACTTGAACTATGAGTATAAATAGGCATACTTTTAGTCACATGATAAGAGAGCCATTATAAGAGACTTTCAGCTACATCAGTGAGCACACATTGAGCTCACTTCATGTATGGGTAGTCCACTACACTTCCCTTATACTAGATGTTCATTAGCATATAGATTGTGATACATTTCTTCAAGTATATCTCTATCTACTGTTCTTTGTTGCATCTTCATCATTACAATGATTTTGTGGAATCGATTTCTCTGCGTGTACTCAATAATTTTCAATAACTTAACTTTGGTTAGTTAGAGTAGAATTTCTTCTACGTGGATATCAATTTCCATTACATTTGGTTCAAGGAATCTCGAGATATGAATCATAGAAGGTGATTGTGTCTGCACATCTTCTAGATCCTGAAATATCAAGATGACCCCCTTTACTTGTCAGATTCATTTCTCAGTTTATGGTTTGGCTAAACTGATGAGATAAATTTCTTTAGTTAGCTACACACTCCAATTAGATGTGTGAAAAAACTCACTAATCAATTCATACCAGGTTGTGAGATATAAGCAAATTATTGAGCACTTTTATTCCCAAAATAGAAGGTTTCTTCACATTTTTAGTACGTACAACTTATCTATTTTGATGCAACCATTGGGAATGATGCTGCAAAGCTTTTAGTGGTTCCAAAATTATTATTGTGAAGCTAAAGAAGTCGATTAAGCATCCCTGGAGTTAACTTGCCAAGTGTAGAGAAGGTTTTGTGCAACACCAACTCATCTCTAGAACCTACCCATCCATCTCATCACAACACTACCATCACTATTTCTTTTAATCTTAAAAACCCACTGGCAACCAATTACCTTTTGTTTTGGTGTCTTTGGAAGTAATTTCCAAGTATTGTTATCTTTTAGTGCATCCATTTCTTCTTTCATTGCTTTCTCCCACTTTTCATCTCGTTTCACCTCATCATAAGATGTAGGTTCATTTTCCTGATCAAGCTTTGTCATAAAAGCATAATGAGTATTCATAAAATATTTGTAAGTATACATTTGAGGCTACTTACTCACTCGTGAACTTCTTCTCACCTCCAATGTAGGTGCTCTTGCTTTTTTATTAGGAACCTTTTATGATTCTCCATACCCATATATACTACCAACTTTTTCTCCATCATTAACTTCAATAAGTTTGAGTTTACCTTTAATTTTTAACACTTGGAGGTGATTCTTGCCTTGATCTTCCTTTGAAAGGTACCTCTCTTTCTTCATCCAAACCACTCTTCTCATCACTTAAACTTCTTGTGGTCTGAGGAAAATTCTCATCTCCTTCACATGTATCTTCTTCATCTCCATTTATGACCTGCAAACTTTTCTTATCTACGTACCATGAAAGTGATTCATCAAAGTTTACATCTCTTGAAAAAAAAACCTTATTGGAATGAGGATTATACTGTCTATATCCTCTTTGAGTATCTATGTAACCAATAAATATACACTTTTCCAATTTCACATTAAGTTTTGATCTCACTTAATTATTAGGTACATGCATATAACATACACAAACAAATACTTTCAAATCACTTACACTTGGTTTCCTTCCATGCCATACCTCATATGGAAAATGATGAACTCTTGCAGTAGGTACTCTATTCATAATATACATACTTGTGCTGACAGCTTCAACCCAAAAAGAATTAGGCAAACACATATCATTTATCATGCATCTAGATGCTTTTGCTATGATTCTATTTCTTCTTTCTACAACTCCATTTTTTTGTGGAGTATACCTACATGTATCTTCTCTTTTTATGCCTTCATCATACAAAAAAACTATAAAAGCTTGAGAGAAATACTCTCCCCCTCCATTGGATCTTAGCTTCTTAACATACCTTCATATTTGCTTCTCAACAAATGATTTGAAATTCTTGAAACAATTAAAGATTTTACTCTTATGTTTAATGCAATACATAAATGTCATTCTAATATGATCATCAATGAATGATACATAGTATTTATTACCAACCAAAGATGCCTCTTTAGGAGGACTCCATACATGCATGTGTATAAGATCTAGCAAACCATTGTTGGATGTAGACGTCTATAGAAGCACGCGAACAGCACAAGGAAGAAGAAGAAGCTTGGAGCACAACACACAGTGCTGAATGTATTACCACTAGAATGTACAAAGATAAGTAGCCCGTTAGGGTAATAGGTGTATATACAAGCCGGGGGAAAAAACCCTCCTAAAGAGGGAAAAAAGTGCCTTGAGGGTCCTAGAGTGTTCACACACATCACTACCTAAATATATCAACAAATCCCCCCTGGGAGTGATGCGATGAACAAGGATCTTGTACTCATGTATATGGAAGTGCCAAGCTATGTGGAATCAATCCACAAAACGAAGTAAGCCCATAGCTTTGCGGAAAGCTTCAAACTTCTCCCTAGATAGAGCCTTCATAGAAAGTTCTACAATGTTCTCCTGCGTGGGGACATATGCCAAGCTGATCTCCCCAGTAGACAATCTCTCCTTGACATAATGATAATGCACCTTAATGTCCTTAGTGCAAGCATGGAACATAGGGTTCCTTGCAACTGGAAATGCGCTTTGACTGTTAGTGAAGATGGTGGTGGCAAAAGACTGACCAACACCCAATTCAGCCATAAGGCATCTGAACCACACACACTGAACAGTTGCTATGAAAGTTGCCCTATACTCGGCCTCACAATTGGAAGTGGCCACAGTAGGCTGCTTCTTGCTCAACCAAGATATACATGAGCTACCAAGCATGAATCAAAAGCCACTGGCGGACACTTGAGTGTCATAGCAACTAGCCCAATCACTGTTAGAAAAAGCATGCAAATATGGCGGTAGTGATCCCCCCTTGGGATAAAATAATCCAAGTAGTCGGGTACTACTCAAGTAATTAAAGATGCACTTAACTACCTACCAATGCTTGACACCCAGGAAATCCATAAACCTGCTCATCTACGAGACAACAAACTGAATATCTGACCGAGTAATGCATAAGTAAATCAAGCATCCAACAACTTGCTGATAGAGAACAACATTGAATGCATCTCTAGCATCATGAAGACTCAATTGTAAACCTATCTCCATTGGAGTGGCAATAGGCTTACAATCTTCAAGGCCAAAACACTACAATAATGTGTCAATATATTCCACCATCAACTTGCATAAACTGAATGCCCAAACTGTGATGCAAATGCCCCAAATCAGACATCTCAAATGAGGCATGCAAATCAGCCTTAAAATCAGCATTATGCATGTCATGAGGATGAGTGAGAAGCATGTCATCAACATACACCACAATGATGAGAAGCACATCATTAGCACGCTTAACATATAAGGTGCTTTTAGTTGGACTATTCTCAAAACCATGTGCAATAAGATAGGCATGTATCTTTTCACAGCAAGCATGTGGTGCTTGCTTTAAACCATATAATGCCTTCTTTGACTTGCACACCTGGTTTTCATGCCCTTTCTACACAAAGCCACGGGGCTGAAAAACATACACTTCTTCATGCAAGTCACCCTTCGAAAATTTTATTTTAATGTCCAACTGATGTACATTCCAACCATGATGAGCTACAAGTGCACAGATGCTATGAACAATGGTCATTCGGCAAGTAGGAGCAAATGATTCATAAAAATCAATGCCTCTTTCCTATGCATAACCTCTTTGCAGCAAGTCTAGCTTTATACCTATCAACTGTTCCATCAGGTTTATGCTTCAACATGTATACCCACTTAGTGCCAATGGCCTTCTTGCCAAGAGGCAAGTCACATAAAGTCCAGGTATCATTTTTTCATGATAGCATCATATTCAGATTGCATTGTAGCCATCCAATGTTCAAAATTTTGTGCTTCATCAAACGAAACAGGTTTAGTCTCATCACAGAGACTGGAGGCAACCATAGCATAGCAATCTGATGTAAAAGTGGCACTATGAGAGCTTGACTGAGTACAATATGATAGAGGTGCATCTAATTTGTTGTCATGCAAGGTCTACACTAGCCATTTTGGCATAGTTTTTGCCTGCTCAATATCAATTCTCCCGTCAACAAGTGCATCATGTAAATGTGCATCAGAAATGGAATGATTTGCATCATCACATGAAACCTGCAAAGGCTAAGAAGTTGCCTCATTAGGACTAGCACTAGATTGTCCACCTGTAAAAAGAGGCAACAAAGTATCATACATGTCTTTGGAGCTAACAAATGTCTCCTTAGTACATGAAAGCAATGGCTGAAAATCATCTTCCACAAAAACAACATCACGGCAAACCAGAATGCATTTAGTATGTGGATGATACAGACAATAGCCTTTACTTTCATAACTGTACCCAACTAAAATACATTTTACTTCTTTATCATCCAATTTTTTGTGATGTTGTTCAAGCACTAATGCATATGCCAAACAACCAAAAACATGGAGATGCAACAAATGGCTTGCGACCATGCCAAGCCTCATATGGAGTGATAGATTGCAATGCTTTAGTGGGACACCTGTTTAGTACATATGTTGCACACATAATAGCCTCAAGCCAGAAACTATGTGGTAAAGCTTGGCTCTTTACCATACACCTCTCCATCTCCATGACTGACTTGTTCTTTCGTTTAGCAACTCCATTCTGTTGAGGTGTATACGGCATTCTACAGTGATGTTTTATCCCATGTTCAGCCAGAAATGCATTTAAGTCACAAGACATATATTCCCCCTCTCGATCGGAACGGAGGGTGCCCAGTTTACATGCTGACAAATTTTCAGCCAAAACCAAAAACTATTTGAAGCACATAAACACTTTGGACTTTGCCTTCAATGGATATACCCATGCATGCCTAGAAAAGTCATCAATGAAAGTCATGAAGTAAAGATAGTTCCCAAAAGAAGGTGTCTGCATAGGACCACAGACATCACTATGTACAAGCTGCGATTTCTAAGTAGCCCGAAGTGAACAATCTTTTGGAAAGGAAAAATGCTGCATTTTGCCCAAAAATACAGCCATCACATACATGTTTACCAGGTGCCTCAATTTTGGGCAAAGAGGACACCATTTCAGTTTTCTGCAGGCATAGCAAACTAACAAAATTTAGATGACCAAAGTGTGCATGCCAAAGCTTTGCATTTGACATAGCCTGAGAATCATGTACTACACATGCCAAATCATTTACACATCTTTCATAGTCTATGAGCTTATTCAGCCCACGACATAAAATGCCAAAAGCAATAATGACGTCGCCATTTGACAGATCATGAACTGTATTATTCTTCTTCCTGCATAAGATTAGTAGACTCTGTTTTCGGTGTAGAGGCCTCTGCAACAACCATTCCGGCCTCTTTCTTCTTTGCCTCTTTAGTAGCTAGTTTTGGATAGCTCTTGATGACATGATCATTTGCTTTATAGTATTTGCAAAACAATTTTTGCTTTTCTGATTTCTTCTTATCTTTTTCTTCTTTCTTCGAATGTGTAGCATTTGTAGATTTTTGCTTCCTAGTAGAAGAGCTCCATTTACCTTTGCCCTTCTGACTAGCCAGGAAAGCTTGATCTGCAATATGCATAATAGACCTGTTCTACCTAGACTGGTCTTCTTGCAATAGAACAAAGACTAAATCCTCAAATGACAAGGCATTTGGATTGCCTTTCATCATCAAACGAAGAGTAGAAGCAAAACCCTGATATGATTCAGGAAGATCATTCAAAACGGTCTACACAAGTGACCTATCTGGTATAACTTCATCCGTAGAAATCAACCATTCTTTCAAATCCTTGATCTTTGTGAGAAAATTTTCCATAGAATCACCTTCATTCATGTGCTCACTCTCTAATTTTTTTCGGAGGTGCGCAACAGGAGCCTCATTCCTAGTCTGGTACAATGTGGTAAGTGCATCACAAGCATCTTAGCTGTTCTGCAAGAGCAAATGTGAGGAATAATGGCACATTTGATAGATAAAGCTATCAATGCATGTGCTTGAGCATCTCTGCCATCCCAATGAATTTGCTCTCCAATAGGTGCAATAAAAACAACAACACAAACATGAATCTACGGAATATCATCATCTTTGACACCATCTCCGTCAGCTCGAGCACCTGTATTTGTAGTAAGTGTATTCGCAGGTGTAACACAAAGTCTTTCAACACCCTGCACAATATTCCATAGTCCTTTTGTGAACAATACATGACGCATCATGTAAGCCCATAATGGGTAGTTGGTACCATCTAACTTATCCTCAACAGCCAACATACAGAATACATCACCGCTTTCATCCTTGGCTAGTCACTAAAATACCTTGATGCAAAAAATTGACTATATCTCCAAAAGTTGAACAAAACTACCCAGACGAATTCTACTAAACCTATAGAAGACTTCAACATGCTTGTAAAGGCAAATCAAAACTGGTATATACCTTTGGCACAAAAAGACAAAATAACCTGCATAAGCACTGTGATAGTGCGTTCGAAGGCCAAAAAGAGCTCAGATTGCAATTTTAGCACCACAAAATGAAGTTGTTTATATCTCTGAAACACCTTGAGTATGCTTACCAAATATCATGGGATTCTTAGACTGCAACCGGAGAGGTGTAGACAATGCCCTAGATGAAGCGGCCACCTAGTCTGATACCAATTGTTGGAATTAGACGTCTGTGAAAGCACGCGAACAACACAAGGAAGAAGAAGAAGAAGCTTGGAGCACAACACACAATGTTGAATGTATTACCACTAGAATGTACAAAGATAAGTAGCCTGTTAGGGCAATAGGCATACATACAGGAAGATGGTTTAGATAGTACTTAGAAAGATGCCATGTTCCAGAGTTACCCACACATTCCAAACAAGTGGCCTTGTTTTTAGATGGCCTACTAAGCACAAAGTTAAGATCATATGTGTACTTGAAAGAGCCTAGATCCATAGAAGAGTGTGTGCGCATGTGCATAGACATAGAAGATAACCTGGGTGAGGAGTTCGGATTGTCCAAACTCTATAAGGATTTTGACAGTTCTACTAATCACACTTCCAGACCCTCCACTGAGATAGATGAGAAAGCTGAACAAGTTGCCAAGAAGCTAGGAGTCCAAAATAGACAAACACCAAGAGTCACCTCATTGAACGGATGTTATACTTGCAGAGGGGACCACATGGCTAACATTTTCCCAATGCAAAACCAAAACATGAGAGAAAGGAATGTCCCATATTACACTATCAAGAGAAAATAAAAAACCATACAGCTCAAGATTGTCCCTACAATAGGGAGGTTATTAGACAAACTTATCAGCATCCTTACCAACAAGGTAGGTATCAGAACCAACACCAACATCCATATTATAGGTCGCAACAACAATATCAACCTCAATATCAACAACAATATCAGGCACCATATAGGCAACAACCAGTCTTAAGAAACCAACCGCAACCTCCTACCAATGTGATTCCAGTTAAGTATGTGTTGGAGCAAGTCTATGACAAGCCTAAGTATTGGCTTGAGTCCCACAAAGTCATAGAAGAAGCTTTAAAATGAAGACTATGTAAAGTTCACTTGTGAACTATCTCTTGTAACTTTTGAAGACTTTACTTAATGTAAAAGTGAAAGAATCTTAAGTGGTTGAGTCCACTCGATCAAAAAGGGAAAGAAGAGCCACGAATTTGTGATTTGTGGTAGGTAGAGAATCAAATCAATCACTAATTGATTGGAGAGTGATTGAGGGAAGTTAGCCTCCCAAGCTCAACTATAAATAGATGTCAGCTTTAGTCGTGGTTAGAGAGACCTATGTGAAGACCTCCAAGAGCTAAGCTTTATGCCATATCAAGGTGTGATTACAAGGCACACATATGTATCAGTAAGTCCATTGTATTTTACAAGAAATATACTATCATTTTCATGATCATTTGAGTTCATATTTCCATGTTCTTGTGAAGTGTACTACTCACTGCAATATGTCTTAGTTTTCTCAGTCAGATTGCAGAGATGGTTTCTCTGAGCTTGGTGCATCATTTTCAGTGATTTAACTTGATAAGGTTAGCTCTATAAGTATACTATATGCTCATCAATTTTCATTTCATTTGGGTATTGCAATCTTCAGTTATCTTCAGTTGAAGCCAACCCTGTCTATCATTTTCACTTCTCTGTCAGGTACCCAACTTTTTTACTCATATTGTCAGAGCTGTTTCTCAGTGTGTACTTATCCAAATTCAATGATTTAAATCTTGTTGGATTCAGCTTACTGTCTATTATAAACATTTTCATAATCATTGGATTCTTGCATTTTGAGTTATGTTCATTTTTTGGCTCACTAGTCTCAAACTATAGCAGCCCGTGAAAATCGGGATGATGTCATCAGTTGCTAAACATCATTCTCAGTGTGTGGTTCATTATTTCTGATGAGATTACTCTTGGAAGTTAGCTCTTTAAGTTAACTAGACTTCCCCAAGATGAATTAAGCTAATTGCTGCTGTGCTCAGAGAATTATGCAAAACACTAGACATGTGTATGAACTAAAAATAGCAAGTTCTTCACCTGTGAGCTAACTCCAACTTATCTGTTTTGATCTATCTTTTTGTGAGTGATCTTCCAAGGTACATAGGGTGTCTAATACATCCATTGGCAAGCTAAAAGGGCCCACCATATACTATTGGAGTTCATTTGGCTGGTGTAGATCAAGGATTTTGCAACACCTCTTCATCTTCAAGCACATACCTATCCATCTCTTCACAGTATGCAGTGGTGGAGGAGAACCCGAATAGAGCATTGGTATCAATGACCCCATTAGTCTCACAAAATGAACCTCATGCTCAGAGCTCTAACTACACCCATGAAGATAGTCCACGAGCTTATTACATAGAGTCACCGGAGCATAGTGAGATTTACTTGTATCAATATGAGGCACCACCTATGGAACAAAATTGGGAGCCAGAATACTCCAATGTTATGTATACGAATCCAAACCCAAGGCCTTGATTGAGAAAAGTAAGACCACAAGCCCCTAGAGGACCATGTTTTAGATGTCAAGGCGACCGTTTCATTTGTGAATGTCCCCATCCACCATCTCCGGATCAAGGAGAGGCCATCACAATACAAGCTATCCATCCAGAGTGTGGCAAAGACCATCTCCCCAAAGATTGTCCAAGGAACCCCTCTAGTGCACCCAAGGTTTGTTAATATATTTAGGTAGTGATGTGTGTGAACACTCTAGGACCGTCGGGGCACTTTTTTCCCTCTTTAGGAGGTTTTTTTCCCCCGGCTTGTATATACGCCTATTGCCCTAATGGGCTACTTATCTTTGTACATTCTCTAGTAATACATTCAGTATTGTGTGTTTGTGCTCCAAGCTTCTTCTTCTTCCTTGTGTTGTTCGCGTGCTTCCGTAGACGTCTATCTCCAACAATTGGTATCAGAGCAGGTCGTCGCTTCTTCTAGGGCGCCGTCGACACTCCTCCATTTGCAGTCTTAGATTCACACGAAATTTGGTGAGCATACTCAGGGTGTTTCCGAGATCAAAACAGCTTTGCTGTGTGGTGCCGAAATCGCGATCTGAGCTCGTTTCGGCCTCCGAATGCACTATCGCAGCGCTTGTGCAAGCTATTTCGTCCTTTTCTGCCAAAGGTATATACCAGTTTCTGTTCGCCAGTTTAAGCGTCTCGAAGTCTGCTACAGGTCTAGCAGAACTCGTCTGGGCAGTTCCGTTCAACTTTTTGAGATACAGTCAATTTTCTGCATCAAGGTATTTTAGTCACCGGCCATGGCTGAAAGCAGTGATGTATTCCGTATGTTGGCTCTTGAGGATAAGCTGGATGGTACCAACTACCCATTATGGGCTTATATGATGCGACATGTACTGGTTGCAAAAGGATTGTGGAACATTGTGCAGGGTGTTGAAAGACGTCTTGTTACACCTGTAACAACAAGTACTGCAAATACAGGTGTTGGTGCTGATGAAGATGGTGTCGAAGATGATATTCCGCAGATTCCTATTCGTGCTGCTGTTTCTGTTGCACCTACTACAGAGCAGATTCGTTGGGATGGCAGAGATGCCCAGGCACATGCATTGATAGCTTTGTCTGTCAAACGTGCCATTATTCCTCACATTCGCTCTTGCAGAACAGCAAAAGATGCTTGGGATACACTTACCACTTTGTACCAGGCTAGGAATGAGGCTCGTGTTGCTTACCTCCGAAAACAATTGGAGAGTGAGCACATGAATGAAGGTGATTCTATGGACAGTTTTCTTACAAAGATCAAAGACCTAAAGGAACAATTGATTTCTGCTGATGAGGTTATACCAGATAGCTCACTTGTGCATACCGTTCTGAATGGTCCTCCTGATTCATATCAGAGTTTTGCCTCTACTCTTCGGTTGATGATGAAAGGCAATCCGAATGCCTTGTCATTTGAGGAATTAGTCTATGTTCTGTTGCAGGAAGATCAGTCCAGGCAGAACAGGTCCATTTTTCGTTGATGACAGGTGTACAGTCCATGATCTCTCAAATGGCGATGTGATTATTGCTTCTGGCATTTTATGTCGTGGGCTGTATAAGCTCATAGACTATGAAAGATCTGTGAATGATTCGGCATGTGCAGTTCATGATTCTCAGGCTATGTCAGATGCAAAGCTTTCGCATGCACGCTTTGGTCATCTGAATTTTGCTAGTTTGTTACGCCTGCAGAAATCTGAAATGGTGTCCTCTTTGCCCAAACTTGAGGCACCTGGAAAACATGTTTCTGAAGGCTGTATTTTGGGCAAAATGCAGCGTTCTTCCTTTCCAAAAGATGGTTCAATTTGGGCTACGCAGAAATTGCAGCTTGTGCATAGTGATGTCTGTGGTCCTATGCAGACACCCTCTTTTGGAAATTACCTTTACTTCCTGACTTTCATTGATGATTTTTCCAGGCATGCATGGGTATATCCACTCAAAGCAAAGTCCGAAGTGTTCATGTGCTTCAAACAGTTTTTGGTTTTGGCTGAAAATATGTCAGCATGTAAAATGGGCACCCTCCGTTCTGATCGAGGGGGGAATATATGTCTTCAGATTTTAATGCATTTCTGGCTGAACGTGGGATAAAACACCAGTGTATAGTGTCGTATACACCTCAACAGAATGGAGTTGCTGAACGAAAGAACAAGTCACTCATGGAGATGGCGAGGTGCATGGTCAAAAGTAAGGCTTTACCACATAGTCTCTGGCTTGAGGCTGTCATGTGTGCAGCATATGTACTGAACAGGTGTCCCACTAAAGCGTTGCAGTCTATCACCCCATATGAGGCTTGGCATGACCGCAAGCCATCTGTTGCTCATCTGCGTGTTTTTGGTTGTTTGGCATATGCATTAGTGCCTGAACAACATCGTAGAAAATTGGATGATAAGGCAGTAAAATGTATTTTTGTTGGGTACAGTTCTGAAAGTAAATGCTATCGCTTGTATCATCCACAGACTAAATGCATTCTGGTTAGCCGTGATGTTGTCTTTGTGGAAGATGCTATTCAGCCATTGCTTTCATGTACTAAGGAGACATATGTTAGCTCCAAAGACATGTATGATACTTTGATGCCTCTTTTTACAGGTGGACAAGCTAGTGCTGGTCCTAATGAGGCAACTTCTTAGCCTTTGCAGGTTTCATATGATGATGCAGATCATTCCATTTCTGATGCAGATTTACATGATGCACTTGTTGATGAGAGAGCTGATATTGAGCAGGCAAAAACTATGCCAAAATGGTTGGTGCAGACTTTGCGTGATAGCAAATTAGATGCACCTTTGTCATATCGTACTCGTTCAGGCTCTCATAGTGCCTCCTTTGCATCAGATTGCTATGATATGGCTGTATCTAGTCTCTGTGATGAGAATGAGCTTGTTTCTTTTGATGAAGCACAAAATTCAGAAAATTCGATGGCTGCTATGCAATCTGAATATGATGCTATAATGAAGAATGGTACATGGTCTTTATGTGACTTGCCTCCTGGCAAGAAGGCCATTGGCACTAAGTGGGTATTCAAGCTGAAGCGTAAACCTGATAGTACAGTTGATAGGTATAAGGCTAGGCTTGTTGCAAAGGGTTATGCACAGGAAAGAGGCATTGATTTTGATGAGACCTTTGCACCTACATGCCGTATGACTACTGTTCGGAGCATTTGTGCACTTGCTGCCCATCATGGTTGGAATGTACATCAATTGGACATTAAAACAGCATTTATGAATGGTGACTTGCATGAAGAAGTGTATGTTTTTCAGCCCCGTGGCTTTGTGCAGAAAGGGCATGAAAACCAGGTTTGCAGGTTAAAGAAGGCATTATATGGTTTAAAGCAAGCACCACGTGCTTGGTATAAGAGATACATGCCTATCTGATTGCACATGGTTTTGAGAACAGTCCAACTGAAAGCACCTTATATGTTAAACGTGTTAATGATGTGCTTCTGATCATTGTTGTCTATGTTGATGACATGCTGCTCACTGGTCCTATTGAGACACATATAGCTGATTTTAAGGCTGATTTGCATGCCTCATTTGAGATGTCTGATTTGGGGCATTTGCATCACTATTTGAGCATTCAGATTATGCAAGTTGATGGTGGAATGTCTTTGTGTCAAACAAAATATATAGACACATTATTGCAGCATTTTGGCCTTGAAGACTGTAAGCCTATTGCCACTCCTATGGAGACAGGTTTACGATTGAGTCTTCATGATGCTGGAGATGCACTTGATGTTGTTCTCTATCAGCAGGTGTTGGATGCTTGATTTACTTATGCATTACTCGGCCAGATATTCAGTTTGTTGTCTCATAGATGAGCAGGTTTATGCATTGCCGAGGAGTCACGCATTGGAAGGCGGTTAAGCGCATCTTTGGCTACTTGAGTGGTACTCGGCTACTTGGGTTGTTTTATCCCAAGGGGGGATCACTATCGCCAGATTTGCATGCTTTTTCTGACTCAGATTGGGCTGGTTGCTATGACACTCGTGTGTCCACCAGTGGTTTTTGCTTCATGCTTAGTAGCTCATGTATATCTTGGTTGAGCAAGAAGCAGCCTACTGTGGCCACTTCCAGTTGTGAGGCTGAGTATAGGGCAGCTTTCACAGTGACTGTTGAGTGTGTGTGGCTTAGATGCCTTATGGGTGATTTGGGTGTTGGCCAGTCTTCTGCCACCACCATCTTCACTGTCAGTCAGAGCGCATTGGCCGTTGCGAGGAACCCTGTGTTCCATGCTCGCACTAAGCACATTGAGGTGCATTATCACTATGTCAGGGAGAGGTTCTCTGCTGGGGAGATCTGTTGGTGCATTTCAAGCCTTCACACTTGGCTTGGAACCTTGGAAATTTGGTGTTGAAACCTTGGAAGTTTAATCCACTTGAAGCAAGGTCCATATGAACTTATGCTTATAAGTTCTTACCTCTTTACCCATTGTAAAAGTCTATATGACTTGGCATCTCATGTAATCACACCTACTTGATAGATTCGTGAAAAAATTGGAACTTGTGATTGAGAGAATTACTCCCTACTTTTAGAGGAGAGATTCTAGGGAGCTTAGATTTGAATTTCAAATTCAAATGATCATCCTATTCATATAAAAGTGAAGAACAAAAACTCGCGGGTTAGTTACTCTTATTGAGCTCACTCCCCGAGGCATTCTACTATTGTAACTCTGTGTGTGTTAGTGCTACTTCATAGCCTACACCACAATACCTCAATTAGCTATGCTTGTCATGCTAATGAGAATGTACTACTACATCAATCAATAGAAGTATACACATTCATCATCTCTGTTTTGTCTGAGTCACCTACTTCAAGTCTGTCAACTTCAACAGGTCATATCTCAGGATATACTGAACCAAATCAAGTGATTCAAAGCACATTGGATTCAGCTCAAAGTCTTCTACAAGCCTACAAGTTTTGAAGTCAATTGGATCAGCCATCGTGGAGAAATCTCGCTCGAAGTGATCTCTGGTATTCTACTGCAGTGTCCCTAAAAAGTCGGGGGTACATATAATTTTGCTAAACTCATTTCTCAGAGTATAGTTTGTCATTCCTTCTCATTCCACTTGCAAATGGTAGCTTGTTAAGCTAGTTTAATATGTCCAGAAGGAATTTGATCAATTGTTAGTGTGCTGGTCACACTGAGTGAAAGACTGAGCAGGTGTCATTACAAAAATAGCAAGTTTTTTCTTGAGTTTTGAAGTGTCAAGTTATCTGTTTTGATTTGATCATTACACATATCATTTGCAAAGTACATATATGCTTTCTTGGTATCATTTGGAAGCTAAGCAAGTGTACTAAGCATATCTGAAGCAAAGGAGGGCTTAAGCAAAGCAGGTCTAGCAGCTTCAACTCAATCTCTTGAGTGCATCCAACCATCTCTCCCAACAGTGGTATCAGAGCAAACAAGGTAACAATGCGAGATGGATTTCCTTCATTCATTGACAAATTGGACAGGAACAATTACCAAGCTTGGTCTCTAAGGATGAAGACCTATCTACAAGGAAGAAGCTTGTTTGGATTCATATCAGGAGATGAGGAATTGCCCTCATTCAAAGCTAGAGGACTACCCACCAAGGATGAACAAGAGAGACTCAACCAATGGTGTGCAAAGGATGCTTTGGCAAGGTCTTACCTTCTTAACTCTATATCTGATTTCCTTTTACCTCATATAAGGAACTGTAAAACTTCCCAAGGGACTTGGGAAACCTTGTCAACATATTTCTCTTCCAACACAAGGGCCAGGAAGAATCAATTGTGGATTGAATTCACAACCCTTAGGAAGCAACCAAAACAATCAGTCTCAGAGTATGTGACCAAGATTAAAGATGTGGCAGACCAATTAGCAAGCATTGGAGAGGAGATTGAAGAGGAGCAAATAGTCAGGCAAGTAACAAATGGACTCAAGGCAGATGATAAGTGGGAAAGTTTCACCACTGCAATGGACCTCTACATGGACATGCATACCCCAGATCTCACAACACTTATGGGCCAACTATTCACACATGAAGCAAAGTTTACAAAGGTAGGAGATCAATCAAAAGGTAACAACCCCTCTACTCTATATACTGATAAGAAGGTTAAAGATAAAGGTAAAAGTAAGAAGGTTGATGAAGAAGGTTCTACCTCCCAAGCAAACTATGCAGGGAGAGGTAGATCCTCAAGAGGAAGAGGCAGAGGAGGTAAGTCAGGTAGGGGGAGATCCTACAACTCATCACCATGCAACATTTGTGGATTGTCCAATCATACCACAGATGAATGCTACAAGAACTACAAGAATCAGAGAGGAAGAGGCTATCAAAGAGGTGGATACTCTCAAGGGAGAGGCAGATTCAACCAACACCAAGGCTACAATGGATACAACAATCAATACAACAACAATTACAACCACAACCACAATGGTAACTACCAAGGTGGATTCAAAAATAGAAGGGACTACAACAACTACACAGAGGAGCAAGATGACTCCCTATTGATCATGAATATGACCTCCAAGGCAGGTACAAATGATGATCATTTATTTTATATTGACTCAGGATGTTCTAACCATGTAGCTGGCAATGTGGCACTACTCTCTGATTTGGAAGAACCCAAGGGTAAACATCAGGTACAGACAGGTGATGATACTAAACATTCTGTTGTAAAAATTGGAAATGTAAAGACATGTGATGGTAACCAGAACCTATTGAGCAGGGTACTCTATGTACCAACCATTACCAAGAACCTAATGAGTGTTGGTCAGATTGTGGAGAAAGGTTTGCAGGTCAGGTTTACTCAACATGGAGCATATGTGGAGGACCCAAGACATGGATTCAGAAGGATAGCCAAGGGAGAAAAATCAGGTAGATTGTTTACTTTTGAGCTAGAAGACACCAAGAACATTGCTTTGTATAATTACAAGGATCAAACACTTTCAGAGTTAGAAATATGGCACAAGAGGTTAGGCCACATAGGTGAAAGAACCCTAAAGCAAATCTGCAAGGATCAATGTGTGCTTGGGATACCTAATGTATCCAAGCAACACATGATTTATAAGTGTGGAGCATGTCAGTTTGGTAAGTCTCACAGGTTGCCATATTCAAAGAAAGGTTTCATGCATAAAGACTACCTAGACTTGGTACACACAGATGTTTGGGGACCTAGCAAGGACCCTTCCATTTCAGGATCAAGGTATTATGTGTCCTTCATTGATGATTATAGCAGATGGACCATCTTATACTTTATGAAGCATAAAGATGAAGTGTTTAATTGTTTCAAGAGGTATCTTGCACTTGTTGAAAACCAAACAGGAAGAAGCTTGAAAAGGCTAAGGTCAGATGGAGGAGGAGAGTAGTTCTCCAATGAGTTTGAAGATTTCTTACAGGAAAGAGGCATCAAAAGGGAGATAACTACAAGGTACTCACCTGAACAAAATGGGGTAGCTGAAAGAAGGAATAGACTCATTGTAGAAACAGCTAGGTCTATGCTTAATGAAAAGAAATTGCCAAATTATCTTTGGGCAGAGAGTGTATCTACTGCCACCTATCTCATCAATAGGTTGCCATCCAAATCACTTGATGGCATGACACCATATGAAGCTTGGCGTGGTAAGAGACCTTCTCTGGATCATTGTAAAATCTTTGGTTGTGTAGCATATGTGCATATTCCCTCACAGGTAAGGGGAAAGCTAGACCCTAAAGCTGAAAAATGTATCTTCATTGGTTATGATTTGAACCAAAAGGGATACAGATTCTACAACCCAACAAACAAAGGCTTCAAGGTAAGCAGAGATGTCATCTTTGATGAGAATGACTCATGGTATGATAATGAATGCAGGAAGGTTAGTCTACCCTATGACTTGCAAGAAGAGTTCCCAAAGCTAATCAAAGAGGAACCAAGCAATGGAGAAGATCCAAGCTCAGAGGATGATGACACTATCAATCTTGAGGAGTTCAAAGCATGGAAGTCCAAAGGGAAGATGAAGATGAAGCAACTAGAGGATATTCCAAAATCCTCAAATCAATCTATTAGAAGATCTCAGAGAGAAAGCAAAAGACCAATCAGATTTGGGTATGACACATCACTTGTAACTAAACATTCTGTATATCTTGCAAAGGATCTATTGAATGAAGAACCAAGTACTTATGAAGAAGCAATCACCAAACCAGAATGGAAAGGAGCTATGGATGAAGAAATGGAAGCTCTCAAGGAGAGTGATACTTGGGACTTGGTACCCAAGAAGGACTCTATGAAGGTGATAGGATCCAGATGGATCTACAAGCTAAAGAGGAATTTCGATGGAACAATAAACAGGTACAAAGCTAGGTTGGTTGCCAAGGGTTTTGCACAAACCCAAGGCATTGATTATGAGGAGACATTTTCTCCTGTGGCCAAGATGCCAACTATCATAATATTGGTGAGTATAGCTGCATCCAAGAATTGGAACATGTACCAATTAGATGTCAAGAATGCTTTCTTGAATGGATGGATATCTGAAGAAGTTTACATGTCACAACCACCTGGCTATGAAGATCCCAAGAAGGTAAACTATGTTTGTAAATTGAAGAAGGCTCTATATGGATTGAAACAAGCACCTAGAGCATGGAATTACAGGTTGACAACCTACCTCCTAGACCAAGGATTTGTGATGAGTAAAGCAGACACTTCTCTATTCATAAAGAGAAGTAGTACAGAGGTAATCTACTTGTGTGTTTATGTTGATGACATCATCATTACAGGTAATGATGTCAATGGGATTAGACACATCAAAGGTCAGATGATGAAAGAATTCAAGATTAATGATCTTGGATTATTGAAGTACTTCTTAGGTCTTGAGTTAGTCTACACCAACTCAGGTATATATATCACTCAAAAGAAGTATGTACAGGATATGGTCAAGAAGTTTGGCTTGCAGGATGCTAAAGTCTCAACTACTCCAATGGAGGTCAACCTAAAGCTAAGTGCTCATGAAGGTGATGAAATACAAGACATTACAGGATATCAAAGCATGGTAGGTAGTTTGAATTATGCTACCTTGACAAGAATTGACATAGCATATGGAGTTAGTGTGCTAAGTCAATTCATGCACAAACCAAGGGTACCTCACTTAGAGGCAGCAAAGAAAATCTTGAAGTACCTCAAAGGAACTCAAAGCCATGGTTTGTACTTTCCTTATACATCAGATATTGACATTAAAGTATACTCAGATGCAGATTGGGCAGGATGCAAGGATGATAGGAGGAGCACATCAGGATACATATGTTTTGTAGGAGATAAACCTATTTCTTGGTCAGCCAAGAAGCAACCTACAGTGGCATTGTCATCCACTGAAGCAGAGTATAGAGGGCTTGCCAATGCCACTCAAGAAGCTATCTGGTTGAAGCTCCTGTATACAGAGTTAGGTCTATACACTAGACCTCCAATTATCTTTGGAGATAACACAAGCTCTCTTCACCTTGCAGCTAATCCAATATATCATGCTAGAACCAAACACATAGAGGTTCATTACCACTATGTAAGGGAGAAGTTACTAAGCAAAGAGATTCAATTGACATATGTCTCTACTAATATGCAATGTGCAGATTTACTCACTAAAGCATTGGATGGAAACAAGCTATGCAGATTCAAATCTATCATTGGATTGCAGGACATGATTGAAGACTAAAGATGAAGACTTAAGCCAAAGTGCTTGGCTTGAGGGGGAGCTGTTGGTGCATTTCAAGCCTTCACACTTGGCTTGGAACCTTGGAAATTTGGTGTTGAAACCTTGGAAGTTTAATCCACTTGAAGCAAGGTCCATATGAACTTATGCTTATAAGTTCTTACCTCTTTACCCACTGTAAAAGTCTATATGACTTGGCATCTCATGTAATCACACCTACTTGATAGATTCGTGGAAAAATTGGAACTTGTGATTGAGAGAATATCTCCCTACTTTTAGAGGAGAGATTCTAGGGAGCTTAGATTTGAATTTCAAATTCAAATGATCATCCTATTCATATAAAAGTGAAGAACAAAAACTCGCGGGTTAGTTACTCTTATTGAGCTCACTCCCCGAGGCATTCTACTATTGTAACTCTGTGTGTGTTAGTGCTACTTCATAGCCTACACCACAATACCTCAATTAGCTATGCTTGTCATGCTAATGAGAATGTACTACTACATCAATCAATAGAAGTATACACATTCATCATCTCTGTTTTGTCTGAGTCACCTACTTCAAGTCTGTCAACTTCAACAGGTCATATCTCAGGATCTACTGAACCAAATCAAGTGATTCAAAGCACATTGGATTCAGCTCAAAGTCGTCTACAAGCCTACAAATTTTGAAGTCAATTGGATCAGCCATCTTGGAGAAATCTTGCTCAAAGTGATCTCTGGTAGTCTGCCGCAGTGTCCCTAAAAAGTCGGGGGTACATATAATTTTGCTAAACTCATTTCTCAGAGTATAGTTTGTCATTCCTTCTCATTCTACTTGAAAATGGTAGCTTGGTAAGCTAATTTAATGTGTCCAGAAGGAATTTGATCAATTGTTAGTGTGCTGGTCACACTGAGTGAAAGACTGAGCAGGTGTCATTACAAAAATAGCAAGTTTTTTGTTGAGTTTTGAAGTGTCAAGTTATCTGTTTTGATTTGATCATTACACATATCATTTGCAAAGTACATATATGCTTTCTTGGTATCATTTGGAAGCATACTAAGCATATCTGAAGCAAAGGAGGGCTGAAGCAAAGCAGGTCTAGCAGCTTCAACTCAATCTCTTGAGTGCATCCAACCATCTCTCCCAACAAGTTCAGCTTGGCATATGTGCCCACGCAGGAGAACATTGCAGACCTTTTCACGAAGGCTTTGCCTAGGGAGAAGTTTGAAGCTTTCCGCAAAGCTTTGGCTTACTTCCTTTTGTGGAGTTATTTCCACATAGCTTGGCACTTCCTTATACATGAGTGCCAGCTCCTTGTTCACCGCATCACTCCCAGGGGGGATTTGTTGATATATTTAGGTAGTGATGTGTGTGAACACTCTAGGACCGCTCGGGCACTTTTTTCCCTCTTTAGGAGGTTTTTTTCCCCCAGCTTGTATATACGCCTATTTCCCTAATGGGCTACTTATCTTTGTACATTCTCTAGTAATACATTCAGTATTGTGTGTTTGTGCTCCAAGCTTCTTCTTCTTCCTTGTGTTGTTCGTGTGCTTCCGCAGACGTCTATCTCCAACAAGGTTACACCCATTAATGTGGTAGGCTTAGTGGTGGATTCAAGTTCAAGTAGTGTTAACATGGCCCCCGTATAGGCAGTTACTAGGGCATAATCTTTACAACAGACTAAACCAATTGAACAATCAGAGTTAAGTGAACCAGGAGAGCCTAGTAAGAGGAAAATAAGGACATGGAAGGATACTAAAGAGAAAGCCAATCGCAAGTGGAATAGAAAGTTGTATGAACTAGAAGAAAGCCTTAGAGATGCAAAAAGCAAAATAGAAGATATTGCCTCGTAGAATCCCTCACATGCCGAAACTCCATCCACACCACCTTATCCCACCCAACCACTCACTATAAATAGACCACAACCAGGGTCTGTTCTTGCATATCCAACCCCAGAAGGCTTGGACATGATGTTCAAAGCCTACCAGGCTTGACTTCAAGAAGGGCCAATAGTCTCTGAGCTTGGTGCATCATTTTCAGTGATTTAACTTGGTAAAGTTAGCTCTATAAGTCTACTATATGCTCATCAATTTTCATTTCATTTCGGTATTGAAATCTTCAGTTGAAGCCAACCCTGTCTATCATTTTCACTTCTCTGTCAGGTACCCGACTTTTTTACTCATCTTGTCAGAGCTGTTTCTCAGTGTGTACTTATCCCAATTCAATGATTTAAAGCTTTTTGGATTCAGCTTACTGTCTAGTATAAGCATACACATTTTCATAATCATTGGATTCTTGCATTTTGAGTTATGTTCATTTTTCTGCTCACTGGTCTCAAACTGTAGCAGCCTGTGAAAATCGGGATGATGTCATGAGTTGCTAAACATCATTCTCAGTGTGTGGTTCATTATTTTTTATGAGATTACTCTTGAAAGCTAGCTCTTTAAGTTAACTAGACTTCCCCAAGAGGAATCAAGCTAATTGCTGCTGTGCTCGAAGAATTATGCAAAACACTAGATAGGTGTATGAACCAAAAATAGCAAGTTCTTCACCTCTGAGCTAACTCCAACTTATCTGTTTTGATCTATCTTTTTGTGAGTGATCTTCCAAGGTACATAGGGTGTCTAATACATCCATTGGCAAGCTAAAAGGGCCCACCGTATACTCCTGGAGTTCATTTGGCTGGTGTAGATCAAGCATTTTGCAACACCTCTTCATCTTCAAGCACATACCTATCCATCTCTTCACAGTGGTATCAGAGCAAGGTTGGACAACATGGCAGATGGATTTCCTTCATCAATTGACAAATTGGACAGAGGTAACTACTCAGCTTGGTCATTAAGAATGGAAGCTTATCTCCAAGGTAGAAGTTTATATGGTTATGTGGCTGGAGATGAAGTTATGCCAAGTTTCAGGAACAAAAGTCAACCAACACAAGAAGAGCAAGAAAGATTGAGCACATGGTGCTCCAAGGATGCACTTGCAAGGTCTTATCTCCTCAACTCTATCTCAGATTTTTTGTTCCCTCACATTAGAAGTTGTAAGACATCTCAGGAAGTGTGGGATGCACTTGAAGCTTTCTTCTCTTCAAGTACTAAAGCTAGGAAGCATCAACTATGGCTGGATTTCACAACTCTCAAGAAGGCTCCCAAACAAAATGTGACTGATTTTGTCACAAAGCTCAAGGACATAGCAGATAAGTTGGGAAGCATTAGTGAGGTAATAGATGAAGAGCAAATTGTAAGGCAGGTCATCAATGGCTTGAAGGTAGATAACAAGTGGGAAGCATTCACCACAGCTATGGATTTGTACATGGACATGCATGTACCTGATTTCAATACACTCATTGGACAACTACTTACTCAAGAGGCAAATCTTATCAAAAATGGAGAAAGCTCTAAAGGTAATCAATCTTCAGCTTTATACAATCATAAAAGCGTCCAAAGATAACAAAGGAAAGGCAAAGAAAGTGGATGATGAAGCAGGTACATATCAAGCTAACTATGCAGGTAGAGGAAGACATGGTAGAGGTAGAGGAAGAGGAGGTAGACAAGGCAGGGGGGGATCCCAAGACTCCAACTCATGTTCTATTTGTGGACTAACTAATCATACAACTGAAAATTGCTTTAGGAATTCCAGGAATCAAAGAGGCAGAGGATACAATAGAGGAAGTTATGGCTACTCAAGAGGAAGATTCAACAATTATCATGGCAGCTACAACAACTACAATCATTCAAACTATCAAGGAGGCTACAAAGGAAGGAGAGACTTCAATAACTACACAGAAGACTCAAACAAAGAGGATTCATTATTGATCATGAACATGGCTATGCCACAAGGTAAATCTGATGAGCATGTTTTCTACATAGATTCAAGTTGTTCAAATCATGTGGCAGGAAATGTGGCACTCCTATCAGATTTAGAAGATCCAAGGAATAAGCATGAGGTACAAACAGGAGATGATACAAGACATCCTGTGGAGAAAATAGGCAATGTCAAAGCACCTGATGGAAACATCAACCTACTCAGTAAGGTACTCTATGTCCCTACCATTACAAAGAATTTGATAAGTGTTGGCCAGATAGTAGAGAAAGGGTTGCAAGTCAGGTTCACAAAAGCAGGAGCATTTGTTGAAGATCCAAGTCAAGGATTCAGAAAAATTGCAAAAGGTGAAAAGACAGGTAGATTGTTCACATTTGAATTACAAGACACTAGAAACATTGCTCTGTTTAATTATGGTAGTCAGACACTCACAGAATTGGAAGTATGGCACAAAAGGTTGGCACATATTGGTGAAAGGTCATTAAAGCAAATTTGTAGGGACCAAAGTGTACTTGGACTCCCTAATTTGTCAAAACAACATATGATTTGTAAGTGTAGTGCATGTCAATTTGGAAAGTCTCACAGGTTACCATTCATGAAGAAAGGTTATATGCATGGAGATCCCTTGGAGTTGGTTCATACAGATGTATGGGGACCTAGCAAGGAAGCTTCAATATCTGGATCAAGGTATTATGTTTCCTTTATTGATGATTGCAGCAGATGGACTATCCTATTCTTTATGAAACACAAAGATGAAGTTTTTTCGTGTTTCAAAAGATATTTGGCTCTTGTGGAGAATCAAACAGGTAAATCACTAAAAAGGCAAAGGTCAGATGGAGGGGGAGAATACTTCTCCCATGAGTTTGATTCTTTTCTTCAAGAAAGAGGAATCAAAAGAGAGGTAACTAGAAGGTACACTCCTGAGCAAAATGGAGTGGCAGAAAGGAGGAATAGGACAATTGTTGAAGCTACACGGTCCATGTTAAATGAAAAGCATTTACCTAATTACTTATGGTCTGAGGCTGTATCTACAGCCACTTACTTGATTAACAGGTTGCCTTCAAAATCCCTTGATGGGATGACTCCATATGAGGCTTGGAATGGAAGAAGGCCAAGCTTAGATCATTGTAAAATTTTTGGATGTATTGCTTTTGCTCATGTTCCTTCACAGGTTAGAGGCAAGATGGATCCAAAGGCAGAAAGGTGTGTATTTATTGGATATGACAACAATCAAAAGGGTTACATGTTAAACAACCCTACCAACAAAGGATTCTTGGTAAGCAGAGATGTAGTTTTTGATGAAAACAATTCATGGTATGAAGGTTCATGCAGGAAGGTCAATTTACCATATGATCTTGAAGAAGATTTTCCAAAGCTTGGTAGAGAACAACCAGAGATTGAAGAACAAGACACCTCGGAGGATGATGAAGAATCTTAGATGGAAAAGATCAAAGCATGGAAGTCTAAAGGTAAAGCAAAAAATGCAAGAACTTGGACATGAGGCAGAATCATCACATCATGGCCTAAGAAGATCTATGAGGGAAAAGAAAAAACCAGAAAGGTATGGGTTCGATACCTCATTAGTAACTAAACATTCTATCTACATAGCACAGGACATAAACCAAGAGGAGCCATCATCATTTGAAGAGGCCAAAGCAAAAACAGAATGGAAGCATGCAATGAAGGAAGAGATTGAAGCACTTGAGGAAAACAACACTTGGGATTTGGTGCCCAAGACTTCATCCATGAAGGTAATAGGCTCAAGATGGGTCTATAAACTCAAGAAGAATTTTGATGGTTCCAGTAACAGGTATAAGGCAAGGCTTGTGGCAAATGGCTTTGCACAAACTCAGGGAATTGATTATGAGGAGACCTTCTCTCTTGTGGCAAAGATGCCTACTATTAGGGTTTTGCTTAGTATTGCCTCTTCCAAGAATTGGAAGATACTTCAACTAGATGTAAAGAATGCATTCTTGAATGGTTGGATAACAGAAGAGGTATATATGGCACAACCACCTGGTTTTGAGAATCAAGTTTATCATGATTATGTGTGTAAACTTAACAAAGCATTGTATGGTCTCAAGCAAGCCCCAAGAGCTTGGAATTTCAGGCTTGTTTCATTCTTGCAGGACAAAGGCTTTCAACCAAGCAAGGTAGATCCTTCACTCTTTATCAAAAAGAGTAATTATGAGGTTATCTACTTATGTGTATATGTAGATGATATTATATTGACAGGAAATGATGCAGATGGTATGAAGAAGATCAAAGATCAGATGAGAGAAGAGTTCAAGATAAGTGATTTGGGTTCACTTACCTACTTCCTAGGTTTGGAAGTTGTCTACAAAGATCATGGTTTGTTTCTCACTCAAAGAAAGTACATTAAGCACACCTGGCTCCAAAGAAGATAGAAGGAGCACTTCAGGTTATCTTACCTTTGCAGGTCCAAAGCTTATTTCATGGTCATCAAAGAAGCAACCCACAGTTGCTCTCTCTTCTACTGAAGCTCAATATAGAGGTCTTGCCATAGCTACACAAGAAGCTATGTGGATGAAGACATTATTCAAAGATCTTGGATTGGAGTTTGGAACTCCAACTATTTTTGGTGACAATATGAGTTCTATTCACTTGGCTGCTAATCCTATTTTTCATGCATGGACTAAACATATTGAAGTTCATTATCACTATGTACGAGAGAAGGTTCTAAGCAAAGAGATTCAAATATCATATGTTTCCACTCATCAACAATGTGCATATTCTAACCAAAGCATTGGATGGTACAAAGCTTTGCAAATTCAAGGCTATGATTGGTTTGCAGGTAATCTTGGAAGATTGAAGACCTCAAGCATACTTGGCTTGAGGGGGAGCTGTTGGAGCAAGTCTATGACAAGCCTAAGTATTGGCTTGAGTCCCACAAAGTCATAGAAGAAGCTTTAAAATGAAGACTATGTAAAGTTCACTTGTGAACTACCTCTTGTAACTTTTGAAGACTTTACTTAATGTAAAAGTGAAAGAATCTTAAGTGGTTGAGTCCACTTGATCAAAAAAGGAAAGAAGAGCCACGAATTCGTGATTTGTGGTAGGTAGAGAATCAAATCAATCACTAATTGATTGGAGAGTGATTGAGGGAAGTTAGCCTCCCAAGCTCAACTATAAATAGATGGCAGCTTTAGTCGTGGTTAGAGAGACCTATGCAAAGACCTCCAAGAGCTGAGCTTTATGCCATATCAAGGTGTGATTACAAGGCACGTATATGTATCAGTAAGTCCATTGTATTTTACAAGCAATATACTTTCATTTTCATGATCATTTGAGTTCATATTTCCATGTTCTTGTAAAGTGTACTACTCACTGCCATATCTCTCAGTTTTCTCAGTCAAATTACAGAGATGGTTTCTCTGAGCTTGGTGCATCCTTTTCAGTGATTTAATTTGGTAAAGTTAGCTCTATAAGTCTACTATATGCTCATAAATTTTCATTTCATTTGGGTATTGCAATCTTCAGTTATATTCGGTTGAAGCCAACCCTGTCTATCATTTTCACTTCTCTGTCAGGTACCCGACTTTTTTACGCATCTTGTTAGAGCTGTTTCTCAGTGTGTACTTATCCAAATTCAATGATTTAAAGCTTGTTGGATTCAGCTTAGTGTTTAGTATAAGCATACAAATTTGCATAATCATTGGATTCTTTCATTTTGAGTTATGTTCATTTTTCTGCTCACTGGTCTCAAACTGTAGCACCCCGTGAAAATCGGGATGATGTCATCAGTTGCTAAACATCATTCTCAGTGTGTGGTTCATTATTTTTTATGAGATTACTCTTGAAAGTTAGCTCTTTAAGTTAACTAGACTTCCTCAAGAGGAATTAAGCTAATTTTTGCTGTCCTCAGAGAATTATGCAAAACACTGGACAGGTGTATGAACCAAAAATAGCAAGTTCTTCACCTCTAGGCTAACTCCAACTTATCTGTTTTGATCTATCTTTTTGTGAGTGATCTTCCAAGGTACATAGGGTGTCTAATACATCCATTGGCAAGCTAAAAGGTCCCAACATATACTCCTAGAGTTCATTTGGCTGGTGTAGATTAAGGATTTTGCAACACCTCTTCATCTTCAAGCACATACCTATCCATCTCTTCATAGTATGCAGTGGTGGAGGAGAACCCGAATAGAGCATTGGTATCAATGACCCCATTAGTCTCACAAAATGACCCTCATGCTCAGAGCTCTAACTACACCCATGAAGATAGTCCACGAGCTTATTACATAGAGTCATCGGAGCATAGTGAGATTTACTTGTATCAATATGAGGCCCCACCTATGGAACAAAATTGGGAGCCAGAATACTCCAATGTTATGTATACGAATCCAAACCCGAGGCCTCGATTGAGAAAAGTAAGACCACAAGCCCCTAGAGGACCATGTTTTAGATGTCAAGGCGACCGTTTCATTTGTGAATGTCCCCATCCACCATCTCCGGATCAAGGAGAGGCCATCACAATACAAGCCTTCCATCCAGAGTGTGGCAAAGACCATCTCCCCAGAGATTGTCCAAGGAACCCCTCTAGTGCACGCAAGGTTACACCCATTAATGTGGTAGGCTTAGTGGTGGATTCAAGTTCAAGTAGTGTTAACATGGCCCCCGTATAGGCAGTTACTAGGGCATAATCTTTACAACAGACTAAACCAATTGAACAATCAGAGTAAAGTGAACCAAGAGAGCCTAGCAAGAGGAAAATAAGGACATGGAAGGATACCAAAGAGAAAGCCAATCGCAAGTGGAATAGAAAGTTGTATGAACTAGAAGAAAGCCTTAGAGATGCAAAAAGCAAAATAGAAGATATTGCCTCGTAGAATCCCTCACATGCCGAAACTCCATCCACACCACCTTATCCCACCCCACCACTCACTATAAATAGACCACAACCAGGGTCTGTTCTTGCATATCCAACCCCAGAAGGCTTGGACATGATGTTCAAGGCCTACCAGGCTCGACTTCCAAAAGGGCCAATAGTTGCAAACCTAGACAAGAGTTACCTTAGAGCAGATTTAGAGATTGAACGGACAAAAATGTGCATAAAAATGGTAGAGCTAGCTTAGGCTTTGCTCAAGACCAGTTAATCATTCAATCACACAAAATCTATCAAACCGGATTTGCACTTCCAAGGATTACGAGAAAGAATAGAGCAGTTGGTAAACAAGTTGTAGGTTTATTTACCTCCATAAGCTCAACCAATGGTTGAAAGAGAAAACTTATCACCAACAAAAGCTTATACTCCTGATTTCATGGATGATGGAACACCTCTTTCAATTTAGCAGTAGTCTCAAGAGTTCTTGCAGGAAATACAAGAGGAGAAATGGGCCAAGGAGAAGGGTAACCCCCCTCATATTCCTGAAATTGATGACCTTCATGATCAATTTCCCCAAGACATTCCATCTATTTATGAAGAGCAAGTAGACTAACAAGAAGATGAAAGATTAGATTTTGAATCTAATTCTTTACAAGAGTTTCCATAATTCATAGGCCCATGGGAATCTGAATCTCTCCAGATCAGAGCTCCCACAATAGTGGTAAGACATGAAGACTCAGTGGTTCCAAGGAACACTCATGTCATGAAGAACACTAAGGTTCAGTGTCATCCCACTGTAGAAGAGCTGTTCAAAGTAAAACCAAAACTATGGAAGCATGTGGCGAATCAAGTTCTCGAACTCAATTCCAATGTGTCGAAAGCAGACTCTAAGTAGAAAGTACCAGAGATACCCCTAGACAAAATAGGAGACATGAGTGAAGGTGAAGAAGGTAATACTTATCTTCCAATCACCTACCAAGGTTACATAACCAAAGCTATCTTAGATTCAGGTGCAAGTGTTGCCATTGCGACCACTCCTTGTGGAAGCAATGGGGCAAGCCCACATTAAGACCAACTAGAATGAAGCTTCAAATGGCTGATGGCCATATTGAAAGACCTCTAGAATTGCTAGAAGGGATAATTCTAACAACTTGTGGTGTAGAGTTTGAACACACCTTTTCTATATGTGACTTTGACAACAATAATGTCTATGAGATGATCCTAGGAAGACCCCTCCTACGACAACTGCAAATAGTACAGTATTGGGGAACCAACTTCTTGTACTTATAGCACTTAGGGGTCACAACCAAGGTCAAGCTAAAAGATTATACACATAGATGTACCACCCCTACAGTGGAATCCTATCCACAAGGCACCAGAAGATTCAATCTCTGTGAATTTTGATAGTTCTTCTGATCCATCATGGATGCATGAAGATACTCACTTGTGGATGTGCAAAGTCACAGAGGAAGAGGAAAAACACTTAAAGGCGAGAGAAGAAGGAACTTACCTAGGAGATAGACCAGTTAGAGACCCAACCTACACACTAGTGATCTTTCTAGATGAGGAATTTGAGCCTCATGACTAGCTAGAAATCTTATCCACCATGGACATTGCTGTCAATGAGGAACAATGGACACTTCATTGCGATGAGGAGGGTTATGATATTTCAGTGTTCATGTGTCAACCCATGCTAGAAGAGTGTGGCCCTAGTGAAGTCATAGAAGAAGAAGAGAATGACGATGATCTAGAATCCATTGTGATGGGTAGTTGCTTTAACTCGGAAAAGCACTATTTAGAAAATGTAGCAGTGTTTAACCAAAAAGAAGAAGAACCCCTCACAAGAATTAAAACAGTAAATTCAAAGGATGGAAGTGAGGGTAGTCAAAAGAAAAAGAAAAGAAAGGTAGTGAAACAAGAAGAGGAGGAATCATTGTTTGAAGTACTAGAGAATTTCAAGAAATATGAAGTTGAAGACCGAAAATTTTTGGTACAAATGCCTAAGAGAGAGCCCACCATAGAAGAAGCACATGATAATAAAGAAAAGACCAAAAAGATTGTTGTGACCATTGAAGGAAACGAAGAGCGATTACGTACATAAGAGATTTATTAAGGGAATATAGGGATGTGTTTGTGTGGCACTATAGAGACTTGAAGGGAGTAGATCCAAAATTTTTCTCTCATATGATCCCCATGACTGCTGACGCCAAGCCCACCAAACAGAAGCCCTACACATATAATGACACTTATGCAGCTAAAATAAAAGAAGAAATTGATAGGCTGATTGAAGCTAGATTTATCTATGAGATTGAGCATACTGAATGGGTATCCCCCATTGTAGTGGTGCCCAAGAAGAATGGGAATTTGCGAGTGTGTATTAACCTTAAGAAAGTTAATGCCACTACGATCATAGATAGCTATTTGCTTTCAATCACTGAACATTTATTGGAGCGTGTCGCATGCAAGGAAGTTTATAGCTTCCTTGATGGATTTTTAGGCTACAACCAAGTAGCCACTGCCCAGAAGATCAATACAAAACCGCTTTTGCCACCGAATGGGGAATCTTTGCATTTTGTGTGATGCCATTTGGACTCACCAATCCGCTTGCAACATTCCAAAGGCTCATGTGTCATGTTTTCAAAGAGTTCTTGCAAAAGATCTTAGAAGTATATGCGGATGATTCATATGCTCATTCCCAAGAAAGAAGATACCACATCCCGGAGCTCAGATAGTTTTTCCACAACTGTAGAGAATATCGAGTTTGTCTGAACCCAGAAAAGTATGTGTTCATGGTACGATAAGGCAAAATCTTAGGTCATATTGTTTCTAAGAATGGAATATCAACAGATGAGGACAAAGTAAGAGCCATAGTGGAGTTACGAAGACCAAGGAATGTTAAAGAGGTACAAGCCTTTATGGGCCATTGTGGATATTACCGCAGGTTTATTCACATGTATGCAATCATAGCTAAACCTCTTTATGCCTTGTTGAAAAATTTTGAGTGGAATGATGAATGTGAAAATTCCTTCAATGAATTGAAGAGATGTTTGTGCACAACACCAATACTGACTACTCCTGATTGGAATACACCATTCCATGTCCATGTAGATGCATCCAATCATGCAATAGGATGTGTGCTAGCACAACCCACAGGTGAAGGAACACAACAACTGAAAGAGAAGATTTAGGCATGGTATATGCCGTGAAGAAGTTGACACACTATCTATTGTCCAACAAGTTCAATTTTTTCATTGATCATCAAGCTTTATTATATTTGGTCAATAAACCTTGCAATACACAAGGCTTAGTAAGATGGTTCCTCATACTAATGGAATACAACTTTGAAGTTGTTGTTAGGAAAGGTAGAACCCACCTCAAGGCAGATCACCTTTCTTGCATCACTTCAGGAGATCCACCGCAAGGAGTGTCAGATGAACTACTTGATGCTTATCTGTTCACTTTAGAAGTTGTTCCTAAATGAGCAAATAATTTGGTACCTATCCTAACCTTTGGACCTACAAATAAGAATGTGAAAACAAACCTAGAGGAAATTGTACAATCACAAAACTATCAAATATTGGCAGGCAACATGTACAAGCAAGATAAGGAGGTGTATTAGCTTGTTGTGTCGAGGACGATGAACATAGTAGTTGGGTGCAACAAGCCCATGAAGGATTGCTAGGAAATCACTATTCCAAACAACAAACATTGCAAAATCTAAAACACTTAGGAGTGTATTGGCCTGGCATGGACAAAGAAATACATAAGTGGATAAAGAATTATCGAGTGTGCCAAGAAAAACCCCCAATGGAGCATGCCACCCTTTATCATGTGTCATTATTTCAAAATGGAGTGCTCCATTAGTAGAATTTATGAGATTGGGAACACTACCTAGCAAGGCTAGTCTAGCAAGCAAAGGAAGCATGGAGCAAGAAGCTCAGAACTATGCCTTAGTAGGAGACAACCTATAGCAAAGAGGCAAGGATGGTTACCTGAGATTGTGCGTTCATGAATCCGATTATTTGAAAATCTTAGAAACTGCACATAGTGGCATTGCAGGTGGACACTTCGGTCCTGATCGAGTAATTAAGACCATTCTATTCTCAAGAATTTGGTGGCCCACTCTTCATATGGATGTACATACCTATGTGAAGAAATGCAACACATGCCATCGTGCCCAATATCATAGTGGGAGAGATGAGATGCCCTTGAGGCCAATGATGGGAGGACGTGCATTTTCGAAGTGGGGTATAGACTTTGTAGGTCCTATGTCACTCTAGCACAATGGCAAGTACCAATGTGAGGAGATTCACCTCATAAATGTCCATTCACGGAGATGTGAGGACTAATATGAGGAACATGAGCAAGTGAAGGCACAAGTGTGTGAGTGAAAGCACACAAACATGCACACACATACACACACATGCACACAAGGTAAGAGCAAAGATTGGAACAATGGAAGGACTTCGATTACAAAAGAAATCTATTACAAGAGCTCAAATCTACAACAAGCTGACCTCCAAAAATGAGCTATATAGCTCTTTTTATAGTTTTTTGAGTGGTTTTAGTCTTGTCCAGACCTAGTGTTCGGCCTAGTTAAAAATTAGGTTCCAGGGCTTATTTGGGGCCTCAAACAGAGTCTAAAAATTATGAATATTGGTATTAAATGGTATTTACAATGGTTTTTAGTGATAGAAATCACTATTTTTATAGGGATTTCTTTGGGGAAATTGGCATTTGCTTCCTAGAGCTCCCTACATGCTCTCTCTTCTTCTGTGTCCAGTTCTTTGATGTGCTTATATGCTTTGTCCTTGACCTTGAGCTTCAATACTCCCCCCCCCTCAAGTTTGTCGTCCCTGACATACCCTTGTTGGAGTGGTTGTTCCATGTAGTACTATGAGAGGTAGTGTCCATGTAGCAACAGGAGCGGTCCGTCTTCCCAATGTAGCTTGGTTGGTTTTCTATTTGTTCAGCTTTCCACTACTAGCCTATGCAAGAGTTGGTTCCCTTGTAGGTACTTCTTTCTTGGATTTGAGCTAGATGGTGTATTTGTGAGCTTCAAAAAATATGAGCTTCTCAAAAGAGGTTGTCAATGTTGATTGTGAGCAGTTCTCAGGGGTGGATTGCTTCCTTGCTCTTGCTATTATCACCTTGATGTCCTCTGGTTCTTCCAAAGATGTCTTTCGTAGTGTTCACGCCAAGTACTTGTGACCCATAATGAATGAGGGGTAAGTGTGTTAGTGCATGGGTTGAGGAAAATATGTGCCGGTGTGCCCGGCCTTGTAATGTGGCCCTATGCATGCATACTTGGGGAATGCATTCGAAGAAGTATGGTGCAAGAAATTGGGTCTTGAGCTAATTGCTCAAGGGTATGCTGACAAAGAGGTTTCTTAATCTATCATGGTTATAGTGTTGCCGAAGTGTGCTTACCATGGTGATAGGTCGAGCGATGTTTATCTCTTCATCTTGTATTCCAGCATGATATTTGACCATTGGCTTACCTTCGTTGTTGATGGATATCCTTGTTGATGGTTCACTGATGAGATTCTTTGAGTGCATGGTCCTGTTTTTTTTCTTCTCTCTATCTCTCTCTTTTTTTTTTTTGAGGAACAATGGAATAAAACAAGAAGAAAGAGATTACTATCAAGAAAATATTTTACATATGTCAAGTGTGTCTCATGTGCTTGGGAGTTCTCAATTGTGTCTATGCACGTCCATGGAATGTGGCCCTATATTAATGCGTACTTTGGAAATGCATGACCTAAATGGTGCAAAAGGCAAGGTTATGCCAAAGGCACATGGTTGTTGCATGTCGAGGCTTCCTTGTTGTTGTAAATGTTGATACAGCCTTTGTTTGGAGGTATATATTGTTGATATATTTAGGTAGTGATGTGTGTGAACACTCTAGGACCGTCGGGGGGCTTTTTCCCTCTTTAGGAGGTTTTTTTCCCCTGGCTTGTATATACGCCTATTGCCCTAATGGGTACTTATCTTTGTACATTCTCTAGTAATACATTCAGTCTTGTGTGTTGTGCTCCAAGCTTCTTCTTCTTCCTTGTGTTGTTCGCGTGCTTCCACAGATGTCTAACTCCAACAATTGGTATCAGAGCAGGTCGCTGCTTCATCTAGGGCATCATCGACACTCCTCCGGTTGCAGTCTCAGATTCGCACAAAATTTGGTGAGCATACTCAAGGTGTTTCACAGATCAAAACTGCTTCACTTTGTGGTGTCGAAATTGCGATCTAAGCTTGTTTCGGCCTCCGAACGCACTATTGTAGCGCTTGTGTAGGCTATTTTGTCTTTTTGTGCCAAAGTTATATACCTGTTTTGATTCGCCAGTATAAGTGTCTCGAAGTCTGCTACAAGTTTTGTAGAACTTGTCTGGGCAGTTCCGTTCAACTTTTTGAGATACATTCAATTTTCTGCATCAAGGTATTTTAGTCACCGGCCATGGCTGAAAGCAGTGATGTATTCCATATGTTGGCTGTTGAGGATAAGTTAGATGGTACCAACTACCCATTATGGGCTTATATGATACGACATGTATTGGTTGCAAAAGGACTGTGGAACATTGTGCAGGGTGTTGAAAGACGTCCTATTACACCTGCTACTACAGGTACTGCAAATACAGGTGTTGAAGTTGATGGAGATGGTGTCGAAGATGATACTCTACAGATTCCTGTTCGTGTTGCTGTTTCTGTTGCACCTACTGCAGAGCAAATTCATTGGGATGGTAGAGATGCTCAAGCACATGCTTTGATAGCTTTTTCTGTCAAACGTGCTATTATTCCTCACATTCGCTCTTGCAGAATAGCAAAGGATGCTTGGGATACACTTACCACATTCTACCAAGCTAGGAATGAGGCTCGTGTTGCTTACCTCCGAAAATAGTTGGAGAGTAAGCACATGAATGCAGGTGATTCTATGGACAGTTTTCTAACAAAGATCAAAGACTTGAAGGAATAGTTGATTTCTGCTGATGAGGTTATACCAGATAGCTCACTTGTGCAGACCGTTCTGAATGGTCTTCCTGATTCATATCTGAGTTTTGCTTCTACTCTTCGATTGGTGATGAAAGGCAATCCAAATGCCTTGTCATTTGAGGAGTTAGTCTCTGTTCTATTACAGGAAGATCAGTCCATGCAGAATAGGTCCATTATGTGTGTTGCAGATCAAGCTTTCCTGGCTAGTCAGAAGGGCAAAGGAAAATGGAGCTCTTCTACTAGTAAGCAGAAATCTGCAAATGCTGCACATTCGAAGAACCAAGATAAAGATGAGAAGAAATCAGAAAAGCAGAAATTAATTTTGCAAGTATTGCAAAGGGAATGATCATATCATAGAGAGCTGTCCAAAACTGGCTGCAAAAGGGGCAAAGAAAAAGGAGACTGGAATGGTTGTTGCAGAAGCCTCTACACCAAAAATAGAGTATGTTAATCTTGTGGAGGAAGAAGAATGGGTGTTTACTACTGTTTGCACTTTTGACCCATCTTCTCATGAGCAGTGCATGTCTGTAGTGGACTCAGATGTTTGGTACTTTGATAGTGGGGTGACCAAACATATTACCTCGCAACGCAGTTTCTTCTCTTCACTCGAGCCTGCCCCTACAAGGAATATTGTCACATGCGCCAACAACTCCTCTTATCTTGTTATGGGAGTTGGTAAGATCATTTTGACTACTGCTGATGGTAGTTCTTTCACCTTGTCAGATGCTTTATTTGTGCCAGGGATCAAGAAGAATCTGTTATCAATTTCTGCATTAGCCAAGATTGGCTTGGTTGTGAAATTTGTTGATGACAGATGTACAGTTCATGAGCTGTCAAATGGCGATATTATTATTGCTTCTGGCATTTTCTATCGTGGGTTGTATAAGCTCATAGACTATGAAAGATTTGTGAATGATTCCGCATGTGCAGTTCATGATTCTCAGGCTATGTCAGATGCAAAGCTTTGGCATGCACACTTTGGTCATCTGAATTTTTCTAGTTTGCTACGCCTGCAGAAATCTGATATGGTGTCTTCTTTGCCCAAGCTTGAGGCACCTGGAAAACATGTATGTGAAGGTTGTATTTTGGGAAAAATGTAGCGTTCCTCCTTTCCAAAAGATGGTTCAGTTCGGGCTACGCAGAAATTGCAGCTTGTACATACTGATGTCTATGGTCCTATGCAGACGCCTTCTTTTTGAAACTATCTTTACTTCATGACTTTCATTGATGATTTTTCCAGGCATGCATGGGTGTATCCATTGAAGGAAAAGTCCGAAGTGTTTTTGTGCCTCAAACAGTTTTTACTTTTGGCTGAAAATATGTCAGGATGTAAAATGGGCACCCTCCGTTCTGATCGGGAATATATATCTTCTGATTTTAATGCATTTCTGGCTGAACGTGGGATAAAACACTAGTGTACAGTGTCGTATACACCTCAATAGAATGAAGTTGATGAATGGAAAAAAATGTCACTCATGGAGATGGCAAGCTGTATGGTCAAGAGTCAGGCTTTACCACATAGTTTCTGGCTTGAGGTTGTCATGTGTGCAACATATGTACTTAACGGGTGTCCCACTAAAGCGCTGCAGTCTATCACTCCATATGAGGCTTGGCATGATCGCAAGCCATCTGTTGCTCATCTACAGGTTTTTGGTTGTTTGGCATATGGACTACTACCTGAACAACATCGCAAAAAATTGGATGATAAGGCAGTAAAATGTATTTTTGTTGGGTATAGTTGTTGGAGTTTATTGACCTCCAAAGTATAGAAGGAAGTAGGTGGAACCCCCTAGGAACAAGTTGACCTTCTCACAAACTTCATCATAGAAAACCAGTCATGCTTGCAGAGCTTACTACTCTCTACTCACTCAAAAGTTTTTAAAACTGTTTTAACCACATATACTAGAGACCAAGAGCTTTCCAATGAGCCAAAGAACACTCAATTTGGATAAATACTCAATGAGCTATGACCTCTGCAATATGCAGCTTTAATGGAGACCTTGAAACAGAGATGAACCTGAGGACATACATCACTTGCAGAGACTACTGCTCTTAACTCACAACTCCAATGAATCTGAAAATTTCCAGAATACAAATAGACTTGGAGAGCTTTCTAACAAGCTAAAGAACACATGATTTGGATACATACACAAGGAGATATGACCTCTGCAAGTTGGATGTTTAATGGAGACCTTCAGCAGGGATAAAAAAACAGAGAACACACACTACTTGCAGAGACTGTTGCTCTCAGCTCACAAATCCAATGATTATGAAAATTGGTACTATGAAAGTAGACAAGAAGAGCTTTCAAATGAGCTATCAAACATGTAATTTGGATATATAATGAGGGAGATACAAGCTCTGCAAGCTCTGCATACAAAAACTAGAGTAGCATAGAGATACTCTCTTGGACATCCCCCAAGATCACGACTTTTCTCCTCTTTTTATAGCATGGGAAACTAATCTAAAACCTTCCTAATACATCTAAATTCGTGGTAGACACTTGGATGGAGGTATTACATGACTCAAGTGCTCAAATAAGCAAAGTATTGATGGACTTTGAGAACTAGCCACATCGACCTTCCACTAGGACACCACTGAAGCTCCCTAGTGACTCACTAATTTGACTCACCATGTTCTAGAACTCACGTGGTATTTTTGCTAAATTTTATGAATAATATGAGCCTTCTTGAAGTATTTGAAGACTTCCCAAAGGTATTTACATAATTTGAAACTTGTACCCTACATAAAACAAATGTTCGCAACATTCTCCCCCTCAAGTTTCAAAGGGTATTTCCTTCATGCCAAGAATATAGTTGAATCTTTGAAGCTTTGGTCCATCCAAGGATTTGGTGAAGATATCTGCAACTTGATCCTTTGTTCCAACAAAAGAAACCTGCACTTCATTGTTCATGGCCTTCTCTCGAACATAATGATAGTGAACCTCTATATGCTTTGTTCTAGCATGAAAAATAGGATTTGAGGTCATATGAATGCTGCTCAAGTTATCCCCATATATCAGAGGTACATCAACCTGCACATTCAAGTCATGAAACAACTTTTTAAACCACATAACCTCAGTAGTAGCCAATGCTAAACCTCTATACTCAGCCTCTGTAGAAGATAAAGCGACTGTAAACATGACCTGCAAACAACTCTTATCTGCATACCATGAAAGTGATTCATCAAAGTTTACATCTCTTGACACAACAACCTTATTGGTATGAGGATTATAGCATCTATATCCTCTTTGAGTATCTGCATAACCAATAAATATACATTTTTCTGATTTTGCATCAAGTTTAGATCTCACCTCATTAGGTACAAGTACATAACATACACAACCAAATACTTTCAAATGACTTACACTTGGTTTCCTTCCATGCCATACCTCATATGGTGTCAAATGATGAACTCCAGCAGTCGGAACTCTATTCATAATGTAAACACTTGTGCTAACAGCTTCAGCCCAAAAATAATTAGGCAAACACATATCATTAAGCATACTTCTAGATGCTTCTGCTATGATTCTGTTTCTTCTTTCTGCGACTCCATTTTGTTGTGGAGTATACCTGCATGTAACTTCTCTTTTGATACCTTCATCATACAAAAAATCAGTAAAAGCTTGAGAGAAATACTCTCCCCCTCCATCAGACCTTAGCTTCTTAATATACCTTCCTGTTTGCTTTTCGACATATGATTTGAACTTCTTGAAACAATCAAAGACCTCACTCTTATGTTTAATGAAATACACAAATGTCATTCTACTATGATCATCAATGAATGATACATAGTACTTATTACCAATCAAGGATGCCTCTTTAGTAGGTCCCCACACATCTGTGTGTATGAGATCTAGCAAACCATCACTTACATAACTTGAATGCTTGAAAGGTTGTCTACTCTGTTTACCCATTTGACATGCTTCACAAAGATGCACCATATGTTGCTTAGTAAGATCAGGTAATCCTTCAACAATCCTCTTCTTTGATAGCTCCTTTAACCTGTGTACATTCATGTGTCCAATCCTTTTGTGCCATAGATCAAGCTCTGCTATTCGATGCATACCATAAGAGAAATAGTTTGTATGATTTGGGTTTACCTTGAATGTAAACAATCTACCTTGTTTTTGACCTCTAGCAATTAACCTCCTTTGCTTTGGATCCTCAATGAAGCAACCTGCATGATTAAATCTCACTTGTAGACCTTTTTCTACCATTTGACCAACCGACATCAAATTCTTAGTGATCGTTGGCACATAAAGTACATCCTTCAAGCAATTTTTCTTGCTCTTATCCTGCATAACAACATCTCCAACCTGCATAATCTTATGTGTTGTATCATCTCCTGTTTCAACATGACCTTTACATGACGGATTATGCATATTAGAAAACCATGAAGCATCATGAGACATGTGATTAGAACAACCACTATCTACATACCATACATCACTATTGGAATTCATCTTAGTTTCTACATTCATCATAAGAAGAGAATCATAATCATCACTTTTACCTTCAACTGCATAATTTCCTTGTTGTTTACCTCTTCTTGAATAGCCTCCTCTTTGATTACCACCTTGATTATTTTCATTTTGATAACAATCTTTGGCATAGTGTCCATACCTTCCACATATATAGCAATTGTTCTTATTATCTTCACTCCTTTGTCTTTGGTTGTAGTTGTAGTAGCCTCTCGTACCTCTAGCGCTTGATCTTCCTCTTCCTCTTGTGTTGAAGAAGCCACTTGAAGTCCTTTGATCATCGATCCTTCTTCCTCGACCTCTATTTGAACCTCTTCCACCTCTGTTTCCACCTCTTGATGATCCTACATAAAGAGCTTGTCCTTGAGATCCTTTTTGATTTGAAGTAGAACCATTTAGATTCATCTCCTCCGTGACCATGAGGGCAATAAGTTGATCAAAATCTGGTAATTCTCCTCTGACATAAACTGAAGTAATGAAGGGTTTCCATCTCTCATCATCTTTGAGTCCGTTGAGAGTATGTGCAACCAAGTCGTCGTCCTCCACATGAGCTTGAATTGATCCTAGTTGATCTGCAATCTCTTTAACTTTCAATATGTAATCATTGACCGATGTCCTTGTATCTTTCTTTATGTTATTCAACTCATTTTTGAGTTGAATCTTCCTTGCTCTTGTACCTGTAGCATACAACCTTTCCAATGCAAGCCAAACATCTCTACTTGTGTCTAGATCTTGTATGTGTCCTACCATTGAATCTTGAATATTTTGTGATAAAATGAATATAACCCTTTTGTCTCTCTCATTCCAAAGTCTAAACTCCCTCAATTGTTGCTGATTTGGGTCCTATGGTAATGTGGGTTTGATATCTGTGCCGTCAATCAAACCATACAAGCCTCTACCTTGCAAGTATGCTGTGATTCTAAACTTCCATGCCTGATAATTTGTCTTATCAAGCTTCTCTATTTGTGCATGTTGGTCTCCCATAATACAAATGCTAAGCTTCCTCCTTTAAGCCTCCTTTCCAATGTGTGTGATGAGAAGAAATATAATATTTACCTTGTAAATGAGGTATGTGCACCTTTCTTTGCTTGGATGTTGCTTCAGATGCCTCCTTGCAATCTTCTTCTACCTTTGTGTAGTGTTGATGATGAACTGCTTCTTTGATAGCTTCAAATTCTTCGTCAAGGTATGATAACCTTCTCCAAGCCTCCAAGTACTTGCTCTGATACCAATGTTGGAGTTTATTGACCTCCAAAGTATAGCAGGAAGTAGGTGGAACCCCCTAGGAACAAGTTGACCTTCTCACAAACTTCATCATAGAAAACCAGTCATGCTTGCAGAGCTTACTACTCTCTACTCACTCAAAAGTTTTTAAAACTGTTTTAACCACATATACTAGAGACCAAGAGCTTTCCAATGAGCCAAAGAACACTCAATTTGGATAAATACTCAATGAGCTATGACCTCTGCAATATGCAGCTTTAATGGAGACCTTGAAACAGAGATGAACCTGAGGACATACATCACTTGCAGAGACTACTGCTCTTAACTCACAACTCCAATGAATCTGAAAATTTCCAGAATACAAATAGACTTGGAGATCTTTCTAACAAGCTAAAGAACACATGATTTGGATACATACACAAGGAGATATGACCTCTGCAAGTTGGATGTTTAATGGAGACCTTCAGCAGGGATAAAAAAACAGAGAACACACACTACTTGTAGAGAGTGTTGCTCTCAGCTCAAAAATCCAATGATTATGAAAATTGGTACTATGAAAGTAGACAAGAAGAGCTTTCAAATGAGCTATCAAACATGTAATTTGGATATATAATGAGGGAGATACAAGCTCTGCAAGCTCTGCATACAAAAACTAGAGTAGCATAGAGATACTCTCTTGGACATCCCTCAAGATCACGACTTTTCTCCTCTTTTTATAGCATGGGAAACTAATCTAAAACCTTCCTAATACATCTAAATTCGTGGTAGACACTTGGATGGAGGTATTACATGACTCAAGTGCTCAAATAAGCAAAGTATTGATGGACTTTGAGAACTAGCCACATCGACCTTCCACTAGGACACCACTGAAGCTCCCTAGTGACTCACTAATTTGACTCACCATGTTCTAGAACTCACGTGGTATTTTTGCTAAATTTTATGAATAATATGAGCCTTCTTGAAGTATTTGAAGACTTCCCAAAGGTATTTACATAATTTGAAACTTGTACCCTACATAAAACAAATGTTCGCAACAATAGTTCTGAAAGTAAAGGCTATTGTCTGTATCATCCACCGACTAAACGCATTCTGGTTAGCCGTGATGTTGTTTTTGTGGAAGATGCTGTTCAACCATCGCTTTCATGTACTAAGGAGACATATGTTAGCTCCAAAGACATGTATGGTACTTTGATGCCTCTTTTTACAGGTGGATAGTCTACTACTGGTCTTAATGAGGCAACTTCTTAGCCTTTGCAGGTTTCATGTAATGATGTAGATCATCCCATTTCTGATGCAGATTTACATGATGCACTTGTCGATGAGAGAGCTGATATTGAGGAGGCAAAAACTATGCCAAAATGGTTAGTGTAGACTTTGCGTGACAACAAATTAGATGCACCTTTGTCATATCGTACTCGTTCAGGCTCTCATAGTGCCTCTTTTGCATCAGATTGCTATGCTATGGCTGCATCTAGTCTCTGTGATGAGAATGAGCCTCTTTCTTTTGATGAAGCACAAAATTCAGAAAATTGGATGGCTGTTATGCAATCTGAATATGATGCTATAATGAAGAATGGTACTTGGCCTTTATGTGACTTGCCTCCTGGCAAGAAAGCCATTGGTACTAAGTGGGTATACAAGCTGAAGTGTAAACCTGATGGTACAGTTGACAGGTATAAGGCTAGGTTTGTTGCAAAGGGTTATGCACAGGAAAGAGGCATTGATTTTGATGAGACCTTTGCACCCACATGTCGTATGACTACTGTTCGCTGCATCTGTGCACTTGCAGCCCATCATGGTTGGAATGTACATCAGTTGGACATTAAAACTGCATTTCTGAATGGTGACTTGCATGAAGAAGTGTATGTTTTTCAGCCCCGTGGTTTTGTGCAGAAAGGGCATGAAAACCAGGTGTGCAGGTTAAAGAAGGCATTATATGGATTAAAGCAAGCACCACGTGCTTGGTATGAGAAGATACATGCCTATCTGATTGCACATGGTTTTGTGAACAGTCCAACTGAGAGCACCTTATATGTTAAGCGTGCTAATGATGTGCTTCTGATCATTGTTGTCTATGTTGATGACATGCTGCTCACTGGTCCTATTGAGAAGCATATTACTGATTTTAAGGCTGATTTGCATGCCTCATTTGAGATGTCTGATTTGGGGCATTTGCATCACTATTTGGGCATTCAATTTATGCAAGTTGATGGTGGATTGGCTTTGTGTCAAACGAAATATATTGACACATTATTGCAGCGTTTTGGCCTTGAAGACTGTAAGCCTATTGCCACTCCTATGGAGACAGGTTTACGATTGAGTCTTCATGATGTTGGAGATGCATTTGATGTTGTCCTCTATTAGCAAGCTGTTGGATGCTTGATTTACTTATGCATTACTCGGCTAGATATTCAGTTTGCTATCTCACAGATGAGCAGGTTTATGCATTGCCCAGGTGTCAAGCATTGGCAGGCAGTTAAGCGCATCTTTCGCTACTTGAGTGGTACTCGGCTACTTGGGTTGTTTTATCCCAAGGGGGGATCACTACCGCCAGATTTGCATGCTTTTTCTGACTCAGACTAGGCTGGTTGCTATGACACTCGTGTGTCCACTAGTGGCTTTTGCTTCATGCTTGGTAGCTCATGTATATCTTGGTTGAGCAAGAAGCAGCCTACTGTGGCCACTTCCAGTTGTGAGGCTAAGTATAGGGCAGCTTTCACAGCTACTGTTGAGTGTGTGTGGGTCAGACGCCTTATGGCTGATTTGGGTGTTGGTCAGTCCTCTGCCACCACCATCTTCCCTGACAGTCAGAGCGCATTGGCAGTTGGGAGGAACCCTGTGTTCCATGCTCGCACTAAGCAAATTGAGGTGCATTATCATTATGGCAGGGAGAGGGTCTCTGCTGGGGAGATCAGCTTGGCATATGTGCCCACCCAGGAGAACATTGTAGACCTTTTCACAAAGGCTCTACCTAGGGAGAAATTTGAAGCTTTCCGCAAAGCTTTGGGCTTCCTTCCTTTTGTGGAGTGATGTCCACATAGCTTGGCACTTCCTTATACATGAGTGCCAGCTCCTTGTTCACCGCATCACTCCCAGGGGGATTTGTTGATATATTTAGGTAGTGATGTGTGTGAACACTCTAGGACCGTCGAGGCACTTTTTTCCCTCTTTAGGAGGTTTTTTTCCCCCGGATTGTATATACACCTATTGCCCTAATGGGCTACTTATCTTTCTACATTCTCTAGTAATACATTCAGTCTTGTGTGTTGTGCTCCAAGCTTCTTCTTCTTCCTTGTGTTGTTCGCGTGCTTCCGCAGACGTCTAACTCCAACATATATGGATCTTAATCATTCCTCTTTATGGGGATCCATTTGAAAATAGTGGATCCTTGTGTACCAATCACTTTTGGCCTTTTCATCTTCGGGCGGTTTCTTATGTTGTGTCCCTCGTGGTTGGCTCTTTGGTTCTGTGGGTGATATTGATGCTTTTCGCTTCCAAACCCATAGCCATGATGATTGTCTTCTGATTATTGCCAAAGAGGTGATTTGATCTCCTTTTTATCTATGTGCTTGGTTACAATCCTTCCTTGTCGTTGGCTTCTGTGTTGATACTTTTCTTGTGAGGGAGATCAATGGTGTTTGTGCCTGTAAGAGTGGCTTGTATACCCACATGTGTAATTGTCCTTGTTGAGCTGCAACTAATTTCTTAGGCACCCAAATTTGTACATTATTATGGTTGGCCTTCATCGATTGCTTTTTTGTCATAGACCTTGTGGTTGAGCTTGCCCTAGTTGCTTGGTTCCTCTTTTGGCATGATTGGCTCACTTGGATGGAAATTGTTGTGGCATGGTTGATGCCTACTCTCCTTTTCATACCGAGATCTGCTTCATGCCTAGAACTACTTTCTTCTTGAATGTTGTTTGTCTATTTGATATATCAGATGTCTGGTATTTTTTTGCTTGCCCCTTGGGTTGAATTACTACACGTGCATTAATCTTTGAAAAAGAAAAGAGGTCTACTGGCCTTTGAGCTTCTGCTTCCATGACTGAGTCCTTTTGCTTCATAAGGTTGTCTACACACACAACATTTTCCTTGCAAAGACTTCTCTCCAAAGAACTAAGAGAATGTGTGACACCTGGATTTGTGAGCATGCAATTGTCTAATTCTAATGTAATACATTGTTCATGTACCAAAACTTGAAGAAGTTGGCTTCTAAGAGTTAAGTTGACTGCATGGTAAAAAATCCAATCTTGACCCAAGACAAGTGGTTTTGTAAGGTCCTGATCTTCACATACTAGCATTTTGACCGTCATTGAGACATCTTGAAGGTAGATGGGATGCTCCACCTCACCCAAACAAGAGGTCTCCACACCTCCCAACCCTATGAGATAGGCTTCTATGGGGTTGATGTTCAAATGCAGGTCTTGGCAGTATGTCAGTATAACTGCACTAATTGTTGCACCTAAGTCAACTAATGCTCTCACATTCCTTACACTCTTTCCTTGTCCTACCTCAACGGTCTTGGCAGTATGTCAATATAACTGCACTAATTGTTGCACCTAAGTCAACTAATGCTCTCACATTCCTTACACTCTTTCCTTGTCCATGTGATATTTTGGGGCTTTTGGGCTGGCATCTAGGCCTAGTCACCTTAACTTATTTCGTATAATGTGCTCTCTTGCCTTGGCTTGTGCTTCTTCTCTAGCCCTTAACTCTTCTTCTTTTCGTTTCTTAGCAGTGTTAAGTCTCACTAACATATCCTCTATAAGAGGTTCTTGATATAGTTTGACTCTGCGTCCACTAATATAGTTTGGCAAGATGTCACCTTCCAAAGTGGCCAATTGAACTGCCCCGCTAGTGGAAATTCTATTAATGATCATGGGTCCATATCCTCGCTTTTCCAATTTATGGGCATGTTGCTTTCGTGTATAAACCAGCACTAGATCTCCTTCTTTCAATCCCTTATCCTTGATGTATGCATCAAAGTATGCCTTTTGTCTTTTCTTCGCAACATAGATGCCTGCTGCGGCTCATAGCCTCGTCTCACCTAAGCGTTCTAGATCAAAGATCCTGGAGGACAACTCGTCCATTCCAATCATGCTCTTGTGCTACTTTTAAAGTTGGGATCAGGAAGTCTAATGGTAGCACAACATTCTTTCCGAAGACCATCTGAAATGGGGTGGCATTGAGTACTATTTTGTAGGCCACTCAGTAAACCCAAACAGCATGATGAAGTTGTTTGTCCCAATCAAAGCATTTATTATTTATGAGTTTTGTCAATATGTTACATAGGATCTTATTTGTGCTCTCGGCTTGCCCATTAGCTTGTGGATGATAGGGGGCAGACTTCTTATGTATCACCAAGAATTCTTGGAGGAGGTTTTCAATGACTTCATTCAAGAAGTGCGTACCTCTATGACTAACTAACTCTATTGGTAACCCCTATCTCGTGAACACATTCTCGAATAAGAACTTAGCCATCGTTTGAGCATCATTCTTCATTGTGGCTTTTACCTCTACCCACTTTGTAAGGTAATTTGTGACTACAATTATGTACTCTACATGGGAGTTTCTAGATGGGGGGTTAATAGGACCTACAAAATCTATACTCCACTTCGAGAATGCACATCCTCCCATCATTGGCCTCAAAGGCATCTTGTCTTTTCTGATCGGATATTGTGCACATTGGCATGTGTCACATTTCTTCACATAGGTATGTGCATCCATATGAAGAGTGGGCCACCAAAGTCCTGAGAATGTCTTAATCACTCGATCAGGACCAAAGTGTCCACCTACAACACCATTGTGTGTAGTTTCTAAGGCTTTCAAATAGTCTGATTCATGAATGCATAGTCTTAAGTAACCATCTTTTCCTCTTCGATATAGGTTGTCTCCTACTAAGGCATAGTCTTGAGCCTCCTACTCCATGCTTCGTTTTCTTGCTAGACTAGCCTCATTGGGTAGTATTCCTGATCTCATAAATTCTACCAATGGAGTGCTCTAGTGTGGAGTTAACGATACGTGATAAAGAGTAGCATGCTCCATTGGGGGTCTCCTCTGGCACACTAGACAATTTTGAATCCACTCATGTATTTCTTTGTCCATACTAGGCCAATACACTCCTAAACGTTTCAGATTCTATAATGTTCATTGTTTAGAATAGTGATTTTCTAGTAGTCCTTCATGGGCTTGTTGAAACCAACTACTATGTTCATCATCCTCGACACAACAAGCTAGTACACCCTCTCTATCTTGTTTGTACATATTTCTTGCTAATATTTGGTATCTTTGTGATTTTACAATTTCATCTTTGTTTGTTTTCACATTCTTATTTGTTGGCCCGAAGGTTAGGAAAGGTACCAACTTATTTGCCCATTTAGGAACTACTTCTAGATTGAATAGATAAGCATCGGGCAACTCATCAAAGACTCCTTGCTGTGACTCAACTGAAGTGATGTGAGAGAGGTGATCTGCCCTGAGGTGGGTCCTACCTTTCCTAACAACCACTTCAAAGTTGTATTCCATTAGTAAGAGGAACCATCTTACTAAGCACCCTGTATTGCAAGGTTTATTGACCAAATATAATAAGGCTCGATGATCAGTGAAAAACTTGAGCTTATTGACCAATAGATAGTGTCTAAACTTCTTCATGGCATATACCATGCCTAAGCCTTCTCTTTTTGTTGTTGTATAGTTTCACTCAACTACATTTAGTTGTCTACTAGCATATGCGATAGGCAAATCTAGATTTCCTTGACTTGTGGGTTGTGCTAGCACACATCCTATTGCATGATTGGATGCATCTACATGGACATGGAATGGTTTATCCCAATCAGGAGTCAGTATTGGTGTTGTGCACAAATGTCTCTTTAGCTCATTGAAGGAATTTTTGCATTCTTCGTTCCACTCAAAATTTGTCAACAAGGCATAAAGAAATTTAGCTATGATTGCATACATGTGGATAAATCTATGGTAATATCCACAATGGCCCATAAAGGCTTGTACCTCTTTAACATTCCTTGGCCTCGGCAACTCCGTTATGGCTCTTACTTTATCCTCATCTGTAGATATTCCATTCTTAGAAATAATGTGACCTAAGATTTTACCTTGTCGTACCATGAACACACACTTTTCTGGGTTCAGACACACTCGATATTCTCTACACTTGTTGAAAATTTTTTTGAGCTCAGGGATGTGGTATCTTCTTTGTTGGGAATGAGCACACAAATCATCCACATATACTTCTAAGCTCTTTTGTAAGAACTCTTTGAAGACATGACACATGAGTCTTTGGAATGTTGCAAGTGCATTGGTGAGCCCAAATGGCATCACACGAAATGCAAAGATTCCCCATTCTATGGCGCAGGTTGTTTTGTGTTGATCTTCTGGGGTGATGGCTACTCGGTTGTAACCTAAAAATCCATCAAGGAAGCTATAAACTTCCTTGCCTACAACGCTCCAATAAATGTTCAACTTTTCTTTTTCTTTTGACCACCCTCACTTCCATCCTTCGAATTTACAGTTTTAATGCTTGTGAGAGGTTCTTCTTCTCTTTGGGTAAATATTTCTACATCTTCTAGATAGTGCTTCTCTGAATTAAAGCAACTATCCATCAGAATGGACTCTAGATCGTCATCATTCTCTTCTTTTTCTGTGAAGTCACTAGGGTCATATTCTTCTAGCAAGGGCTCACACATGAACACTGAAATATCATAACCCTCCTCATCACAATGAGGTATCCACTATTCTTCATTGACAGCAATGTTCATGGTAGCTAATAATTCCGCCCAACCATGAGGCTCAAATTCCTCATCTGGAAAGATCATTGGTGTATAGGTTGGGTCTCTAACTGGTCTTTGTCCTTGAGAAGTTCCTTCTTCTCTCGCTTTTAGGCATTTTTCCTCTTCCTCTGCAACCTTACACATCCACAAGTGAGTATCTTCATGCATCCAGGATGGATCAGGTGAACTTCCAGAATGCACAAAGATAGAATCTTCTTTCGCTTTGTGGATAGGATTCCACTGCAGGGTAGTATATCTCTAAATGTGTAATCCTCTAGAATGACTTTGGTTGTGACCCCTAAGTGGTGCAAGTATAAGGAGTTGGTTCAATCTTGTACTATTTGTAGTTGTCAGAGGAAGAGTCTTCCTAGGATCATCTCATAGACATTATTTTTCTCAAAGTCACATATAGCAAAGGTGTGCTCAAACTCTACCCAACAAGTGGTTAGAGTTATCCCTTCTATAAATCCTAGAGGCCTTTCAACATGGATGTCAGCCATCTGAAGCTTCATTCTTATTGTTCTTGTGGGTTTGCCCCATTGCTTCCACAAGGAGCTCGTTGCAATTGCAACACTTGCACCTGAATCTAAGATTGCTTTGGTTGTGTAACCTTGGTAGGTGATTGGAAGATAAGTATTACCTTCTTCACTTTCACTCATGTCCCCTATTTCATCTAGAGGTATCTCTGATACTTTCTGCTTAGAGCTTGCTTTGGGCATATTGGAATCGGGTTCAGAAACGTAATTCGCCACATGATTCCATAGTTCTCGTTTTACTTTGAGAATCTCTTCTATGGTGAGATGAAACTGAACCTTAGTGTTTTTCACGACATCAGTATTCCTTGGAACCATTGAGTCTTCATGTCTTACCAATATTGTGGGAGCTCCGATGTCAAGAGATTCAGATTCCCACGGGCCTATGAATCATGGCAACTCTGCTAGAGAATTAGATTCAAAAGCTAGTCTTTCATCTTCTTGTTGCTATGCTTGCTCTCCGTACATTGATGGAATGTCTTGGGGAAATTGATCATGAAGATCATCAATCTCAGGAATAGGAGGGGGATAACCCTTCTCCTTGGCCCATTTATCTTCTTGTATTTCCTTCAGGAACTCTTGAGAGTACTACTAAATTGAAAGACGTGTTCCATCATCTACGGAATCATGAGCATAAGCTTTTGTTTGCGGTGAGCTTTCTCTTTCAACTACTGATTGAGCCTGTGGAGGTAAAGAAACATATGGCTTGTTTACCGACTACTCTAATCTTTCTAGTATGCCCTGGAAGTGCAAACCTGGTTTGATAGAATTTGCCTGATTGAACTATTGATTGGTTTCAAGCATAGCCTGAGCTAGTTCTACCATTTTCATGCACATTTTTGTCCATTCAATCTCTAAATCTGCTCTAGGGTAACTCTTGTCTAGGTTTGCAACTGTTGGCCCTTCTTGAAGTCGAGCCTGGTAGCATTTGAACATCATGTCCAAGCCTTCTAGGGTTGGATCTACAAGCACAGACCTTGATTGTGGTCTATTTACAATGGGTGGTGGGGCGAAATGAGGTGGTGTGGATGGAGCTTCAGCATGGGAGAGGGTTTGAGAGACAATATCTTCTATTTTTGTTTTCGCATCTTTTAGGCTTTCTTCTAGTTCAGATAGCTTTTTATTCCACTTGTGATTACCTTTCTCCCTAGTATCCTTCCATGTTCTTGTTTTCTTCTTACTAGGCTCTTCTGATTCACTTGCCTCTAACTATTTAGTTGGTTTTGCTGGTTGCAACGCATGTGCCCCAGTAACTGCCTATATAGGAGCCACATTACTATGACTTTCACTTGAATCCACCACTTAGCCTACCACATTAATGGGTGTAACCTTGGGTGCACTAGAGGGGTTCCTTGGACAATCTCTGGGAAGATGCTCTTTGTGGCATTTAGGACAAATGCCTTATATTGTGATGTTTTGTCCTTGTCTCGGAGTCAATGGGTGGGGACATTCACGAATGAAGTGGTCACCATGACATCTAAAACATGTTCCTCTAGAGTCTTGCATTCTCATTTGTCTAGATTGGGGCTTGGGGTTAGGATTTGTATACATGACATTGGAGTATTTTGGCTCCCAGTTTTGTTCCATAGATGGGGCCTCGTATTGATAGGAATAAGCCTCACTATGCTTTGGTGACTCTGTTTAATAAGCTTGTGGACTATCTTCATGGGAGTAGTCTAAACTATAAGCATGAGAGTCATTTTTTGAGACCGATGGGGTTAGTGGCACCAATGCTCTATTAGGGTTTTCCTCTGCCACTGTATACTTAATTGGAATCACATTGGCAAGAGCTGGTGGTTGGTTTCCTAGGACTGCTTGTGGCCTATATGGTGCTTGATATTGCTATTGTGGCCTATAATATGGTTGTTGGTATTGATTCCGATACCTTCCCTACTAGTAAGCTTACTGATAATCTTGAGTTGTGTGGTTCGGGTATTTTCTCTCAATGGTGCAATATAGAGCATTCAAGTTTCCTTGGGCTTGAGTCATCATCGGGCAAACATTAGTCATGTGGTCTCCTCCTCAAGTATAACATCATTTCGACAAGGTGATCCTTGGTGTTTGTCGATTTTGAACTCCTAGTTTCTTGGCAACCTGCTCAGCTATCTCATCCATCTCCGTGGAAGTCCTGGAAGTATGACTAGTAGAACTGTTAGAATCCTTATAGAGTTTGGAAAATTCTAACTCCTCACCCAAATTGTCTTCTATGTCTATGCACATGTGCACACACTCTTCTATGGATCTAGGCTCTTTCAAGTACACATAGGATCTTAACTTGGTGCTTAGTAAGCCATCTAAAAACAAAGCCACTTGTTTGGTTGATGTGGGTAGCTCTGGCATAGCGCATCTTTCTAAGTACTGTCTGAATCGTCTTCGTGCAATTCGTACTATTTCTTGGGGTGTCTGCTTGAAACTATGGATCAAGGATGATGTGTTATGTCTGATACCACTCTTGGAAAACTCTACTATGAATTCCTCTAATAGTTGACCTATATCATGATAGTTAAGACTATTCAGGGGTTGAAACCAAGCTAAGATAGTACCCTTGAGAGTCGAACCAAATGCCTCAAACTGGGTGAGCAAGTCCTCAACTTGTTCAGCTCTTAATACTTGCTTGGACTCGGCCACGTGATCATACGGATCCCCTAAACCATCAAAGTAGGTCTTCATTTCCTTGACCACTTGAGAGGGTCTAAGGGTTCTTGAGTGCTCTCGGGGTCTGGGCAATGGAAAATCATGTTCATCTCTTTGATTTCTATGTGCTCTGTCTCTCTCTTTCAGGTCTTTCATTTTCAAATCATGATCGGTCTCTACCCACGGTGTGTGCAAACTTGCAAAGCTTACCTCAGGTCTCTCTCTAGTTCTTTCCCTCTGGGATTCATGAGCCTTGGATGATCCTGCTCCTTGGAGACCATGGGAAACATTGGATCTTGATGGAGGGAAAATCAATTCACCCTGCCAAGTGTATGCGTGCCTGTCATGCTCTGATACCAAGAACATTTTCTTCGATGTGTTATCCAGATAGACAACTTTGCCCGACATCTTAGGATCTTTGAACTCATAGATGGTGATTGTTGGGCTAGGTTGATATGCCTTGAATCTCCAAAAGGCTTCCTCCATTTCTCTATTCAAGAATAGTTCTATGCTTTTGTTGTCTTGAGGGATCCAATCTGGAGTGATCACTCTGGTCAAAACTGACTTGCCTCTAGGAGTTTTGGGTTCTCTTCCGAGGTCTCCTTGCTCTAGGTCTCCTATCTTGCTCTTAGGAATGATGTTTCCAAACTCAACTGTCCTGTCTGGTAAGTTGGTGACCACATGCATGGTTCCTTCCTTATCAATGTATGAACTCTCTTCAAACTTGACCACTAGGTGTTCAAGTCCAAAAGGTTGATCTGGATTTTTGAGTTGGACAACTGATCGCCTCAGACCATCCTCATAGATGCAAGCACCTAATTGGTTGGACTTCATATATTCCAATTGCGTCTTATAGGGACCTTCTAGTGTCTGTAAAGGGGCAGTGTCTGAGGTACGTGTGGATCTTTCCATGCTAAAAGACATTTTTGAGTCACTTGGTTCAGAACATAGCATCTAGGGATAACCACTAAGTTGTTTTTTCCATGACCTAGTTGTATGGTTGACACTGACATCAGATGATCTAATGCTTTGTCTATCCTTGCCTAGGTGTCTCCCAGATCTTAGGTTCATAAGCTTTATCTTCTAGTCCCAATTTTCCCTTTTGTATTGCCCAAAATCCTTTGGAGTCCCCTTGGTTTCCTAGTCCCACTGAGGGTCCACTTGAGAAAACTATATCTATAAACGGATTTCGTACGAGAAAGTTATGCCAACTCAGGATTCTGGGGGTTAAAACAAGGAAACAGGACCTCTCTAGGAGTAGTTCAGAATAGACGAAACAGGATACTAGGTCTGATGATACGATACTTGTGGTTGGAGATACTTGGAATTCCACGATACGATACTTGGTACCACCACAATACGCGATACCAGATTTTCACGATACGATACCTCTGTTTTCCATGATACATGATACCACTACAAATGATACCACCTCATGTGATACGATACTACCAAGGTGGTGTAGCTCAGTGATGAGTAGCACCTCCTTTAATGTCAATCCGGGAAGACGTGAGGATGGTATGATGACCTCGAGCAAGTGAAGGCACAAGTGTGTGAGTGCGAAGCACACTAACATGCACACACATACACACACACGCGCACACAAGGCAAGACAAAGAGTGAGAAGCAATGGAGTTCTTTAGATTACTTTCAAAAAGCTCATACAAGTTTTGATCAATTACAAGCTAACCTCAAAAATGAGCTCTCTAGCTCTATTTATAATTTTTGACTAGGTTTTGGCCTTGTCCAGACCTAGTGTCCGGCCTAGTTAAAAATTAGGTTCTCTACCCTATTTGGAGGTTCAAACGAAATCTAAAAAATGTGAAAACTGACAGGTAGATACTTCTAAAGCTCCTCAAGCTCCAAGACTCCTTGGCTTGCACAAAATGGAGCTACAAAAATGTGAAATGGTATTTACAATGGTTTTTAGTGATGATAATCACTATTTTTGTAGGGATTTCTTCTAACATTTTGACATACATTTCCTGGAGCTCCCTACTTGCTCCTTCTCTTTGTGTGTCCACCTCTCTTATATGCGTAAGTGTCCTGAAAAAATATTGGCCTACTTGCCAGATCGTCGTTGACTGCTCTGTCTGCTTGTACTTTCTCTTCTCTCTGACTCCCTTCGTAAGCTTCCTTGCCTGGTGAGTCCTTCAGTTCCAACACCCCCCCCCTCTCTCACGTCTGTCGTCCCTGACAGACCCTTGTTGGGTGGGTCGTTGGATGTAGTACTCCACAACGTCTTGTGCTAAGTGATGTTCTGCAATCCGCAACCCTTTGGCCAAATCCGTGAGTAGAGCATCCCAATCTACCGGCCCGGGAACCTCTGGATGTGGTATACGTAACTTTTCTGAATGGAGAGCTTGTTCCACTGCAAACAACTACAATAAATGTGATGGTCTGGGAATGAATATCTCTGAATGATATTCCCAGAATCCCGTGACGAACATTCCTTCAAACATCTGTTTGAAGCAGGCTGGTAGATACTTGATACGCGCGTGCCATGCATATACAACATTAATAGATGGGGTTGCGCTCATGTCGTAGACAAGGTCCTGATTACCTTCATTAAATCCAAGAGCTGACAGATGAGGTTCCTTGACATTTTTGAAAGTCCTGAAGGTGACCAACATGAGTTCAAAAATTTTAAGGCACATTTGGGCCATGACATCTAGTACATTTTTAAACCTGACCCCCCAATGCCGAATCGTCGAGATCATATATCCTATGGTAGGTTGGCCTTTGGGTGGTGCTAAGTAAACATAATTGAGCCATTTCTCGCATCCTTTGGTTGTCAGCACAGTTTTTGTGTATTCCGGCCATGACCTTCTTCGAAATACAGGGCAGTAGCATGGGTTGTATTTGATGTACAAAGGCATGTTATTCCATGTTCTTACCATCTCTGGGTAGGTTTCCAGTAGACGAATCCTCCACGTCGGTTGATGTATATTGCCCTGCTTGGCACTTGCTGGGATGTCGTCCGGTGCAAACTGTGTAGCCGAGGTTGGTTCTTTTGAGGTGTGTTGCTTGATTTCGGCATTGTAGTCCACCATTAAGACGCAGAAAGGAACATAAAAATCGTCGGATGTGTCGATCCACCTATGATGGGAGAGGTTTCGAAAGTACTCCGATTTTATAACTACCTCTTCCAATCGTGACATTGACGCTATCTGAACTGCCACTCTATCATCATGGGTTGTGGCCACTTTCTCTAACCTCTGCATCCATTCAGGAGCCTCTATCTCGATGGTGTCCATGCCCTCTTCTGTTTGCTTGCCCCCTGGTGCAGGCGTGGGAACATATGGATCTTCGAAGGTTTCCTCGATTTCAATTGGCACTAAGTCTTCAGGCTCGGGCTCGACAAGGGGAGAGGGTTGACGCTCGTATTGCATGACTTTACTTCGTAATTCTTCTAGTTCTTCTTTGAGTTTTTCGACTTCTTCAGACGTGTCAACTGCGGTTGTGACTTTGCTTGGTGACTCATGCTGGGTTGCCAGCTGCTTTAATAGGTCATCTCTTTCTCTTTCTAATGCTACATGGGCTTCCAGGAGATCTGCATGGGTTTCTAACACAATTTGCATATTCTCTGAGGGAATGGCCTTGAATTTCTCGGGGTCGATTTCCTGCAGGGAACCCTCCATTGCTGCTTCCAAGTTCTCTTCATTCTGTTTCTGCAGCCGTTTATTCTCTTCGAGTGCTGTAGACATGTTTTTTCGTAGGAGAACCAGATTGCATCTGAGCTTGAGATTCTCCGTTATCTGGGAGTGCAGCAAATCATCCATTTGTTTCTTTTCTTCTGCATCTGGGGTGAGTTGGCTACTAACTGTTCGTGTTGTTCCTGTAAAGTGGCATGTTGTTGTTGTAGTAGCCGCTTTTCCCTCTCGAGATCAATGAATCGTAGTTGAAGTTCCTCATGGCTTCGAAAGAGTCGCGTATGTTGGTCATCAAGATGCTGGTAGTGTTGTTGTAGTTGCGACATACACTGATACATATTATTAAATACATTATTAATAGGGGTGGATGCGGGAAAGGTGTTGAATGCAGAAGGGAAGGGAAAGGGGAAGGGGAATGGAAGTGTGGATGCGGTGCTAGAAAATGGTGAAGTGGGAGGTGGGGGAATGGGAGATGGTGGGTGTATGGGGGGAGGGAGAGGTGCGGAGGTGGGTGAGATGTCCATAAGATCAACGGTGGAGGCAGTAGTGGGAGTGATTGTGAATATTGGAATTGTGGGTGCGGTGATAGTGGTGAAAGTGTACAGTGGTGTGTGCAATTGTGAAGACGAGCTGCCCGGAAGTGTGATTGGGGGAATGAGATTTTCTGTGGCTGCGGTTAGAATTACTGTTTCAGTGGCCATATAGACAAAAGAGGTGGAGATAGGGTGTGTGGGTTGTGTGGGTTGACTGACTATATGTGCTTCGGTATGGGTGGTGGACTCGGAGGCGGTGACAGTAGTGGTTACACTGGTAGTGGGAGGTGAATGTGGTGGAGTTGGAGGAAGGGGTGGCAAAGGGGGTGACGGAGGTGCACTTGATACATGGGTTTCCTCAGTATCATGGACACTGTGCGCGGTGCCCGTGGTTGTGGATATGCCTTGTGGTTCTGATACTAATACATTCATTTGCTTTCTTGATCTAGGGGGGCGTCTACCATATCTTCGCTCCGTTCTTCGTGCTTGTGCAAGGGCGGTATGCACCGTCTCAGGTACTCCTAAAGCCTCAGATATCATGTCAAGAGTGGCGCGGTATTGCGCGTCTACGCCTTTCTCCTCAAAGATTTGATTCATGAGGGCCTTGCCTGCTGATAGGGACAGTCTATGTTGCTCCTGAACTCTGTTCATGGTATCATAGAGCTTTTTCAATGCCTTCGTATAATCTGGAGCACCTTCAAGTACCTGCAGAGCTTCCTGATCATATTCTTGCTCTTCTTCCTCGGATTGTCCATCATGTTCCTCTTCTTGTTCTTCTTCTTCTTCACCCTCCACATCGACGACATCTGGTTGTCTGGGATGAGGTTGGTCTGTAGCAGTTTGTTGTCCACTGGCTTGCTCTGCCTCGACTTTTGCGTTAACAGCCTCAATGATTATGGCTACCTCCTCATCAGTTAGGTCGTCTAAAGTGAATCCGTGAGGGAACTCTAGGTCGGTTGGTACAGGTGGAAACACTAGATTTGGTCCATCAGTGATGTGTCTTGGTAATCTGACAGTGAAGGGTTGTACCCGCCTTGGAAGTCGTGGAGTTGTCTCTGGTGTCAATGTCGCTCCGTGGGGTTGTGCACAGGGCATCTGAACTGCGCCTCTCATTTTCTTAGATGGTGGTCCTGCGGTTGATAGTCTACGTTGGAATTCTTGTACCCTGGTCCAATTTAATGCCCTCTGCACTGGCACATCATAAGCCAAACATCTATACACAATCCTGGTGAGGGCACAGCATCCATACAGTACAGACTTTTGTTTCTTATACCACCTTTGATGAGCCAAGTGGATTTGGTCGATAATCCAGTGGGGCATGTTGATTGTCAAATCAAAGGCATCAGCCAAGTATAGACTAAACCATATCTTCTTAGGTGGCATTGTGAACCTCTCTTGAGCGGGAAATGCAAAATGCTGCATGACCATTCACAAGTGAATGGCAATTGTAGGTGTCATTGCCACCATGTCCTTTAACTTCATCAAATTCCTGTTCTTCATATTGTTGGGGACCATTGTCTCTTTCTCCGTAGGAATGTGCATACCTTTCATGTCTAGAGCTTCCCTTACCAAATTGATAGTCAACCTGAAACGCTTCAGTTCATTGCCCCTTGAGAGATGGGAGGACAAAGGAGTTGTATCCCTTCTTGTCTTTGCTCGGAGTGAGGGTGCTAATCAAATAAGAGCACCTTAGAAAATCGGGCTTTGGCAATTGGAATTTGAAGTAATCATAGAGTCCTGCCTTCTTCCATATAGGTTTCAGTCCTTCATTATTCTGCAGTCTCTCAAATTCCCTGGTGAAAAAGTGATATCTGCCCCAGCGCCCATTGAATTCTATCTCGGCCTCCCACATGTAAGTGCCCTCACCTAAGGGTCCTGCCACATCACTGAACCAATGTGAGTTTTTGCTGACCGGCATTGTGTGCCCCTGTGGAGGATTCTGAACCGGTATGGCATGTAATGCCCTCAATGCCACTGGGCGTTCCTTCAATTCCTCCTCAACAGGAAGACTTTCAATGTCCACGACTTGGGGGTTGGTGCCTGCCTAGGAGCTAGTTCCTGCCGTATCTGCCATGTTACTTCTTGCCTCCTGATTCTGTGAGAATATAGAAATATGTGTTAACATTGTAAAGGACAAGATAGAACCATTTTTGTCCCCATTACAACATTAACCTGAGGTTCGGGAGAGATTAGTAGATTATCAAGTGCTCGATGCTGGTGTGTGTAGTTAGAAATTTGGTAGACCTAGGAGCTAAGTGGAATGATGTAGTGTGAGAGTGACGTGGTTAGTAGGTCGGCATGGGTTTACAACTAGGGTCCGGGGGTTTATTACAAGTTTTAGGTTGACAAATGCAATGGATGGGTTTTGATCTTGACTTTGTGGAGACTCTGAAGAGTTTGATAGGGATATCTACTTGAAAATGAGGCTTTTTAGGGACCCATTTACAAGTGATTCTACGTGTGCTCATGGAAGAATGTGTGTCCGTGCGTGATGTGTAAGACTGGGCATCAGATGTTCGAGTGAGTGAAACATGTTGTACCGGGTGTGGCCTCGGTGTAGCTATTTGAGCCCGCAAGCAAGCCTTAGGCACCCAGATTTGTCGTGATTGTGGACTGGCCTTCATCGACTTCTTGGGTACCCAAATAGACTTTACTTTCGCAGAAGAATTTATGGAAGACTTCTTATTAGTGTCGTGTTGTTGACTACTAATAAGAGGTTTTGGCCGTGGGATTGGTCTGGTCGCAACAGGGTGTTCACCTTTCCGCATCCATACTTGTTTGAACGGCTGAAACAATCTGCTTTGCTCCTTTTTTTGGCCTCCAGTATAGGTAGTGCTCTGCTCCTTCTGTATTTGATCTGCCTTTGGTTGCTGCATCCCTCTGGCCTTTGGAACGGAAGGGAGTGCCATCTTATCCTTGACTCCGTTGTTGAGACAATCCTCTTTCTGCATCATACAGTTTTGGACAAGAATAGCATTGTCAACTTCATGTGCGCCCCTAGAAGGACTAGGAGTTCGTGCCTTACCTAATTCCTTGAGTGCCTCATTTTCCAATTCAACTGTAATTCGACTATGATTTACCCATACCTGAAGAAGTCCACTTCTTAGGTTTAGGTTGACTACATGATCATAGATCCAGTCCTGACCCAAGACAAGAGGCTCAGTGAGATCCTCATCTTGACACACTAGTACTTTGACTGTCATTGCTTCGTCTTGAATATAGAGGGGAAGTTCCACCTCGCCCATGCCAGGGGTTTCCACACCTCCCAATCCTATGAGATATGCTTCTATAGGATTGACAGTTAATTTCAGCTTTTGACAGTAAGACAATTTAACAACACTAGTGGCTGCACCTGAGTCAATCAATGCTCTTACAGTCCTTGCACCCTTTCCTTGTCCTATATCTAAGGTTATAAAAGGACGCCGATCAATTATCCTATGGGAGCTGATATTTGAAACTTCACACATAGCCACGTGATATCCTTGATCTGCATATGCATCTGGCCTAGGTTGCTCTCTGCCTTGTCTTCTTAATTTCATTCTTCGTATGCGATCTAAAGCTTCTGCTTGGGCTTCTTCTCGAATTCGCTTTTCTTCTTCTTTGCGTTTCTTAGCAGTATTGAGTCGACTTAGCATTTCCTCTCTGAGAGGTTCCTGATACAACTTGACCCTGCATCCGCTTATGTAGCTTGGGAGAACATCGCCTTCTAATGTGGCTAGTTGCACTGCTCCACTTGTTGAGATTCTATTAATGATCATGGGTCCGTAGCCTCTCTTCTCTAGTTTCCTCGCATGTTGTTTCAAAGTGTAGACTAGTACTAGATCGCCTGCCTTCAACCCTTTATCTTTAACGTGGGCATCAAAGTAGGCCTTCTATCGTTTTTTAGCTGCATATATCCCTGCAGCCGCCCTCAGTCTTGTTTCTCCTAATCGTTCAAGGTCAAAAAGTCTAGAGGAAAGTTCATGACCCGTCCATTCATGCTCTTGTGCCACTTTCAATGTAGGTATTAAGAAATCCAAAGGTAGCACCACATTTTGGCCAAATACCATCTGAAAGGGGGTGGCTTGGAGTACCGTTTTGTAGGCGACTCGGTATGCCCAAACAGCATGGTGTAGCTATTTGTCCCAATCAGAGCGTTTATTATTTACCAATTTGGTAAGCACATTGCATAGAATCTTGTTGGTGCTTTCTGTCTGGCCATTAGCTTGTGGGTGATAAGGGGCAGACTTCTTATGTACTACCAAGAACTCTTGGAGAAGATTTTCGATAACCTCATTCAAGAAGTGAGTGCCTCTATCACTTACCAGCTCTATAGGTAGCCCGTATCTAGTGAACACATTCTCAAATAGGAACTTAGCAGTTGTCTGAGCATCATTCTTTGTCGTAGCTTTCACTTCTACCCACTTGGTTAGATAGTCCATGGCAACAATGATATACTCAGCATGGGAACCCTTGGCTGGGGGATTAATAGGACCTACAAAGTCTATTCCCCACTTAGAGAATGCACGTCCACCCATCATAGGTTTCAGGGGCATCTCATCTTTGCGTATAGGATACTGAGTTCTCTGACACACATCACACCGTTTCACATAGGTATGCGCATCCATGTGAAGGGTCGGCCACCAGAAGCTTGCAAATAGTATTGCCTTGATCACCCGATCTGGTCCAAAGTGTCCTCCTGCTACACCTTGGTGAGCAGTTTCCAAGATCTTGAGATATTCACTCTCATGGACACATAGTCTCAGGTAACCATCCTTACCACGCTTGTATAGATTATCACCGATGAGTGAGTAATCCAGGGCTTCTTGTTCTAAACTCCTTTTCCTAGCCAGAGTCATGTCTGGAGGGAATGTTTTCGTCCTCAAGAAGGCTTCTAATGGTTCACTCCAATCTGGCACTATGGACACTTGATAAAGAATGGCATGTTCCACAGGTGGTTTAGTACAGCAGATTGGGCACTCCTTGCACAACTTTTGAGCATCAGCTTCCATAGTCGGCCAATGCACTCCGAGTCTCCTAAGTGTCTGTAAGGTTCGTTGCTTTGAGTAGTGTTGCTCTAATGCACCTACATGTGCTAATTGCAACCATTTAGCGTACTCATCCTCTTCCACACAACAAGCCAAGATCCCTTGATCTGTGTGCTTGTACATACTTCCTGCCATGATGTGATACTTTTGGGCTTTCACTACCTCTCTATCCTCTGTGTTTATTACTGGGTGGTTAGGCCCGTATGTCAATACTGGCACTAATGGCTTAGCCCACTGTGGCACCACTTCCAAATTAAACAGTTAAGCATCAGGAAGGTCATCTGACACTCCTTGTGGGGCTTTGCCCGATGTGAGCCTAGAGAGATGATCTGCTCTCAAATGAGTCTTCCCTTTCCTTACCATAACCTCGAAATCATATTCCATTAGCAAGAGAAACCATCTTACTAATCTTCCTGTATTGCATGGCTTGTTTACGAGATATAGCAGTGCCTGATGGTCAGTAACAAATTTAAACTTATTTGCAAGCAAATAATGTCTAAACTTTTTAACTGCATATACCATGCCTAATCCTTCTCTCTCCGTAGTGGTATAATTTCGTTCAGCTGCATTCAATTGTCTACTAGCATAGGCAATTGGAAGATCCATATTACCTTCACTGGTAGGCTGCGCGAGTACACACCCAATAGCATAATTGGATGCATCAACATGAACATGGAAAGGCTTATTCCAATCTGGTGTGGTCAAGATCGGTGCTGAACATAATCGCCGTTTAAGCTCATTGAAGGAATTCTCACATTCATTCGTCCACTCAAAGTTGGTCAAAAGTCCGTACAGAGGCTTTGCTATGATGGCATACATGTGTATAAACCGTCGATAATAACCACAATGCCCCATGAAAGCTTGTACTTCCTTGACATTCTTTGGCCTAGGTAACTCGGCTATGGCTCTCACTTTCTCTTCATCAGTGAATATGCCATTCTTTGACACTATGTGTCCTAGAATCCTGCATTGCCTGACCATAAAAACACACTTTTCTGGGTTCAGGCAGACTTGATATTCTCTACATTTGTCAAAGATTTGTCTGAGTTCAGGAATATGGGTTTGCCTAATGTTGGAGTGAGCACAAAGATCATCAACATAGACTTCTAAGTTCTTCCTCAAGAACTCTTTAAATACATGGCACATCAGCCTCTAGAAGGTAGTTGGTGCATTGGTAAGCCCAAATGGCATTACTCTAAAGGCAAAAATGCCCCATTCAGTGGCAAAAGCCGTCTTATGCTGACCTTCTGGAGCTATGGCTACTTGATTGTAGCCCGAAAATCCATCAAGGAAGTTGTACACTTCCTTGCCTGCTACTCTTTCTAAGAGATGTTATGTGATAGGAAGCGGATAGTTATCTCGAGTTGTGGCTGCATTGACCTTCTTCAAGTTAATGCATACCCGCAGCTTTCCATTTTTCTTGGGCACCACTACAATGGGGGACACCCATTCAGTGTGCTCAATTTCATAGATGAATCCAGCTTCAACTAGTCTATCTATCTCCTCTTTGATCTTAGCGGCATAATTATCATTATATGTGTATGGCTTTTGCTTAGAAGGTTTGGCATCTGAGGTCATGGGGATAGTGTGAGAGCATATGTCAGGGTCCACGCCTTTCAAATCCTTGTAACTCCAAGCGAATACATCTCTGTATTCTCTTAGCAAGGCTATCAATTCGTGCTCTTTGTGTTCCGTCAGGTCATGGCCTATGTACGTGCATCTCTCTTCTCCTTCCACAGCTACCACTATTTTCTTGGTGGTTTCTTTGTTATCATAGGCCTCCCCCGATTGTGCCTCTCGTTTAGGCATTCTGATCATGACTCTCCTGTCATCTATCTCATACTTCTTAAAATTTTCCGGGACCTCAAACAAAGATTCTTCCTCTTCTAGTGTGACTTCTCTCTTCTTTCTTTTCTTTCCTTCTTCCTTCAAGGTCACATGTGTGGCTAGCCTTACATCATTTGTAAGCTCTCCATGTCTCTGGGGTTGAAATTCTACTTCATAGAAGTATTCTTCATCTGATGCAAAAGGTGGGTCCATGATGATTGACTCTAGATCGGAGTCACTTGCATCCTCAAATGCATCAGGGCTAGGTTCACACTCTTCTAACACTGCCTCTCCCATGATTGGCTCTATGGAGAAGACTGAAATGTCATAGCCATCTTCATCACAGTGAGGTGTCCATTGTTCTTCATTGATGGCTACATCCATTGTTGCTAGGATTTCTGCCCAACCGTGGGGTTCAAATTCTTCATCAGGAAAGACTACAGGTGCATAGGCTTGGTCTTGAATTGATCTATGTGTTTCGTTTGCACCTACCTCTCTAGCTTTTTCTCTTTTTTCTTCATCTACTGCTACTTTGCACATCCATAAGTGGGTGTCTTCATGCATCCATGAGGATCTTGATCCTATGGAATGCACCGATTCCGTATCATCTTTGGCTCTATGAAGGGGATTCCATTGGATAGGAGGGACATCTCTATGAGAGTAATCTTTAAGATTCACTTTGGTCGTAACACCTAAGTGTTGCAGGTACAAGGAGTTGGTTCCCCAGTCCTGTACCACTTGCAACTGTCGCATAAAGGGTCGTCCCAAGATCATTTCATAGGCATGATTTTTGCTAAAATCACATATAGCAAATGTATGCTCGAACTCGACACCACATGTGGTGAGAGTTATTCCTTCTAACAGCCCTAGGGGTCTCTCTATGTGACCATCGGCCATTTTCAATTTCATCCTCGTGGGCCTGAGTGCTGGCTTGCCCCAACGCTCCCATAGAGAAGTGGTCGCAATTGCAACTCCTGCACCTGAGTCTAAAATGGCCTTGGTGGTGTATCCTTTATGGATGATAGGAAGATATGTGTTTCCCTCTTCGCCCTCACTTATGTCTCCTATCTTGTCCAATGGTATTTTTGGCATTGTTCTTTGGGATCCTACCTGGGAACGAGGTTTCGCTATCTCTGGTACTTGTTTGGCTACATGTTTCCATAGCTCTGGCCTTACTTTGAGTAGCTCTTCTAAGGTGAGGTTGCATTGTACTTTAGTGTTTTTCACTACCTCTGTGTTCCTAGGTATGACTGAGTCCTCATTTCGTACCATGACCGTGGGCGCTCTCATACATGTAGATTTAGCTTCCCATGGACCCGTGAAGTGGGGTAATTCTTGCAGAGAGTTAGACTCAAAGTCTAATCTCTCCTGAGATTGGGTGCTCTCCTGCTCCTCATAAATGGATGGGATGTCTTGTGGGAATTGGTCGTGTGCATCATCCACCAGTTCAATGGGAGGAGGGACTTCACTTTCTTTAGCCCATTTGTCTTCTTGAATCTCTCGTAGGAATTCTGGTGTGAACCGATTCATAGAAGAAGATGTGTCCGGCTTCGTAGAGTTAGGCACATAGGCTTCAGGCACATAGGCTTTAGGCACATAGGCTTCAGGCACATAGGCTTCCTGGGCAGGAAGACCTGCTCTTTCACTTGCCTTGTCCTTATGTTGAGAGGCGGGTTCCTTTTCTGATTGTGCAATTAGTCTCTCTGTTCTTTCTAACAGTCCTTCAAAGTGCAGCTGCGTTTTGGCTGAGCTAGATATGTTAAAGAGGCAACTGGCTTCAAACATGGTTTGAGCCAACTCCACCATCTTAGCACAAATTTTGGTTCGTTCTAGCTCTAGTTATGCTCTAGGGTAACATTTTTCATAATCAGTTACATTTGGCCCTTCTTGGATTCTTGCCTGATATGCTTTAAGCATCATATTAAGGTCCTCGGGAGTGGGATCTGCTAGGACTGATCCTACTCTTGGGGTGGTGGAATTGTGTGAGGTGGGTTGGAAGGTGGCGGGTCGGATGGAGATGGGAATGGTGGTGGTGGGGTAGTGTGAATGGGATTTTGAGATGTGAGTTCAGTTATCCTGGCCTTTGTTTCTCTGAGGCTTTCCTCGAGTTCACTCATCTTTTTTACCCATTGTCTTTTCATTCTTTCACGACTATCTCTCCAAGCTCTAGTCCTTTTCTTTGTCATGCTCTCAGTTTCACTAACATCTGGGCTCTTTTCCTGGCCTACACCTGGGTTCTGCTGTAAGGCTTGGGCTCTCGTGACCACTTGTATTGGCGTAGTGGAAGTGACACTTCCTGTGGAATCTACCACTAACCCAACGACATTGATAGGAGTGATTTTCGGCATATTATTAGGATTCTTTGGGCAGTCTCGTAAGAGATGCTCCTTTCCACAATCTTGGCAAAAGCCTTGAATTGTCACTGACTGGGGTTGTGTAGGTGGAGGTAAGGGGCAATCACGAATGAGGTGATCTCCCTGACATCTGTAGCACGGTCCTCTAGGGAATGGGGGCCTTACTTGCCTAGGTTGGGGTCTAGGGTTGGGGTTTGCATACATGACGTTTGTGTAATCTGACTCCCAACTAAGTTCATTTGGCTCTTCACTGTAATAGGACTCACCATGTTCAGGAGATTGCATGTAGTAGGCCTGGGGGCTATCAACATGTGTAGAACCGAAACTATGGTCACTGGGGTCACTTTCTGATAGCTGTGGAGTTATTGGCACTATGGCCCTATTCAGGTTTTCTTCTGCAGCTGCATACTTTACAGGGATCACATTGGATGGAGCTAGAGGTTGTTGGGCTAACAGAGGCTGAGGCCTTTGCTGGGCCTGATATTGTGGTTGGTAGGTTTGTTGAGGCCTAGTATACTGTTGTGGTGGGTATTGACTCTGGTATCTGCCTTGTTGAGGGTATGGCTGAGGGTAGGTTTGCCTAACCACTTGCTTATTGTATGGGCAGTCTTGTGCTGTGTGATTTGTGTATCTTCGTTCTATGGTGCAGTACTGGCTACTAGGATTTACTTGGGGTTGAGCCATAATGGGACACACGTTCGCCATATGGTCACCACCGCAAGTATAGCATCTTCTCACAGGGGCAAACCTTGGGATCTGTTTGCTAGTGACACCTAATTTCTGAGCTACTTTCTCTGCTAATTCCTCAATTGATGTGGATTGCGAGGAAGAGAGGCTAGAGGCACTATCTGAGTCTTTGTAGATTTTGGAAAGCTCTAGCTCTTCCCCTAGGTTATCCTCGATGTCAATGCACATGCGTACACACTCTTCTATGGTCCTAGGGTCCTTCAAGTACACATGATATTAATTTGGTACTTAGCAATCCATCCAAGAACAAAGCCACTTGCTTAGCTGGTGTGGGTAGCTCCGAAACAGGGCATCTTTCAAGATATTGCCTAAATCTTCTTCCTGGAAGTCTCACGGTCTCTTGAGGGGTTTGCTTGAAGCTGTGAATCAATGAGGAGGTATTATGCCTTATGCCACTCTTAGAGAATTCAATAATAAAAGCCTCTAGGAGTTGGTCTATGCTCCTGAACTGCCTCTCGTTTAGTGGCTGAAACCATGTCAGGGCAGTGTTCCTAAGGGTTAGACCAAAGGCATTGTACTGCGTGAACAGATCTTCAACTTGTTCAGCTCTCAAAACTTGCCTAAACTCAGCCACATGATCGTATGGATCTCCAGTGCCATCGAAGTAGTTCTTCATGGACTTAACTAGCTGAGTCGGTCTCAAAATCCTAGTGTGTTCCCTAGGCCTTGGCAGAGGGAAGTCTTCTATATTCCTTTGATTCCTTGGGGCTCTAAATCCTTCAGGTTCCACCCTATTTGTTTCCGTTCTCATTTTGTCTCTTCCCACTAGGTTGGCAAAGCTTACCTCCGGTCTTTCTCTATGTCTGTCTCTTTGAATTCCATGAGCTTGAGATGTTCCCGCTCCTGGGTGACCAAAGGACACATTCGATCCTCGTTGGGAGAAAATAAATTCACCTTTCCAAGTGTAAGCATGCCTGTCATTTTCTGTAACCACAAAGATCCTCTCTGAAGAGTGATCTAAGTAGGTCACTCTACCTGGAATATCAGGATCTTTGAGCTCATATATCATGATTGTTCCTACCTCACTCGGCTAATTAGGCCTATATCTCCAAAAGGCTTCATCCGTCTCTCGGTTCAGGAGGAGATCTATGCTCTTATTATCTTGGGGAATCCACTCTGGTGTGATAATCCTAGTGAGAACAGATTTGCCTCGGGGGGTCCTAGGTTCTTCGCCCATGTTTCCTTGCTCTAGGTCACCTAAGTCCGTTTCTGGGACCACATTCCCAAATTCATCAGTCCTATCTGGATGACTGGTGACTACATATATTGTCCCTTCCTTGCCTAAGTATGCTTCATTTTTGAACTTGACAGCTAGGTGCTTTAGTGCAATGGATTGGTCAGGATTTTTAATCTGTACTACAGATAGGCCGTCCTCATAGATGCTAGCACCTAATCGGTTGGTCCTAAGGTATTCCAGCTGCGTTTTGTAAGGGCCTTCTACCCTGTGCAAGTATGGCACTCCTTAAATTCCTGTAGGTCTATCCATGCCTTGAGACATCTCTCATTCACTAGTCTCATAGCTAGGGTAGTATGAGTGGTGGCTCAACTGCTGGGCCCAAGACCTAGCAGTGTGGTTGACACTAGCCTCTGAAGACCTAAGACTTTGTCTATCTCTCCCTAGATGTCGCCCTGATCTAAGGTTCATAAGCCTAATCGAATAGCCCAAATTTGCCCAAGTACAACCTCGTTGCTGAGTTCTTTTGTACCACTTACTTGATTCCTTCTTATGTTGATTATTGTGTTTATACTCTTGTCTGATATCACGTCGTCAGGTATACTTGAGTGTATTTCCGCACTTGAAGTTGATCGTTCCACGTTAAGTTCTTTTCCTTTAAAGTTCTCAACAGTACAAAGATTATGTCGTTACCTTGAACTTGATTGTTTAGGTATTCTTCAACTTGATAAATGCCTATCGCCGCCCTGGCCTACTCCTATCACTAGTCGTTCTTAGCCTAAGCTAGGAATTGACAAAGGGAGTTGAGAATATTCCGACCTTTCTTGTTGATCCCTTGTTCTTTAGTGTTCAAGAACCCGATTCTCAAGCTTGCACAAAGCCCTTGCTTGGATGCTCTCAATTGCTCTCAATAGACATGTATCAGTCCCAAGATTAGCTCAAGACTTAAATTCCAAAGACAGAACCAATCACTTTCATTCATGAAACACAAACACCAATTTGCACTATGATTTTTGGAAAACAATTCTAGAGATCCCTAAATTTTGTTCCCCTTGGGTATGGTCACTTCAAAATACCCTATCTAATAATCCTGATCTTAATTTAACCGTAACCAGTGGAAGTTTTGGTTGTACTCCCCACGAGCTTTCCAACAAGACAAGAATCACAGCAATTGGATTTCGTATGAGAAAGTTATGCCAGTTCAGGGTTCTAGTGCTAAAACAGGGTTCAACAGGCTGACAGATCACAGGATTTTTCTCAAAATCACATGTGTAGGGACCTCACAAATCACTAATGACTCTCTAATTATGCCCAAAATTCCCCAAGGACTAGGAAAAATTAACCCTAAAATTTTGGCCGAAAAGCCTGTCAATCGCGATCGACAGGTCTGTCAATCGCGATTGACAGAGGTGTTCATCGGGGCCTGTCGGTCGCGATCGACACGTCAATCACGATCGACAGAGTCGGTCATGAGCCCTGTCAATCACGATCGATGGTGTCAATCGCGATCGATACTTTTTCCGGGTTTTTCGCCATGAATTCAGTCGATCGGGGCTGTGTCCGTCGCGATGGACACGTGGCTACGCGAAAAAGTCAATCAATCGTTGAAATTCAGTCGGTCGCGATCGACGGTGTCAATCGTGACTGACAGAGGTGTCGATCGTGGTTGTCGATCACGATCGACGGTGTCAATCGTGATAGACAGGGTCCTACGTGGCAGTCAGTCGGCCGTGGGGTCTGTCGGTCACGATCGACAGGTCTGTCGATCGCGATTGACAGATGTTGTCGATCGTGGCTGTCGATCGCGATCGATGGTGTCAATCACGATTGACAGAAACACGGAATTTTTCAATTTTGTTTAGTGATTTGGAATGTGCTCTTTGTGTTGGTCCTAGTGGTGCACTTTGTTTTACCAAATGGGCATTTTTTCTGTCGATCGCGATCGATAGAGGTCGGCGGCACACAAACAGTTTTTGAGTTTTCCGTACCTGTGCAGCGTGCTGGAGGTGATGATGCAACAAGTACCTGCAAGAAAGCTCAAGAAACATGCAAAAACAACACACACAATATCGCTCTCTCACTCTCTCTCACAAGTGGAATGAGGGAAATGAGGTGGAGAAGGTGATATGACCAAAACTGAAAATTTTCACGATGATGGAGATGGAGATCGGATATGGTGAGGATGATGATGGTGATGAGAAAAACAAGAGAAAATAAATGAAAGTGAAGGAAATACCTATAACTCCAATGCGTCAACTCTACATCTTACCATCACACGCTCGTCCTCGAAGCTCGATCCCCGATAACGGTGCCAAAATTTGGTGTAGCTCAGTGATGAGTAGCACCTCCTTTAATGTCAATCCGGGAAGACGTGAGGATGGTATGATGACCTCGAGCAAGTGAAGGCACAAGTGCGTGAGTGCGAAGCACACTAACATGCACACACATACACACACACGCGCACACAAGGCAAGACAAAGAGTGAGAAGCAATGGAGTTCTTTAGATTACTTTCAAAAAGCTCATACAAGTTTTGATCAATTACAAGCTAACCTCAAAAATGAGCTCTCTAGCTCTATTTATAGTTTTTGATTAGGTTTTGGCCTTGTCCAGACCTAGTGTCCGGCCTAGTTAAAAATTAGGTTCTCTACCCTATTTGGAAGTTCAAACGAAGTCTAAAAAATGTAAAAACTGACAGGTAGATACTTCTAAAGCTCCTCAAGCTCCAGGACTCCTTGGCTTGCACAAAATGGAGCTACAAAAATGTGAAATGGTATTTACAATGGTTTTTAGTGATGAAAATCACTATTTTTGTAGGGATTTCTTCTAACATTTTGACATACATTTCCTGGAGCTTCCTACTTGCTCCTCCTTGTGTGTCCACCTCTCTTATATGCGTAAGTGTCCTGAAAAAATATTGGCCTACTTGCCAGATCGTCGTTGACTGCTCTGTCTGCTTGTACTTTCTCTTCTCTCTGACTCCCTTCGTAAGCTTCCTTGCCTGGTGAGTCCTTCAGTTCCAACACAAGGCGATACCAACTTCTGCGATATGATATTGCTATCAAATGATATGATACTGGAAGTGGTCACGATACGGTACCTCTTGATTCATGATACGATACCGACCTGTTTGATGATATGATATTGATGGCAAGGTGATACGATACCATGAGATCTAAGGCACGATATGATACCAAGTTCTACGTGATACGATACCTTCTAGATGATATGATACCACAAGCTTCATGATACGATACCACTTTTTCTCACGATACAATACCATGAGCACAATACGATACCACAAACTCCACGATACGATACCACTCCAAGCGCGATCGCGATACCTCAACCTGACAATACACAATACCTTGATGGTATCGCGATACCTCCAGGAGGCGATGCGATACTCGACAAGTATCGTGATACATGGGAGTTCTGGTATCGTGATACCAAAACTCAATCGGACATGATACTTGGAGTTTTTGAAACCCAAATTCAAAACCTTTTGTGGATATGTGTACCTTGTGCTCTTCTTGTCACTCTTATGTGCCTATAGATATAAAAACTCTCACCTATTATTGCACTCACGATACAAGACGCAAGTAGTCTCAGTTCGCGCAATACTTCACTCAATTTTTTGATGTTTTGAGAGGATTTCAAGAATATAAGAAGCACATACAGAGGCTAGAGAGCGCATTAGGTGAAACAAGTTAAGGCGATTAGGCCTAGATGTTGATGGAGAAGCCCCAAGATATCACATGGCCATGTGCCAGACATCAAGTGTGAATGCTTCTCGAATAGTTGATCGACTTCCCTTTGTGACCATAGAGGTAGGACAAGGAAAAAATGTCAAGACTGTGAGAGCATTGATTGACTCAGGTGCAGTCAATGGCATAGTCATACTCTCATACTGCCAAGATCTTCAATTGAACATTAGAGGCCTATCTCATAGGTCTAGGAGGTGTGGAAACCCCTTGTTTGGGTGAGATGGAGCTTCCCATCTACCTTCAAGATGTGTCAATGAAAGTCAAAATGCTAGTGTGTCAAGATGAGGATCTTACAAAACCACTTGTCTTAGGTCAAGATTGGATCTATGACCATGGAGTCAACCTAAACCTAAGAAATCAACTTCTTCGACCAATGCATTACAATGGAATTAGAGAATTGTATGATGACAAATCTAGGGGTCACACATTCTCTTAGTTCTTCTAAAGCGAATCTGAGAAAAGAAGATGTGGTATGTGTCCAAAGCTCGATGATGCAGAAGGATGTTGCCTTCAACAAAGGAGTCGAAGACCCATTGAGACTTCTTTCTTTTACGAAGTCTCAACCTTCTATAGCAGTTCAACCACACACGCAAGAGAAACAGTACAAGACAACTACTGTATCAACTAGACAAAAAAATTTCAAGGAGAAAGTAGTTCCGAGCAACGAAGCAGATCTAGGTACAAAAGGGAGAGCAACCAATCACACTAGTGCAGTAAAATTTGTTACCGTAGAAGCAGTGTAGACAGCCAAGGTAGCCAGTAGCAGAACAACAAAGATATCCATCTCAAAGAGTAGTCCGAATTCGGGTACCAAAGCAGTCAATGAAGGTTTATCACAATCACATACATATTTGGGTGCCTAAGAAATTAGTTGTAGTTCAACAAAGACAATTACAAATAGGGGTACCCAAGAAGCTCTTACATATACAACAAACTATGCTCTCCCACATGAGAATAGTCTCAACAAAGAAGCCAAGGTGAGGCAAGGGTCAGAACCAAACACGAAGACCAAAAGTAGACCAACTCACCGCGTCAACAAGAGTCAGAAGACCAACAACAATGGTATGGGTATGGAAGCCAAAAGCACTAGTAGTCCCCGTAGAACCAAAGAACCAACTATGTGGGATACAGAAGTTAAGAAACCATCTAAAGATGAAGAAGCCCAAGGTGATATCTATGCATCCGAACATGGTTCTCAAATGGATCCCTATACGAAGGAATGATCAATTGTCATCTCGAGGTCCAATAGACACCTCTAAGTATAGTTTGCATCAACGTCGCCAAGTAACATCAAAAGCCTCAACGTGCGACAACCATGTGCCTTTGGCATAACCTTATCTTTTGCACCATTCAAGTCATGCATTTCCAAAGTATGCATTAATATAGGGCCACATTACACAGCCGTGCATAGACACATTTGAGAATCCTAAGCACATGAGACACATTTGATGTATGTACATTATTTTATTGACACTAACATCTTTCTTCTTGTTTGCTGACATTGTCAAAAAAAAATGGAGAGAGAGCTTGTAAAAGTTTACCTCATGGAACATGAATGAGTCATGCTTAGTTGAAGGTGGAAATGTTGATGACTAGGCAACTATCAATTTGGATAGAAGTGTGTCTCAGCTAGCAGCTATCTAGTAGATCTCCAGAACTTGGCATGAACCTAGCATCCACAACTATTGTTCCCCCTTACCATGGTAGGAGGGAAGAGCTTGAAGGTCCGCAACTTGAGCGTTGCTTAACTACTATATGTACGAGAGCACCCAAGGAGATATCTGCAATGGTTAGTTCTGGTACCCTGCAAGTCCTTGTATGTATATTGGGTGAGAAAACTCCTATTTATGGTGAGCTAAAGAGAGTATGTGAAACTAAGTCGATCAAGGAATATAGAGGTTCCCAATACTTCTCGAGAGGTCACCCATCGCAGTATTGTTCCCCTCTTGCCACTAAGCTACACTCTTGTGGTGTCTAAAGAAGGAGAAAGACTCGAGTTGACAAAGCTCTCTTCACATATGTCCAAGAACATCAAGAAGAGTGTTCTTTGTACTTCTAAGACAATAAATATCAACATTTAAGGCTTTATTTTCAACCACACTCATAAAACTACAAGTTTCTTGAAAGGTTTCCGTTTTGGTAGGAGTAGTTGCTACAAATTTATGTAGGTTTTTGAGCCTAAAACATCAAAGTTGACAGACACTTGCAAGTGTTATTGGCTAGTTTTTGGACTATGCATTCAACCTTTTAGTGTCATTTTATTGCATATATTGAACACATACACACCATGTATGCTTTTGTGGATACCGCTTATATACGTCCATGTGGTCATTGATATAGCAATTACGTTCTTTGCATATAGCCTTTTACGTTTGATAAAGAGGATCATGATGAGGTTTTCTTAACTAAGAGACACCCAAATGTTGAGGTCTCTTCGGTGATGCAAGTGGAAGACTTATCCAAGCTCACCTTAAGATATGTATGATAGTTGTTCATAGGTGCTCGATAAACCTAGTCGGCTTCTATTGGGTAACTAATTATATGCAGTGGAGTCAATGATTCATTATGCAGGCAAACATGTCAATACTTGTAGTTTTATGATATTTTGACATTGTTCATACGCTCATTTTGCAAAGGATACTCTAATAAACTTTTTCCAGATTTTTTGGTTTTATCAACTATATAGTGATCAATTTACTCCTTGATACACTTATTCATTGGCGTTCAAACTTTTCTAGCTCCATTATCATTCTATTCAGTTCTCTATCATCATGGCATCAAAGGTCTCAAGCACATCCAATGGATCACGATCTAGTGCTAGTGTTTCAAGGAGCTATAACTTGCAATGCAAAAACCATTTTGAGATCCGAAAATTTGATGGCACAAACTTTGCTCTATAGAAGAATCAAATTAAAGATGTGCTTATTCAAAGGAAGCAATGGAAACCCATTAATGGAATTTTAAAAAAGCCTATTGACATGGATGAAGATGATTAGGATGAGTTAGATGAAATGGCTTGGAAGAACTTATGGATTAGGATGAGTTTACTTTACAATATTAGATTGTGAAAGTGCAAAGGAGCTTTGGAAGAACTTCTGCAATAAGTATGAAAAAAAGATCTAATGAGAAAATTATATGACCCTTGTATGAAGGGTATATATAGTGTTTCTCATCTATATGAGTTTGATGCTATACTCTCAATTACAAGCTCAAAAAATGGATATGGATAATGAAATGAAAGCAAGATTAATGCTATGCACATTGCAATCATCATGGGATACATTTTGCATAGCTATTAGCAATAGTGCACTTGGTGGTAAACTCATCTATGATAACATATGTGGAGCACTCTTGAGTAAGAAGATTCGTAGAAAATCTATGGTTGGCTCACTTTATCCTTTATTTGTATCACAAAAAGAACATTTATTAACTACTACAAAACAACCTATGGCTTGTATTTGACATAGTCATTTGGACCATATATCTCGTAGTGGAACAAAAAATCTCTCATTTTGGCTACTTACCTGTGTTATCTTTCTCCGACTTTTCATTTTATAAGCATTGTCAATATGGAAAGCAAACTAGAAATATGCATAGAATGCACATTGACTCTTCAATTCAACCTTCAGATCTTGTTCATACAGATATGTGCAATCCTATGCCGACTAGGTCCCTAAGTGGTTCTCTTTATTTTGTCACTTTCATAGACGATGCTACAAGAGAAGTTTGGGTATATCCTATCAAATCAAAGAATCAAGTATTCCCTACTTTCAAAAAATGGCTTTACTTCAATTGAGGCTGAAAAAAGAACTAAACTTAAAGCTTTATGTTCAGATAACGAGGGTGAGTATACCTCACATGAATTCAACCTTTTTTGACAATCTAAAGGGATTCGTAGTTGAGGAATTCAAGTAGAACCCAAGAACTAAGCTCTTTGTAAGACTGAAAATCTTACAATGGTTCTAGATCTCTATGGGAATGATATATTAGCTAAGGGAAGAAGAAAACATGTCTGCGTAGGCAACTCCCAATTCTATAATGTTGCAAGCAATTCGAAGGACAATTCAAGTCACGCCGCACCTTTCTGCACAATGTCTATAGACCATACATAGAAATCTCACCCTGCACTAAGCTGTGAAGTTTTTGGAACAGCTTATAATGGCACTGTACTGAGGCCATTGATGAATATTCCAGCGCCCCCCCCCCCCCCCCCCCCCCCGCCCAAGTTGAGGACTAACATATATATCTTCTGATATACTAGATTGCTTTATTGAAAACAACATCTGGAATTGCAAGCTTCAGTAGCTCATGTTTAAATAAAACTTTAACCGTTTTACTTGAATGCTCTAACACTGATGATCTTGTGAAATTCATCTCATTTTTCCTGGCGTTCCAAATGCCAAGTGAATATTGAAAACGGGCATGGATTATCAGTTACTCTGCAATCCCCTCAGTCACTCATTCAGAAATAGAACTTACAACTAAATTGAAGTGCATGTTGCTCATGTCCCCGCTAAAGAACTACACGCATTTACAAGTCTGCTAACCTGCTCTTCCTATAACTTGTAAGAGACAGGTGCTAGATGTGGCTTCTTCATTGATAATTTCTTCTCCGCCCTCCTTCGTTGGGGACTTCCATATACTTGTTCTGAAAAGAAGATCTGGCTTCGCTAAGTGCTACAGCACATGTAAATAAAACTTCTCAAGTCATGTCATTGTTGTTATTCAGTTTGAATGCCCTAATACTTGCTCTATTGAAATTCATCACGTTCGCCTAGCCTTCCAAATGCCAAATGAAAAGGAGCAAGGATCATTAATAGAATTAATCGGCCGTTCCCTACTCACTAATCCATGAATTACCTTACAACCAAAGTGAACATTATGTAATTGATGTCTGTTCTGTACAAATGCTTAATTTTACAAGTCTTACTAATCTGCATTACTTAAAGCTTGTAAGCGACAACTCATGGATTCCTGCCCAACACTTTACGCATAAAAATCTTAAGCTAGCGCGCATGCACACCAATTACTTGATGATCATGGACGATACGCTTTGCCTCGACCTACTCGTTTTCTGCGATAACTACATTGCACAAGAATGTCTGGCTGTTTACCAGAGAGAACAAAATTTCACATGAGCGAATCAGTGCAACCAAAATCGCGAATAATCTCTAGACGTTTGATCAAGATAGAAATAATAGACAAGCTATCAATAGATTAAGAGATCAACTGTGAAACGTCGTCTGAAAACACATGCGGAACATAAGTACCTCGAAAAACAAGTATATAGACTCAAAAGACGAAGTCACAGTAAATAATGCAATGTATCAATGAAAACGAAAAAGGCAGTAACACACCCAGTTTGCTTTCAATAAAACAGTTAACCATTCAACAATTCAACAGGGAGATACTACCTTGTGTTATGAGCTAATTCAACAGGAAGAAGCTTTTTCTTGAAATGTGAAGACTTGCAGCTCCTCTGTGTGATGAACTAATTCTGCACGTTTCGTCACATATGAGAGATCATACGCTACAGAGTGATGTGAAGAGATCAAACATTGGGCGGGAAACGGCTGCATTGGGCCTCTTATCGATAAAAATACATAGATGGTCACCTAAATAAAAGATAATCGGTAAGATCCGTAACCCCTATGAAGCACAAGGCACGATCGAACCCTTCTACCTTCCCAATGAGCAATCAGACGTCAGAAAAACCAAATATGAAGAACAGATCCGTATAAACAGCACATAGCATAGCGCTTGCTAAAGCGTCGAAAGAAGGGGATACTCAGACTAATAATAAGCCTCCGCAATCCATGAATGGCTTAGATTCGGGAAATTTTCTTGCATCACAGCCCCTTCTCGTCGCGCAAAACTGCATAGAAGGAGCAAACATCTCTCGCAGCGCTTTCATGGCACGCCTAAACTCAGTAGCACTATTTGGACATATATGATATGAGTGATGATTATGTCCGAAAGACGGGTTTCACACTGCAGCGTCAAACCTAAAGGATCAATTCGATGAAAAGAAACTTTCAAGGTGGATTCACATATATTGTGCTAGTGCACATTTCCATTTGGAAATGTAATTCCATCCTCTCATCCACCCCCCCCCCCATCTGTTCACTCTAGCAGACCGAGTAAAAGTGACAAGATTTTTTTTGAGGAACAACAATAAATATGGAATTAAAAAAGATGAGAATATGAATGGGTTTGCATGGAAGAGGAAAGGTACCCAAAATGAAGTGAAAATTCTAAGCTTATAAAGCCATAAATATGAACAATCTTGATCTCTAGTTATGTTGCATTATTTGACATTCAACAATTTAATTATTCACAAATAATTACTGAATTATTCCATGAGCTTTACTTAACAAAATCATTCTATAATATGTCAAAAGGAACCTCAAGTTAGTTATAACTTTTGAATACAAGACTTAGAGGGTTGCTTATGCGATGCTCACTGAGAGACCAAAAAAAAAATGGAATTCTCCCGGAACATTTGTGCCAATCTTCACTTATCCAACCATTTAGAAATGTATTTTTTATATCAAGTTGGAGGAGGCTCCAATTTATTGCAACAGCTACACTTATCAATGTTCTGATTGTTGTCATCTTTACAACTGGCGAGAATGTTTCCTCATAGTCGATACCATGAGTTTGTGAGCATATTTTGGCAACTAATCTTGCCTTGTACCTGTGAATTTATCCGTTTGAGTTTCTTTTAACTTTATATATGCATGTGAAACCAATTACTTTTTGATTGGGTGACATTGGGACCAAATCCCAAGTGTCCATCTCCTTCAATGCATCTATTTCTTCTTTCATGGCCTTTTCCCAATTAGGGTTTCCCTTTGCCTCTTCATAGGTTGAGGGTTCTTCTCAAATTGAGTCCTTTTCCAAGTAGATTCAATGCTTTGTAAGAAATGTTGAATCATATCCATACCTTTTTGGTTGTCTTTTCTCCCTTGATGACCTTCTAGATGCTTGCTTGGAGCATTCTCCACACGCTTGCATTTTTGCTTAGCCTCTTGACTTCCAGAGTTTGTAATCCCCTTCCCTTTCATCTTGGTCATCATTTGTATCAGTTCTTGGATTCTAGACCTGTGTATCATGCTTGCTTCCTAATTGATGGAAATCAAAATCAAGATCATATGGTAGAGTTACCTTTTGTTTGTCTTCATCATACCAAGACCTTTGTTCTTCAAAAACACAACACCCCTACTTGTAGTGAATTGCTTGGTTGAAGGATTGTAGAACCTGTAACCCATCTAAGCTTAATCATATCCAATAAATACTGCCTTTGTTGCCCTTTCATCTAGCTTACCTCTTATTTATGAAGGTACATGAACATAAGCTAAACAACCAAACAGCTTGCAATGTCCAAGACTATGTTTTCTTCCATACCATGCTTCATAAGGAGTCATACCTTGGGGTGATTTGGATGTTAGTCTATTGAGAAGGTGCACAACAGTTGAAATAGCCTCTGCCCATATATAATGTGGTAACGTTTTCTCTTCAAGCATTGTTCTAGTTGATCCAACCAATTTCATACTTCTTCTTTTTGAAATTCCATTCAATTGAGGAGAGTACCTGGTATTCACTCCCCTCTTCATGCCTTTATCCTGCAAGAACTCATCAAAATCTTTGGAGAATTATTTTCCTCCCCCCCCCCATTAGATCTGAGCTTCTTGAGTGATCTACTTGTATGAGTTCTCTCATCAACAAGTGCATCATGTAAATCTACATCAGAAATGGAATGATCTGCATCATCACATGAAACCTGCAAAGGTTGAGAAGTTGCCTCATTAGGAGTAGCACGGTGCACAACAGTTGAAATAGCCTCTGCCCATATATAATGTGGTAACCTTTAATCTTCAAGCATTGTTCTAGTTGATCCAACCAATTTCATACTTCTTCTTTTTGAAATTCCATTCAATTGAGGAGAGTACCTGGTATTCACTCCCCTCTTCATGCCTTTATCCTGCAAGAACTCATCAAAATCTTTGGAGAATTATTTTCCTCCCCCCCCCCCATTAGATCTGAGCTTCTTGAGTGATCTACTTGTATGAATTCTCTCATCAACAAGTGCATCATGTAAATCTGCATCAAAAATGGAATGATCTGCATCATCACATGAAACCTGCAAAGGTTGAGAAGTTGCCTCATTAGGAGTAGCACGGTGCACAACAGTTGAAATAGCCTCTGCCCATATATAATGTGGTAACCTTTTCTCTTCAAGCATTGTTCTAGTTGATCCAACCAATTTCATACTTCTTCTTTTTGAAATTCCATTCAACTGAGGAGAGTACATGGTATTCACTCCCCTCTTGATGCCTTTATCTTGCAAGAACTCATCAAAATCTTTGGAGAATTATTTTCCTCCCCCCCCCATTAGATCTGAACTTCTTGAGTGATCTACTTGTATGAGTTCTCTCATCAACAAGTGCATCATGTAAATCTGCATCAGAAATGGAATGATCTGCATCATCACATGAAACCTGCAAAGGTTGAGAAGTTGCCTCATTAGGAGTAGCACTAGACTGTCAACCTGTAAAAAGAGGCAGCAAAGTATCATACTTGTCTTTGGAGCTAAATGTCTCCTTAGTACATGAAAGTAATGGTTGAATAGCATCTTCCACAAAAACAACATCACGGCTAACTAGAATATGTTTAGTATGTGGATGATACAGATGATAGTCTTAACTTTCAGAACTGTACCCAACAAAAATACATTTTACTACTTTATCATCCAATTTTCTATGATGTTGTTCAGGCACTAATGCATATGCCAAACAACCAAAAACAAACAGATGAGCAACAGATGGCTTGTGACCATGCCAAGCCTCATATGGAGTGATAGATTGTATCGCTTTAGTGGGACACATGTTAAGTACATATGCTGCACACATAATAGCCTCAAGCCAGAAACTATGTGGTAAGGCCTGGCTCTTGACCATACACCTCGCCATCTCCATGAGTGACCTGTTCTTCCGTTCAACAACTCCATTCTATTGAGGTGTATATGGCACTGTACATTGGTGTTTTATCCCACGTTCAGCCAGAAATGCATTAAATTCATAAGACATATATTCCCCCCCTCGATCAGAATGGAGGGTGCCCATTTTTACATGTTGATAGATTTTCAGCCAAAACCAAGAATTGTTTGAAGCACACAAACACTTCGGACTTTGCATTCAATGGATATACCCATGCATGCTTGGAAAAATCTAGCTAACCACCCACCAATCAGTGTAGGTGCACTTTTTGGTGGCTGATTTGATGAGATTTGAATTTGATTGAATTTGGTGGAGCTTCTAACTTTATTCCACGACTTTGGGTCCTCCCTTTTTATTAGTCCACTTGCAAAACTCGTGGTTGAGCCTTTTTGCATGATTGAGACTTGATTTTTAAAAACACATGTATCTTACAAAGCATAAATTCATTAAGAGAGACATGTATTTCCAATGATTACATTTAAAATTGAGTTCATGTGAAGACCAATCCTGCAAGTCTTTGGCTTGTTTCTGATAGGGTATGTCGAATCATAAGTTATAGTCCAAACTCGATTCAGGTTGGTTGAGAACAAAAAAGGTCATGTGAAAGATTTCTCCTTGCAATGTAATGGAATATTTTGAACAAATCCTAATGGGTGCACTCGGGGTTGATCAGCCATATGAACAGAAAATTTAACCAGTTCAATATGATTCCACCCTAGTTTCTTACACAAGTTGGCAATGGCTATGTTGACTTTCGATCGGTCATCAATTAAGACCTTAGATATTTGATGATTTTTATATCAAACTATAATTAAGGGGACCATGTGGTCCACCGTTGTGTCTAGTTCTAGGTGAATTGTTGTACTTGGTGTTGCAACTAGTTCAACTCCTACATATTGTTGAAATTGCTGCTGGATAACAAGGACTAGTGTTAATAGCTAACCCAAGGTAGGGTGATAGGTGCTCAAGATAAAATGTCCCATGCCACAATATGTGTAGGTTCTTCCAATGGCATGTTTTGTTGAGATATCGATTCTGATATGCTTTTCGATGATGCTTTAGGTGCAGCCTCATTGACAGGTTTTAGGGTGGGGAAGATTGGGGCTTTAACCTGAGCAGATTTTGTAGCTTTTGCTACCATTTGATGTTGTTCTTTGAAGCTTGATTCAAATGCTTTTGTAGCTGGTTGTAACATTTTTTCGAATCGTGATTGTACAGTGGTGGCATGTGCTTTAACAGTTGTAATAACCCATTTCTCCATAAAAGTGGCAACACATATGTTGTCCTCAATTAGTGGAGTTTGCGGGTCCATGATTCCATCATGGTGAATTATAATATCCCTACCTTTGCATTTTAGAAATAGAATATGTTATGTATGATGAGTTATGAAGATGGGTGGAAGATAGTCCATAGAGGGCTCTCTTGGTTCCTATATAAGTGCATTCACTACTAGCCAATTTTGGGTTTGGGCATTATATGGGCAAGTATTTGTAGAATGACTCGTACATTCATAGATGGTGCAATACACTTAATTTAGGGCACAATTGGCAGCAACATGGCTTGGATTCTTGCATTTCATGTAGAAAACTTGTTTCAAAACTTCTTCTAATTTATTCTTTCTGGTTTGCATCCAATCTAGGTCTTCAACAAACCTCCAATTTTGTGTTCCAACTGTAAGGCCATTTCTATAACAACATTCAGAGTCATTCCACCAATGCATATGATGATCATGATTTGGCATAATTGTGGGATTAATATGTTGATCAACCACTCTATAATGACATATGTGGGTAGGGATATATTTGTTGTAGGCAATTTCCTCAAACGATTCTAAAATATAGTTACATATTCTTGTACCCCTTGATTTTGTTTTTGCTTGTTGTTCTATAAAAAATCAAAAATCTATGTTGGACTCTTTTCTAATCAAATTTTTTGTAAAAAGGCATCATAGGCTCCATCATATTGTTGAAAGTGATTTGAATCAAGTTTTATCAGGCACTTTGCTGATTTGGATCATCATCGAGGAACCCACCAAATTTGGCATAAGTCATTTTGGTTGGTTACTGTCTCCTCTAGAACAATAGTAGATCTGCCATATGCATAGGGCATAATTTCTCTATTGCATTGACTACTTATTCAAAATCTGAACTTGCAGATGATGCATTTCTTGTAGTTTGTACTCCTTTCCCTAGAATTTTTGAATTCAACTGCTCAATGGAATTTGGTTCACTAGACATATGTCTTTTCTACTGCTCCAAAATCTTGGAAAGGATGTAGTGATTTTTCTTTCGATTGGCATCTTCCACCCTTCAGTGGTACTAGTAGGTTTTGGAAGAGGATCCTCTGTAATTTTTGAGATATCCATGACTATTTCTTGCTAAAAGTTTGTATGAACATTTTGATTATTTTGCTTCTTTTCTTGATCAATCACTATTTTTAAGGCGGTTGTTGAACTTTCATAGGACAACAAAATTTTACTGGAAGGGACAAAAGAGCTTTCCACTATGTCTTGGAGATCGAAAAATAAAAAGTGCATCCATTTTGAGGCTTCCTTGCTTGATTCCCTATGACTCATTGCAACTTTCTTGTTTGGTATTGTGGAACCTTCTGTCCTGCCACATGATGCACGTAATGTACTATTTACTCCTACAACATGCTTATCGCTTTTGTACTTTGGGTATGTTTCATGAGACCTCATTATCGACATGTAGGTTGTAAAGAACACTCCCCAATAGGATTGTGAATGTTAATCTCTCTTCCCTCCATTTCTGTTAAGGATAAGAGTAGGTCAACTTAGGGTGCTTGGGTGGGAGAATTTAGATTACTCTAAATCTCTTTACTTCTTCGATTTCTTATGTTTTGATACTCCAGATCTCTGATACTATTCCTCTAGACTACAAAGTATACCAAACTCTATTCTAGACTAATTATTATCGAACTTAAAAGTACCAACCACGACAATTGAACAAACTAATATAGTATCAAATCACCTATAATAGTAAAATGACCACTTTGTGTAATACTGTCCTTACACAAACTTCCGAAATATACAAATACTTCAACACTGAAGTATAATTGTCTTCAATGCATCAATTAATACAAAACATAAAAGACAAGCAATTTAGTTACTCAGAGTATGCACAAAACACATACTTGTACCACTACTGGCATAGACACTCTGGCATAGCCTCGACTTACATCTCCACACAACAAGCTAAAGAACATCTTTTCATTCATAAACAAAGGGTTATATTCTACAGTCCTTCCTTTTTGGTTAGGAATATTCGCCCAATTTACATACATCAACCCAAATGCCAAAGCACCAAATTATAGATAAAATGGTATCCTCGATGGCCTAACAGTGTTTGTATGTTTGTGTGTATGTGTATGTGTATTTGTATTTGTATTTGTATGTGTATGTGTATGTCCATGTGCATGTGCATGTGCATGTGCATGGGCATGGGCATGGGCATGGGCATGGGCATGGGCATGGGCATGGGCATGGGCATGGGCATGGGCATGGGTATGTGTATGTGTATGTGTATGTGTATGTGTATGTGTATGTGTATGTGTATGTGTATGTGTATGTGTATGTGTATGTGTATGTGTATGTGTATGTGTATGTGTATGTGTATGTGTATGTGTATGTGTATGTGTATGTGTATGTGTATGTGTATGTGTATGTGTATGTGTATGTGTATGTGTATGTGTATGTGTATGTGTATGTGTATGTGTATGTGTATGTGTATGTGTATGTGTATGTGTATGTGTATGTGTATGTGTATGTGTATGTGTATGTGTATGTGTATGTGTATGTGTATGTGTATGTGTATGTGTATGTGTATGTGTATGTGTATGTGTATGTGTATGTGTATGTGTATGTATGTGTGTATGTGTTGTGTATGTGTGTGTATGCATGTATATGTGTGTATGTGTGTGTGTATGCATGTGTATGTGCATGTGTACATGTATGTGTTTGTATGTGTGTGTGTGTATGTGTGTATGTGTGTGTATGTGTATGTGTTGTATATGTGTATGCATGTGTATGTGTGTATGCATGTATGTGTATGTATGTATGTATGCATGTGTGTATGCATGTATATGTGTATGTGTGTATGCATGTGTATCTATGTATGCATGTGTGTATGTGTGATATGTATGTGTGTGTATGTGTGTTATGTATGTCTCTATGTGTGTGTGTGTATGTGTATGTGTGTGTTATGTATGCTTGTGTATGTGTATGTGTGTGTGTGTTATGTATGTTTGTGTATGTGTGTGTATGTGAATGTGTGTGTATTTATGTGTGTGTATATGTGCATGTATGTATATCTATGTGTACATATATGTATGTATGTGTATGTATGTATATGTGTGTGTATGTGTGTGTATGCCTGTGTATGTGTACGTGTATGTGTATGTATGTATGTGTAAGTGTATGTATGGATGTGCATGTGTGTGTATGTGTATATGCGTGTATGCACATGTATGTGTGTATGTGTGTATGTGTGTATGCATGCGTATGTGTATGTGTATGCATGTATATGTGTATGTGTGTATGCATGTATTTGTATGTTTGTATGTGTGTATATGTGTGTGTGTTATGTATGTATGTGTATGTTTGTGTATGTGTATGTGTGTATATGTATATATGTGTGTATGTGCATGTATGTATATGTGTGTGTCTACTGTGTGTTTGTGTGTGTAGTTGTGTGTGTGTGTATATATTTTTGCATGTATGTGTGTGCAACTATGTTTATGTGTGTGTATGTGTATGTATACATGTGTGATTGTGTATTTGTGTGTGTGTGTATATGTACATGTATGTATGTATGTGTAAGTGTATGTATGTATGTGTGCATGTGTGTGTATGTGTGTTTATGGATGCTCATAAATTTAATTTATTTTGGTATAATGATGCTTTTTTGTTTGAGATTAAAATAAAAGAAGATATTGTATGGTAGAAAGAAATGAGAGAAGACCTCACATACCATCCTCGTGGTGTTTCCAATGGCGAACGGGTGAGTAACGTGTAAGAAGCTACCCTTGGGATGGGGTCTTCAATTGATAAGCTCTTCAATTGCACTCAAACTTGTGTTGAATCCCACTTTTCTTGAATTGCCCCAAATCAAAGCTATCTGAACTGGATTTTCGAGCGAGGCTCTTTCCATTATGGGAGGATATATTTGGAGAAATGTGTTTCTAGATGACTTAAATTGGGAGGGAGTTTCAATAAAAAATATTGGTGCGAGTATTTCAAAAAAACATTTTTTATCAAATGGATAAAATAAACCACTCACCTATATAGAGTCTTGCTATAAACAACTTCGTTCCAAGAATAGAAAATGGTTTTTTCATCGAGAGATGCAATAGTAGTTATTTCAACGTGTTAGAAAACTTTCTTCTTAGGGTCTTCAGCGAGAAAGAGAAAGCTATCTCATGTGAGTTCATCTCATTTATTCATTCCCAATTGTAAGATTTGTTATCATTCAATTCTTAGGAACAAGTAGAGAGGGTTGCTGGTCACTTATTGACATCAATTCACTTTTTTTGTCTAATCTACATGAATGGGCAAGAACAGTAACTCATTTAGATGGACTTCCAATTTTTATTTTGGATCTGAATGGGTTATTGACGAGGTTGAACTCATCCCCTCGTGAAGCCATAGACTTGTTTTTGTTCTCATGCAATAACCATGGAATTTCTCTTAAAGAAACCGATAAATTTCGACTTAGATCATCAGCAACCACAATCTCATTGGAATCTGGTGATATTGGATCGAGTCAATTCAGAGAAGTTTTTTCAAAAGGGATTATGCTCAAAAAATGGTTTCACTAGGAATCGATTCTATCAAGACGATTTGTCTATTAGATATTTATGGGAATGGAAAAAATTGGATACACCCTATTGATCGCTAAGATTTTCATTATGCAATAATGTAACATCAAGATTTCTATCACGGTCAATCATAAAAGAGGTTCCCCATAGAGATGTGGGGTTTGCAGATGAATTTACCCAAGAAGAAGCTACTCGCTCATCCCAATTTACCAATTTGAATGGATTATCAACAAAATTGGACAAATATAAAATCTCTTGGATCTTTTGGAAAGACAAAATGGATGAAAAATGGAGCTTATTGAGAGCTTATATACCTCTCTTTTTTACCCCCACCTGGTGGAGATACTTTTATGATCTGATTAGAGAAACATATCCATACATAATACTTAAACTAAGTTACGACTCAAATCACGAGCTTCCTAGAATCTCTAAAAAATTTGATGAGGATTTATTAGATGGGGCTAGGATTGAAATTTGAATTTGAAAACAATTCTATTAATAACCTATTCTCCAAGATAGGTCTTCTCATTTCCGAAAAAAATTCTGATGAGGGGAGAGATGTCATATCTAGAAGAATGGTCAGTATCTCAATTTTTCGATAGGTCTTCTATCTTATATTGCTTCATCCTCTCAATATTGTTTGTTTTTATATTATTGAAACATCTTTGGCTGCCATTTTGGGTTTCAATTCTTTTCATTTATGGAAACATTTCAATGTTATTGAATATTTAACAGACCCAATGCGCGGATTTAATTTGAAAAAGGTAATGTATTCCCCTGCGACAAGATAAATGCTAACAAGAGATCTATTAATTCATTCCTTAAGACGATTCTTAAATTATATAAATAATATTACTTTTTTTTCTTATTGTTAAGAATGAACTTGATTCATGGCTATTTTGTAGAAAAAGCTATGATATTATAATAGTAATAAAGACCTACTGACTCAATGTTTAGTAAGAACTAAAATTTTCTACAAGTATGGATCGAAATCAAAATCCAATTATGATTTATTGAGCAACAAGATTGTTTATCAACCTTACCCACAATAAAGATGCAATATTTTGGAATATTTACTAAAATTCTCGCAAAATAATTTATTGGGTCACAAAATCCATAAGTTGGATCCCATAGAGAAATGGGCTTTTTCGGCTTTCGAGAGAAATATTCTACTTTTAGTAGTAGCACCAAGAAGAAATGACAATCTAGCTTGTTTGAGGATGATTGATTGCAGTCCCTTCTTACAAATTCCCCATGTAAGAAGGGAGACTTTGTTTGTTTGAGGATGATTGATTGCGGGCAAGGTCGGATTCAAACCCCCCAACATCATAGTTCATAGCCACGTGCTATAATCCCCTAAGCTATAGCCCCCACCTCTACTGGATCCATTCCAGGATCCACTTGGACTTGACTAGAAACGAACAAATTGTTCCCCCATCCATTTCATCTATTATGTTGGGAAAGACGCATAAGCTCAGGATTCCCCCTCATTGCCTTTTCCTTCTTGCTGAGTCGGGAATGAAGAAAGGATGTGCGAGATCACTGGATGGAGTCCCGCATAGAGATGAACCCTAGGTAGGGAAATGAAGGGTTCCCCATTCCACTTTTTTTTTTAAATTTTGATGTCGAGCTATTTTTCCATAGGGTCCCCCTGCAGTATTGTTACCGCAGTAAAGTTTCACCACCGAGTTCGAGATGGATCGGTGTGGTTCCTCTATGCCTAGAACACCATATTATCAATCTTTGAAGGTGGAAGGGATACATATGTATAGATTAGCGAAGAATTCATCCATTTAAGTCTAGGAATCCTGTGTGTTTGGAAGACATACTAGGAAGGAGAGAAGAGGGTGCACCTCCCAAATAATCTCTTGGATCGCTTCTCCATCGATCCTTCGGACTGTTAGGATGCCTCAGCTGCATACATTATTGCACCTCCACTTAGCACCAATTTCTACCGCTTTTGTTATTGCTGTCGAGTTAGCTGTAGGTCTTGCATCGATTGGGCACATTGTTGGTCAAGGCATCGCTATGGGTCAGGCAGTTGAGGGTATAGCAAGAGAGCCAGAAGCAGGAGGGAAAATATGAGGTACTTTATTGTTAATGCTAACCTTCATGGAAGCTTTGACAATTTATGGATTAGTTGTAGCTCTAGCCCTGTTATTTAATAATCCGCTCATTCAACTTAGTTTTTTTTAAGAAAAAAATTGTATATATTGATCAAGAATTCCACTACTTTACATTTAATCTATGTACTTTTGTTTCATCAAATAAACACTGGATGCTACAAAAAAGATAATTGAAGTAGGTCATACATCATGCTTAGGTCAAATGGGGTGTGAAGGTTTTGTTGCTACATTTGTAAGTACATGTGTTTTTGAAGTTATATCTTTTATTTTATTTAAAATACTAATCTTAAAAAAAATTTATTGCAACACCAGGTTTATGAGTAATCCTATGAAAAAGGAAATTGAATATGCTGCATATTTTGGATATCAAGGTTTGAGTGAGCAAATAAGAGAGCATACATATGATTTTGTGACTATTATTAAATTTGATATAGTTTATTTTATTTTGATTAATGTTTTATCTTTTATATTTATTTATGTTTTTTTATTTGTAACACAAGAGTATTATGGAGAGATCGATATGGATGAGGTGGACAAAGAGATACATGGGGAATGATATCAATCGTCGTAGGGTATTTACCCCTCTACCCATGATGCCTCTTTAGATACATCAGATCATGTGGATGATCATGATGATGTGGATGATGATGATCATGGCGGTAATTTAGATGACTGGCACTATTTACATTCCATGTATCATATACATTGATACACACATACATACATACACACACACACATATATATTGATTGTGTATATGGTTGTGTATATGGTGTGTATGGTGTATATGATTGTGTATATGGTTGTGTATATGGTTGTGTATATGGTGTGTATATTGTTATGTTTTTGATTGTGTATATGGTGTGAGCTCATAAATTCAATAATTTTGTAGTGTTTATTAAATTAATTTATTTTATTGAAGTGAACTATATGATGGAAATATACTAATAATTTTTATTACAAAATCTTTAACATGTGATTTATTACTTGAATTGTATCACTCATTCATGTTATATTTGTGTTTGTGTGTGTATATGTGGTGTTTGTGCTTGTATGTGTGTGTATATGCGTGTGTATGCACATGTAGGCATATATGTATATTTTTGTATGTGCATGCATTTGTGTGTATGTGTGTGTGTGTGTATGTGTGTGTATGTGTATGTGTATGTGTATGTTTATGTGTGTGTGTATTTGTATTTGTATGTGTGTATATGTGTATATGTATGTGTGTGTTTGTGTTTGTGTATGTGTATGTGTATGTGTATATGTGTGTATGTGTATGCGTGTGTATGTGTATGTGTATGTGTGTGTATGTGTATGTGTGTATGTGCGCGTGCCTGTGTATGAGCATGCATGTGCATGTGGATGCATGTCTATATATATGTGTATGTTGTGTGTATGTGCATATGTATGTGTATGTGTATAAGTTTATGTGTATGTGTATGTGCATATGTATATATATGTGTATGTGTGTGTATGTGCATATGTATGTGTATGTGTATGTGTGCATGTGCACATAGATATGTTTGTGCATGTGTGTGTATGTGTATGTGTGTATGTGTGTATGTGGATATGTATGAGTAAGTCTATGTGTATGTGCATGTGCATGTGTGTGTATGTTTATGTGTATAAGTATGTGTGTATATGTTTTTATGTGCATGTGTATGTGTGTATGTGTATGTGTATGTGCATGTACATGTATATGTGTGTATGTGCATGTGCAAGTGAATGTATATGTGTATGTGCAATGTCGAGATGAACAGATTTATTTCACATTGGGTTCACTTGTCAAGATGAACGGACATATTTCACATCAGATTCACTTGTCATGAAGGGCTGAGTTGGGTGGTGTGTGCCTAAGAACCAACTTAGGGACTTGTGGAGAAAGAGACTATACCTCAATCCCCCTCAAGTGCATATAGTGGGGATTCACGCTTTAATTATCAATCTGATGAGTATCAAAACCTAGCCGAGTGTATGAAGACATGCATTCAAATGACGATCAATGCAAATGAGCTACTCAAAGAGTGCAAACAAGGCAAAGACTATTCCAAACAAGCTTCAACTGCCAGTTATGGTGTCACGATACTTGGAACAGCAGCCAACAGTAAATTGAGCTTTTATCTCAACTCTGAAATCCAAATATAGCAAATAGCATATGCGTTTTGAAGCTCTCGCAAAGACGCATCCAATGGCAGTATTTTCACTCAATTCTGACACTTCTACTTCAAGTTATGAACAAAATACTGAATCACGGGAATGACCTTCCTACACTTCAGCACTTCCTACACTTCACACACACCTTAACCACAGCAAACAAACACTTTCATGGATAGACAACACTTCCTAACACTCTTTTCAAGCAACACACATGCATACAAGCTCACAAAGAAGATGATACAGAGAGGAGAAGACACAAATTCGAATTTCTGTGCCCTTGATTCTCACAATGGCAAAAAGTGCTTACAAAGAGTCACAATTTGACTTATATACTTGTGCCCTAAAAATGGTCCTTTCATACAAGAGACCGGCACTTTATTCACTAAAAAGGCTAATTTCCTACTAATTTACATGGGTAAGCTACTAATCTTCTGTGGGGATGCATCTAGAGGACTCCTCTAGTGCATTTACAACGGGAATTATGTTACAAGAATGGTTATAATACAAAAATTGGGTCTCCAAATCGGAAAAATTTTGGGGCCCTTCTTTTTCTCTGCCTTTGTGCTCTCTTTGCTTTGCAACACTCTCCCCCTCTTTGTCTCTATCGTCCCTTGACAAACTTTACTTCTTGTCTTCAGCTTGTTTAAGAGGTCTGAATACACGCACCCAACGGTCGAAGCGGCAACAAGGACTGTCAGAGAATTTGTTTTTTTATCCGATGTAAGTCCTTTGCTTCTGTTTTCCCCTTTATATCCCGTACATCACAAATCTAGGTTGCTGCATTCAGTCGGGCTGCCATGCATGCCACCAGTGACCTCTTTCTAGCTTTTGGTCCTCTAATTTGTCCTGGTTGCACACATCTGACCCTGTTGTATTGCTTTGAGCCTGTTCACTTTCTTTTCATCGCACGCTGTCAGCGGGAGGATTATTACCTGCCAAGTATTGTCTTGCACTTCTTCATGGATACTTTCCTCGACCTGGTTCCTCCTTCCTCCTACGTGCTTTTTCCTTGATATGTGCCCCTACGGGGCTCTGTGCAGATATGGGTGTTGCGCCCTTGCAGGGCTTCCTGCAGAGATGTGTCTTCAAATATTATCGTTTAATGAAGCTTCTTTCTTTGTCTTCTTCTTTTCTTCTTTTTGCTTGATTCTCCCTCAACACTACCCCCCTCCTGAACTTTGTCATCCCCGACAGGCTTTGGAAGTCGACGGGAGTATGTTCTATACACTTTTTGCTATGTTTCATTAAGCAGATTGGCTTCACGTATCATTAGCTGCTTCCACTATTCTGCTTTCACACCATCATGTGGTGGTTGTGTATGATCCGCGAAAAAGCTCAGTTCATATGCCACTAATCTGGCATTCAAGTTAGATGACATCTTTAAGAAGATTTCGGAATCAATTTCAAAAAATCTTGTGAAAAAGGCTTCTTCGAAGGTCTGCATATAGGTACTCGGCAAAAACATCAATCTAGAATAATATGCCATTATTGTTGGTCAGCTAGGCATAACAGACAAGTCAAAAACAAGAATATATGTTCCTTGATTAATGCCAATGAAGTTCAAAAATGTATATGCCACGTGTTTAAAGACCTTTAATACTGTAAGAATCATGCTGAGTATTTTATTCGTCATCTTGATAGTTAAATCGGGTACTGTTGCATAATTCTGCAGCCAAAATTCAATAGTTTTGATCATGTAATCCTCCGTAGGTAGATAGTTATGCGGTGGACTTGGAAGTAGTGGATAGTTTAGCCACTGTTTATGGATCACACCAGTGTTTTGCATTTCCAAAAATTCTCTTGCTTCTCTTCGCCGTGGTGTTGGAAAAAACGAAGGATTTACCTGTAATAAGTAAGGTGCTGCTTGCCAGTGCACTCGCAGTGTAGGATGTTTCTCCAAAAATTTTCTCCTCCAAACAGATTGTGCAGCTTCAAATTCTTCTTGAGTATAGTTGAACGTGTCATTTTTGAACTGCAGCTGTTCGTCTGGATTATTCTGTGTGATCTTCTTTATGTATTGTCTTGTTTTCTCTTTCAATAGTCCATACGGAATGTTGAAAGGCTTCATGATCGTCTCCAAGTCTTTACCTTTAATCCTTGCTTCTTTCATGACTTTGATGACTTCATTTTCAAAATTTTGTGTCAACCGGGACACCAATAGTGCCCGTTCCTCTTGACTTATTTCTGCAGTATATGGCATTGGATGATCATCATTTGGTTCCGCCATCTTCTCTTTTATTGGAGAATTATAAATCGGGGGAGATAGAGGACATACCTCTACCTCGTCAATAGGATTTTCTTGTCTTGGCTCTACTGGTATCCTGATTGATGCTTTCTCTTCTACTTTGGTCTCTAATTGTACTATGCGTTCAATCTTTTCCTTAATTTCTTGCATAGCTGCCCTTAGAGCTTCTTTTGTTGCAAGCAACTCATTGCCAATTTCCGCTACCTGATCCATATTTTCACTATAACTCATGGCAAGTTTGCCATTGGCCATATTCAATTGTTTTTGGAGCTCATTGGTGTCTTGAATGTACTTATGTTCCCATTCTGTTCTTAATGCCTGCTCTTGTTTCAGCAATTTTGCATATTTCACAATCTGATCTCTTAATTCTTTTTGTTCAATTTCTGTAGTCTCTTGTTTTTCGAGAGGTTGATCATATAGCAACGACTTCATAAATGCTTTATTTCTGTTTCGTAAATTGTCATTTTCCTCCCTATACACCTTTAGTTGTGTTTCTAGTAAGTTCCTTCTAGCTTTCATTCTCTCTTTGTCTGCTTCACTGGCTTCATGTAATCTTTGTAAATCTTTTAGTTGTGTCTGTAGCTGATGATGCTCGTTCATCAATGTATCACATTGTGTTTTGACTGTGAGTAACTCCCTTTCTTTGGCGGCAGTCTCTTTCTGAGCCTGAATGAGCTTTGCAGACAGTTGTTCACTCATGATTTGAAACTGATTGTTTTCTCGCATGGCCTTGTCATAATCCGCATCTGTATCCATCATTTGCTGTTGTGTATCCATGGCCGTTTGGATCATTTGCTTGACAACCGGTTTCAATTGAGTTGCATCCACATTTAACCAAGTGGTAGGGATATTAGGTTCTGCTCCGGTTGTCACATCTTTCCCTTGTGCCACGTGTAACGTAGTATCATGGGGCTGCGGATATGAAGTTGGATCCTTGGCTCAGCCTCCATGTGGTCAATTTTACCTTGAGGTGTATCATCAGGCACTTCGATAATGATTGGCTCATTTGGTTGTCGGCCTGATTCTTGGTCCACTGGAGTTTGTATTTCCTCTTTGATAGGTGGTTTTGCATCTGTATTAGTTATTGGGGTTTCCTTGATACTGATCTTTGACTTATCATTCAATTGAATGACGTGCTCTGGTTCAGTGGGTTCTTGGCTCTTTGCCTGTCCCTGTTGGTGGTCTGGCGTGACTTTGACTTGATTAATCTCTATCCATTCTTCATTGTGAGTTTCTATCCTTATATTAGTGTCCAGAGTGTCTTTTTCGTGACTTGATTCTGAATCAGAGCTCGAATCTTCTAAACCTAATTCTTTGTATCTGGTCACTTGTTTAGGGGTTTGTTCTTTATCTTTCTGACTCCGTTCTTTGCTTGCCTGTCTGTAATGGTGACCTTGAATATTTAAATTCACTTGCCCCTGCATAAACTGATGTGTTTCTTCTAGGGCAGCAGAGAGATCTCTTTTTGTAATTGGTTGTTGGTTCCCAGGAATCTTTGGCAATGTGTGTGTCCTCTTTGATTGGGGTGTAGCCTGGGCTTCTTCGTCTCTAAGGCGCTTAGTACCCCTCATGGGTTTCTTTGAACTGGTTCCTACTTCTTCAATAGAGATGGCGGTTTTCTTTTTCTTTGGAACCGTCGCTGACTTGGCATATTTGGCTAACTCTGCTGAGGTTGGCATCACGTGCAAGCAGTTCTTCATATCCAGTGCCTCATAAATAAGTAGGGTCAAGGCCGAACTACCATTCAGAAACTTTTTCTAACCCCACTTCTTCTTTGCTTCAAATAGACGTTCTTGAACATATGGAGTCATATTTACTTGATTTCCGACTTGCCTCATAGCATATGAGAGCAGTTGCACCATAGTGCACTAAGCGAACAACATCTTCAATATCCGTTCTGTTGATTTCCAAGAAGGATCCCTTTTTCGGATCATGACATTCATCTTTGATATTCGTGAGTCCTTCTTGATTCCATCCAAAAGCCTTGTTAATTAGCTCATGAGTGAATTGAATCGTTTTCCATGTACCCACTTTATCTAGTACTCGTGCCTCTGGGACTGACATCTTATTCGATGCAGGTTGAAGTGTATTCATCACTTGCGTACACCTATGGAAATATGGTAGATAAATAGGTAGTCTGAGAAATGCATCCATTCCTGCTTGTGTCCAGACATCTATCATGCGCGGTAACCCTTGTACGATAGTCTTGAAATCTTGCGACATGATAGGGAAGTAGTGATCCCTGTCCATGATTTTGATAGTGGCCATGAAAATGAGATCCGATACTGGTTGGTCATCCAGAAACCAATGGCCTCTTGCTTTTGTTATAGATTCCAAGGGAAGAAGCTGGACCTCTTCCTCTTGCGTCGCTTCGGAATTAGTAGATGCCATCTGCACTCAATATAGAGTATGAATTAGTGGCAAGATAGTATCAGAAATCCTCCTTCATTTGTCTTTCATAAGATTGACATTGCTCCGCGTGAATGGTGTCGTTCCTTCCCCATGGGTGTGAGAAAGGTAATACCTGGGATTTTTCCTACTTTTAGATATTTTTATGTTTTTGTCTGAAAGAAAAACAGAAAAGTTAGTTCATAGCCGAAGCGGTTATTAATTTTTTTAGTAATTTTCTTTAGATTATGTACAAGTGCTATCCTATTTCCCAAGAGGAAAATGTGCTTTACTATCCTGAAATAGAAGAATATTGTGCCGAATGCGTGGCCTTGTAATGTGGCCCTATCATGCATACTTTGGATTCTGGTAACTCCACATGTGTGCAACTTGAATTACTTGGTTGATGCCTACAGTTAGTCTTGCTTTTCGGCATCCAAATCTGTTTCATCTTGTTGGAACAGATTGTATTCCTAACATTTCTGAAGAATATGGTGCTTCTCATGTTGTACGTCTGCTTTATCTGCTTTTTGGATCTTGAAATAGTTTTTGAAACAAATGTAGATTCCTGCTCCGTCCTGCAGTTGTTTATCTTCTGTCATTTTGCCTTTAGACCATACTGATTCTCCTTGTGCCTTGACTCGTCCTTCTTGGTGATTGTCGTTTGAGTACATGACTTGGGAATCCATATTTGTGTTCGGTCCGACTGGGCGGCTATCACCTTCTTCGAAATCCATACTTTAGCAGTTCTTTGTGGAACTGAATATCCAGAGCGATTTACATACTGGTTCTGTGGGTTCTTCTGCTGTAGCAAGTAGTTCTTCTGTTGAAGATATGCAGCCCTGTGGTCCTTCCTTATCCAAGCTTGTCGAGTGTAAGGAATGGGGTATATTCTAATAGGTGCCGATTGGTGATTACGTGGAGAACGAGTCTCTCTTGTGCGTGGTTCTTCGCTAAGGTTGTTTTCAGATAGAATGATACTCTTGGGACTTGCTAGATTAGAAGATGGTGTGCAAGCCGAATTCAGTGTATCCTCACATGAAGTACTCGATGAAAGGTTTTCCATAGTGCTAGTGAACATGCATTCATCACTGTGTTCATTTGGGTGAGTTTTCGGTTCTATACTTGCGGCTTTGATTGGTCGTTCGTCTAGCATGCTGAATACTTCACGATGTCCTATCCTGGCTGAGATGTATCCTAAGGCCAATTGAATAGTTACTTCATATTCGTATATCCAATCTTGACCTAACACAAGCTCTTCCAATAAGTCCTAATCGTGACATACTAAAAGCTTCTGTTCCATAGTGTTGTTTCCGAGGTGTAGAGGTAAGATAATTTCTCCTATACACTTGGTGATTTTCCCTCCTATTCCTATCAGTTGTGCCTTTGATGGGCATAATTCCTCCTTGAGTATCTGTGTCAGTGAATACTTGATACCGCTTATAGCGGCTCCTATGTCAATGAGAGCATCCACTAAGTGGTATTCCTTTTTTTCGACTCCCAAATTCAAATATGGTTGTTTCCTTTGTTGCCCTAGGTTTTCAATGGCCCTAAAATTAGCCATTGGGACTAGTTACTCTCCTAGTCGATATCTCTCATCTCTCTCTCTCATCCACTCTTTTCGTCTTCTTATTCGTTCTAACGCTTCTTGTTTGGCTTCTTCTCGTATTCTTTCTTCCTCTAGGCACCTGTTTTTACCCATTATTAGTCGTGACATCATTTCTTCAGTCAATGGTTCGAGATATTTTTTCACTCGACATCCATTGATATAGTTTGGCAATACATCTCCATCTACAGTTGCTAAGTTGATGGCTCCACTGGTGGATATGCGATTGATGATTAACGGGCCATATCCTCTTTTTTGCAGTTTCTTGCGTGTTGTTTCAGGGTATATACCAAAACTAAATCTCCTTCCTTCAAATTTTTATCTTTAATATGAGCATCAAAATATGCTTTCTATCGCCTTTTAGCAGCATAAATCCCTGTTACTGCTTGTAACCTAGTTTCATGTAACTTCTCTATTTGATCCAATTGAGCTGAGAATTCATGTCCTATCCACTCGTAAGTTGTTGCTACTCTGAGAGTGGGTATTAAGAAATCAATTGGCAAAATAGCATTTTGTCCATACACTAAGTTAAAAGGAGTAGTTCCTATGGCGGTCTTGTAAGCTACTCAAAATGCCCATAAAGCGTGATGTAATTGTTTATCCCAATCAGATCTACCATTGTTCACAATTTTAGTGAGAACTGTGCACAAGATTTTATTTGAACTTTCGGCTTGTCCATTGGCTTATGGGTGATAAGGGGCTGATTTCTTATGAATTACCAAGAATTCATTCAGTAAGGCTTCTATCACTTCATTCACAAAATGCGTACCTCTATCACTCACAATTTCTATTGGCAGTCCAAATCTAGTGAAAATGTTCTCGAAGAGAAACTTGGCAGTAGTTCTTGCGTCATTTTTCTTGGTTGCTTTGGCTTCAACCCATTTGGTCAGATAGTTTGTGGCTACAATTATGTATTCGGCGTGGGATCCTTTAGCTAGGGGGCTAATAGGTCCTATGAAGTCTATTCCCCATTTTGTGAAAGCTCTGGCACTCATCATGGGTTTTAGTGGCATTTCATCTCTTCTAATTGGATATTTCGTTCGTTGACATGTATCACACCGTTGAACATATGTGGCTGCATCCTGATGTAAAGTTGGCCACCACATTCCTGCAAAGAGAATCATTTTTGCAGTTTTATTTGCAGAGAAATGTCCTCTTGTAGCTCCTGTATGTGCCATCTCTAAAACAGCCAGATACTCATCTTCATGAATGCACATTCGTAAATGATTATCCCTTCCTTGCTTAAAGAGTTGTTTTCCTATGAGAGCATAGTCCTTGCTTTGCTCTATCAGTGCACGTTTCCTTGCTAGAGTGGCTCCTTTTGGGTACTCTTGGGTCTTTAAGAACTTCACTAAAGGCATGCTCCATCTTGGTGCTATAGTGGAGTAGCATAGAGTGGAGTTCTCTTCTGAATTCCGTTCTTGGCAGGTTTGGGCAGGCTGATACATAGTTATATGTATCCCTTTGCATGGTTGGCCCATATATGCCTAATCTCTTCAATGTTTGCCATGTTTCGTTTGCATTTAAATGAGTTTTCCATTGATTTACATGTGCTTTTTGAAGCCACATGTTTTGTTCCTCTTCTTCTACGCATCTCATGAGTAATCCATTTGAGTCTTGGTGATACAAACTTCAAGCAATGATATGAAGGTTTTTAGTCTTCCATAGGTCTTGGGTTCGGTTTGGTGTGATCCCATTTTTAGGTCCATACGTGAGTATAGGGATCAACTTTTCTGCCCATTGGGGACATACTTCGAGGTTGAACAGGTACGTGTCAGGCAGATCATCCGGTACTCCTATGGGTGGTTCTCCATGTGTCATTCTTGATAGGTGATATGCTCTTATGTGGGTATTTCCTTTCTTGACTACTACTTCAAAATTGAATTCCATCAACAATAGAAACCATCGTACTAGTCGTCCCGTATTACAAGGCTTATTGACTAAGTACAATAGGGCTTGATGATCAATGAAGAATTTGAATTTGTTTGCCAATACGTAGTGTCAAAACTTCTTTACTGCATACACCATCCCTAGGCCTTCTCTTTGAATCGTGGTATAATTGCGTTCTGCTTGATTGTCTACTGGCATAGGCTATAGGGCGATCTAACTTTCCTGTATCTGCGTGTTGAGCTAAGATGCAACCAATGGCAAACTTGGAAGCATCTACGTGAATGTGAAAGGGTTTGTTCCAATTAGGTACTCGAAGGATTGGGGCTGAACTCAATCGACTCTTTAATTCATTAAAGGCCTTTTCACATTCTTCAATCCAATTAAACTGAGTCAATAATGCATAAAGAGGTCTAGCAATTATGGCATACATATGTATAAATCTTCGGTAGTAACCGCAATGTCCCATAAATGCTTGTACTTTTTTAGCAGTCTTTGGTCTTGGCAAATCCAGGATCACTTTGATTTTGTCTTCATCAGTTGAAATTCCGTTTTTAGAGACAATATGTCCTAATATCTTTCCTTGTCGAACCATGAAGACACATTTTTCTGGGTTGAGGCATACTCTATATTGTCGACATTTGGCAAAGATCTTTCGTAGTTCAGGGATATGCTCAGATCGTATAGCTGAATAAGTGCATAAATCATCCACGTATACCTCCATACTCTTTCTCAAGAACTCCTTGAATACATGGCACATCAATCTTTGGAAAGTGGTTGGGGCGTTGGTTAGGTCGAAAGGCATAACCCTAAAGGCGTATACTCCCCATTCAGTTGCAAAGGCTGTTTTACGTTGGTCCTCAGGAGCAATGGCTACCTGATTATACCCTGAAAAGCTGTCCAAAAAACTGTAAACTTCCTTCCCTGCCACTCTTTCCAGAAGATGATCCGTGATGGGTAATGTGTAACTATCCCTTATGGTAGCGGCATTTACTTTTTTCAGACTTATGTACTCTTAACTTACCATTCTTTTTCGGTACGACCACCAAAGGTGACACCCATTCCGTGTGTTCAATCTCATATATGAACCCAGTATCTAATAGTTTATCTATCTCTTCTTTAATCTTCGCTGAGTAAACATCATTATATGTGTATGGTCTTTGTTTGGAAGGTTTAGCTTCAGATGTGATAGGGATTCTATGTGCACATATAGATGGATCTACTCCTTTCAAATCCTTATATGTCCAGGCAAAGACATCCCTGTATTCCCTTATGAGTCGTATTAATTCTTGTTCTTCCTCCATTGAGACATCCTAGCCTATAAAAGTACATCGTCCTTCTCCTTCCTCTAAGGTTACTACTATTTTCTTGGTCTTCTCTTTGTTGTCATATGCTATTCATGACTGTGCTTCTCGTTTTGGCAATTGAATAGCAATTCTTCTCTCTTCTACTTCATATTTTTTGAAGTGGGCGGGCACTTCAAATTGGTCTTGAGGCTTGTTTTCTTCGTCATTTTTTGCTTTATCTAATCCAAGCTCCTCTTCCTGTGTTGGTTCTTGATTTATTTCATTAGCTATGACACTTACTTCTTGATTTCCACTTTCTATTTCCATTTGCTCTTGCTCCATTTCAATGCTCTCGTAATCCTCTTTCCATTCTTTTTCAATTACTTCTCCTTCTTCAACCTCTTGAAGAACTACCACGTATAGACTAACGTCATATCCTTCCTCATTAATGGATTCATTCATGGTTACCACCTCTTCGTTTACAAACACATCTAGAGTGGCTAAAATCTCCATCCAACCATGAGGTTCAAATTCTTCATCTAAGAATATTTGAGGCATATAGGCTGGATCTTATACAGATCTGGAAACTCCTTGCCTTTGCTGCCATCCTTTTCTCCTATCCTCTTCCTTTTTCGCAATTTGGCATATCCATAGATGAGTGTCTTCATTCATCCACGATTGATCACTTGAACCTATACTATGAATCGATTGATTATCTTCCTCCTTATGAATCTGATTCCATTGTAAGGGGGGAACATCTTGATACGTATATGTGTGGATGTTTATTCTTGTGGTGGTTCCTTCATGCTGTAGGTATACAGCGTCTTTTTCCCAATCTTGCACTACCTTTAGTTGTCTCATGAAAGGTCTTCCAAGTATCATTTCATAATTGCTAGGCCTTTCAAATTGACATATCGCTAAGGTGTGCTCGAACTCAACTCTGCAAGTGGTAAAAACTACCCGTTCCAATAATCCCAAGGGTCTTTCAGTGTGTCCATCTACCATTTGTATCTTCATGCATGTTGGTCTTAAAGATGGTTTTCCCCATTTTTCCCTGATTTCTTTAGTAGCAATTCCTACTCGAGCTCCAGAATCTAAGATAGCTTTAGTGGTGTAACCCCTATAGGTAATTGGAAGGCAAGTATTTCCTTCATCTCCCTCACTGAACTCTCCAACCTTATCGATTGGGATTTTTACTGTGTTCACTTCATCAGGCATCTCCTTCTCTTCCGCCTTGATCTCCAATTGACTGGTTAATTTCTCCTTCAAATGTGGTTTGATCCTCAATAGTTCTTCCAACGTCAGAGTACAAGGGATTCTTACTTTTTAAAGATGTTGTATGATATCTAATGTTTTGACTGATGGGTTCGGTTCTTTTTTCCTTGTCGAGGGAATACAGTATAATTCTGAATTATGTTCATATTCTCCTGTGTAATTTGGCAACACCTTTACACTGTCATTTTCTTTGTCACTTGGGTCAATTGGTATTAATTCTTCTGAATTCAGTTCAGGTATGGAATCTTCAATTTCACCTTCTGCTTCTAGCTCCTCAAAGGGTGGTTCAATTCCTTCCACTTTCTTCCACTAGTCTTCTTGGACTCTTGCCCACAAATATTTAAGCCATTCCCCTTCTACTTCGGGAACAATGGATCCTTCCCTTTCATCCTCGCAGAAATTTCCATTATGTGTCTCACCTGCTTCGGGTTTCTTTGGGTCCTTAGGGATGACACATTCTTGGAATTCTTTTTTGGGAATTCGTGAACTGGGCAGTTGAAGAATAGGTTTTTCTAAGGTCTGTTGGGCTACTTCAATTAATTTTTTGCATATCTCCAACCTTTCCTTCTCTAAGTCTCCTCGAGGATATTCTCTTTCATATTGTTCGATGGTAGGTCCTGCTCTTATTCGTGCCTTGTACGCCTGAATCCACATGGCTAATTCTTCAGGCATGGGATCTGCTAAAACTGATCCTATCTCTTCTTTTTTTGACTTTCCTTTTCGAATTTCTTCTTCCTCTTCTTGTTTCTCTATTGGATTTTGTTCGCTCTTTTCATTTTCCTTCTTTTGTTGTAGTTTCTTTTCCTTCATCTTATCTCTATGGTTCTTCCATCTCTGTGTTCGTTTACTTGTAACACTTTTCTCAGGCTCCTCCGAGTCTTCAACTATTTGAGGTGTAGGTATGTTCCTTTCTCTGTCACCTTGATCATTTTCTTTAGTTTTGTCTCGGGTCTCTTTAGCTTTGGCTCTAGTTATTGCTTTCAACGGTACAGTGTACTCCTTATCACTCCCTGATGACTCTATCACTTCTATCACGTTAATCTGCATGTTAGAGTTAACTTTGTTGGGGTTCTTGGAGAAATCTCTGAAAAGGTGTTCTTTACCACAATCACTACAGTATCCTTCCCAGACTCGTTGTGGTGGTGGTGGGTTTGGTAGTGTACATTCTCTAATATAATGATCACCTCCGCATCTATAACATGGTCCTCTAGGTACAGGCGGTCTGTTCATAGGTTGGGGGGGTATGGGTCCCCTGGGGGTTGTGTACATCAATGACACATAGTCGTGCTCATATCCGTAGGAACTATCTGGCACTTCCATGCCATAGGCATATGGTTCGTACATTTGTCCATATTCTATCATAGAGCTCTCATAAGTGGAATAATCTCCTTGACTATGGTCATAAGATGAGTCATATGGTTCATTACTAGACAATGGTGTGGCTGGGACTATTGCTCTCTCTAAGTTTTCTTCAGGTTGAGCTATTTTCACTGGGACAACATTTTGAGGATGGGGCGGTTGTTGTCCTAACACCGGTTGTGGTTGAGTGTACCCTTGATAAGCATATGGTCGTGGTATAGGTGCCTTCTGCTGATATGTGGGATATCTAAAGGCTTCACCTCCTTGATCTCTCTGAGGGTATCTGTAAGGTCTCATGAGCGGTTGTATTGGTCTTGCTTGCCTATTGTAAAGACAATTTTCTGTGCTGTGATTTGTATACTTTTGTTCTATGCTGCAATATTGTAGAGGGCCCGGAATAGGTGGTCTATTGTAAGCATAAGCAGGTTGTGGGACTACTCCCCTAGTGCACAAATGAGAGGGATGATCACCTCCACAATGCATACATCTTCTAAGCATGGGCACTCTCATTGGGTTGTTGGGGTAGTTCCTCTGTCCTTGAACGTTCAACTTCTTTGCTACTAAGTCGGCTATTTCATCTACATTGTTATTAGGGTTTGATGTGCTGCTGGCTGAATCTTCACTTTTGATACTACCTTGAGGTATTTTCAGATCCTCCGCTAGATTGTCCTCTAGGTCAATACATTCTTTCATACATTCTTGCAAGGTTTGAAATCTTTTCACATATACCAAAGATCTCAATGATCCATTCAATAATCCTTCCAAAAATAATGACACCATTTTGTTTTGAGTAGGTCTCTCTTCCATTGGACACCTATCCACATATTGCTTGAATCTTCTTGCTGTCAGTCTCACTGATTCAATAGGAGCTTGCTTAAAGCTATGGATCAATGAGGAAGAATTATTTTTAATCCCAGATTTAGTGAATTCCTCAATCAAACGGGTCTTCCAATGGGTATACCAGGTCCTCTTGCTACAGGTGGTCTAACTGGGGTAGGAATTCCATTCCATGGGTCAACAGGTGGTTGAGGCCGATAGTGGGGCTTATTTGTAGGCATAGCAAATTGTACATGTGGTCTGACCGGAACATGTGTTTGTTGTGTTTGTCCTGACTGTTGGAATGAATTATTTTGAGAGGTTCCATGTGGGTTTTGTGAAGTAGTGGCTTGATCCCTCGGGCAAAGAGAGCACAAAGGCAGAGAAAAAGAAGGGCCCCAAAATTTTTTCGATTTGGACACCCAATTTTTGTATTATAACCATTCTTGTAACATAATTCCCGTTGTAAATGCACTAGAGGAGTCCTCTAGATGCATCCCCACAGAAAATTAGTAGCTTACCCATGTAAATTAGTAGGAAATTAGCCTTTTTAGGGAATAAAGTGCCGGTCTCTTGTATGAAAGGACCATTTTTAGGGCACAAGTATATAAGTCAAATTGTGACTCTTTGTAAGCACTTTTTGCCATTGTGAGAATCAAGAGCACAGAAATTCGAATTTGTGTGTTGCTTGAAAAGAGTGTTACGAAGTGTTGTCTATCCATGAAAGTGTTTGTTTGCTATGGTTAAGGTGTGTGTGAAGTGTAGGAAGTGCTGAAGTGTAGGAAGGTCATTCCCATGACTCAGTATTTTGCTCATAACTTGAATTAGAAGCATCAGAATTGAGTGAAAATACTGCCATTGGATGTGTCTTCTTGAGAGCTTCCAAATGCATGTGCTATTTACTATATTTGGATTTTGAAGTTAAGAGAAAAGCTCAATTTATTGTTGGCTGTTGTTCCAAGTATCGTGACACCATAACTGACAGTTGAAGCTTGTTTGGAATAGTCTTTGCCTTGTTTGCACTCTTTGAGTAGCTCATTTGCATTGATCGTCATTTGAATGCATGTCTTCATACACTCGGCTAGGTTTTGATACTCATCGGATTGATAATTAAAGCATGAATCCCCACTATATGCACTTGAGGGGGATTGAGGTATAGTCTCTTTCTCCACAAGTCCCTAAGTTGGTTCTTAGGTACACACGTTATTTGGCGTCGTTGCCGGGGAGTGTCGAATCAAACCGAGGCATTCGTGTGATGGTAAGTAGCTTTTTGCATTGAAGCGAGAGGAGGAGTAGTGATTTTCTCTTCTTTGGTAAGTCACATTCACCCGTACTTACTACTTCTCACTCTTGAAGTGTGTGTAGTGAGTTATTAGTCTAGGGAAGTGAGTGGAGTGAGTAGAGTAGGTGTAAGGGAGTAGGCTAGGAAGTTAGAGTAGCATTCAACCTTTGTCTTGTTGTTCTTTTTCAGTGTAGGAGAATTTTTCAAAGAGTATAAAACCCAAAAAATATCATTTTTTAGTCACTTGTCTCTAGCACAAGTATCGTGAGAAGCTGCTGTCGAGTATCGTGAGCGAAGATTTGGGCTTTTTGAGCTGCGTAGAACGAGTCAGAGGGGTTAGAGAGCTGAGAGAGAATTCCCAAGGTAAGCACATTCATCATCCTCCCATCAGTGTCTCATAAATTAAACATATCAGAGAAAACAATCTACGGTAAGTATCGCGAGAGTCCTCCAGGGGTGAGAGAAGTCTATTTCTGTGATACAGTTGGTGAGGAGAGGGTAGAGAAGCTTGATAAACACATATAATCATTCAAAATTCAAAACACACCTGCAAAAAACTAAAAAAGTGCCAAGTATCGTGTTCTCCCACAGTCGAGTATCGCGATACCTAGGTATCGTGATCTCCTGTGGTTGAGTATCGTGATAGCTCGCAAGTATCGAGTATCATGTTTGCCCGATCGCGATACCTTGCAAGTATCGAGTATCGTGTTTGCCCGATCGCGATACCTCGCAAGTATCAAGTATCGTGTTTGCCCGATCGCGATACCTCGCAAGTATTGAGTATCGTGTTTGCCCGATCGCGATACATAGCAAGTATCGTGTATCGTGTATCGTGTATCGTGTATCGTGTATCGTGTTTATTCAAGTATCGAATATCGTCTCCTGTGAAGTATCGTGTATCGCGTCTGGGAGATATCGTGTATCGTCTGAGTCAAAGGTCGAGTATCGTGAACTTTTTGTGGTCAAGTATCGTGACTTGAGGACTCATAGTTATTCCTGTCCCAACCAAATTTTTCTAGAATTCTGACCCATAGTGAAGAGTTCTAGAAGCTAGAGGTTGGCAAAGGCTGATCAGAGCTTTTAAGTGGATGAACCTGAGATCTGGGAGAACCCTAGGAAGCCGAAGAAGTGTGATCTCTTCTGTAGGAAGTGTAGCCGAACTATGTAACCGTTCACATTATTCCGAAACCTCTAGTGAGTCAGAAGAAGAAATTCCTATGGCTTCAGAGGATATGCAAAACACTGTACCAATGATTGGCATGATGTCAGTTATTGAGGGAGAATATCGGACATCTTTAGAATATGTGACCACCAATCAACAAGATACCCATATACCTAGATGGACTAAACCGATCAGTGGCCAGACTAAAGAAAGCTTCAGATGCTTACATAGTGCCTAGGCCAGCAGTTAAGTATTTAGGAGGAATTTATATGGACAAGAGAGACATCCAGTATGTAGTTACAGAACACCCCGAAAACATCAATGAGCTTGGGGAAGAAAACACTGCTCATAATTGTCTCTATCGTCCCTTGACAGGCTTTACTTCTTGTCTTCAGCTTGTTTAATCTGAATACACGCACCCAGCGGTTGAAGCGGCAACAAGGACTGTCAGAGAATTTGTTATTTTATCCGATGTAAGTCCTTTGCTTCTGTTTTCCCCTTGATATCCCGTACATCACAAATCTGGGTTGCTTCATTCAGTCAGGCTGCCACGCATGCCACCAGTGACCTCTTTCTATCTTTTGGTCCTCTGATTTGTCCTGGTTGCACACATCTGACCCTGTTGTATTGCTTTGAGCCTGTTCACTTTCTTTTCATCGCACGCTGTCAGCGGGAGGATTATTACCTGCCAAGTATTGTCTTGCACTTCTTCATGGATACTTTCCTGGCCCTGGTTCCTCCTTCCTCCTACGTGCTTTTTCCTTGATATGTGCCCCTGCGGGGCTTTGTGCAGAGATGGGTGTTGCACCCCTGTGGGGCTTCCTGCAGAGATGTGTCTTCAAATATTATCGTTTAATGAAGCTTCTTTCTTTGTCTTCTTCTTTTCTTCTTTTTGCTTGATTCTCCCTCAACATGTGGATCACACCAATTGCCAATGTTCCAAATAGACCATACACACGGGATGCTTCGGGAAACTTAGGAGATATAGTTCAAATATAGACTCTCACAGATAGACAAATGAGCTCATGGAAATTAATTAAATAACTTACACATTTCATCATGATAAAAGAGGATAAAAAGAATAAGTGAGATAGGTCAAATTCATCATATAGGAGATTGGAAATAAGAGAGATGCGTAAAAATTGGATAGAAATTCATCATCATGTGAAAGACAAAAATAGACGATACGGAGAAAATAGATTCATCATGGAACATGTGAGATATGGGAGAAGAAAAATAGGCAAGGAGATATATGAGATGAATTGGAATTAGAAGAGATAAATGTGGTGAGAATTGGAAGAAAAGAGTAGGAAGACATTGAAAGAAGCTTGATTCATAATACGTTTTCATACAATTCTAATTGAAAATAATGGAGAAAATACATGTTACCCATTCATAATCGATCATAATGTTGCTTCATAAAGTTTTTCATAGATCCAAGCATGTGTGTAAAGCCGCCTCCACCACCATAGATGTGTGTAGTTATCTCCACCACTTAATCAGTGTAGAGCTCTTCACTTCATAATGTGATTAGCCTCCATCTTCAAGTCCTCCAATCTTCAATAACTCCAAATATCTTCAACCCAACCTCGAAGTGCTTCAATCCTACACTTCTAAAGTGAGAAGTGATGCCCCAATAATAGCTTCTCCTTCTGCAATGATAGAACTTCTTGAGATTGGATTTGAGTGATTCTTACAATGACCACCAAGGTCTCTTTATAAAGTTTTTGTTCCTCGTGATATGCTTTTCATAAAAGACAACGATCTCACCTCTAAAAGCATGCGTTAATAATTATCGTGGTTTGAAAAAAATAGGTGCAATTTTAAAAATAAGGATGGTGCTTTTGTTTTAACGTTTTTCTTATGCTTTACGTTTGTTTTATATTGTTTAATCTATTTTAATCTTTTAATTCTTTGGCTTTTGAATTAAGTGGTTTCATACTTATATGATATAGGTTCATATGGAATTACAAGGGTTCAAGTGAACACAAGTTAATGTGTACACACATATATGGTACACAAATACACAAATACGAGATATTCTTAGAAGTCCACCATATGGTCGAGTTTTGTAAAAGTAAAATACTACCTCTTGCTTATGCTCATCAGGGTCTAGATGCTTTTTCCAATATGTATGGTTATGAACACATATGGTTCAACATTTAATGAGCTCTCCACAATATGATGATATACTTGAATTGCATCCTTTAATTGGATTTAACTAATATGTGTAGAGATGTAAAATCTCTATGACAGCGAGTATGTTAAATTATTAAAATAAAATAATTCAAATGATATAGAAACAATAAAAAATGTAGTTACAATAATTAGCCATATATTATGCTTGCTGAAATTCTTCAATAACCTACAATCAAGAGAGAAGGAAAAAAATAGACAAAGAAACCAAAGGAGAGATAGAAAGTGAGAGAGAGAGAGAGAAATCGAGAGAGAGAGAGAGAGCTTGTAAGCAAAACACAGATATGAACATTAGTTTGCTCTTCAATCAGATGCATGTAGAATGATAACTGAAGAGTGATGTGCTTTTTTTTTGTTATGATCAAACACAAGTATTGCATCGATGCTCCATAGTCGTATAAGAGATCATAAATTGCATGTGTATGTGGCTTCATATAAGTGATGATAAATTGTATGCGTCTGTGGCTTCCTATAAGTGATGATAACATCACATATGCGATGCTCCATCACTGTCACATATGTGATGCTCCATTAGCATCACATATGTGTTGCTTTAACAGTGTCACTTATTTGAACATTGTTGAGACCCTTGTAATGAACCTCCGTAGTAGCCTCGTGTTAGCAAAGGTATGTGTTAGATGTTATATATAACAGAACATGCAATCACGAGGTGATGAAATTGTGCCGTATCAATCGTCACTATAGAGGGTCACTTTTGTAGTTTTTCCATATCTTCCAAAGTACTTCCCCTTTGAGAAGAGCATCCAATCTCCTTCTCCAAGTAATGATTGCTTCCTATTGATTCGACTTTATAAATTCTAAATCTTGGTAAGAGTTTTCTAGATTGAGTGATTCTTTGGGCATGAAAAGAATTGGTGACCAAGGTCTTCTCTGCCCCCAGAGCCAGTGCTTACACCAATCAGGTCCCCACAGATCTTATCAGTTTTGACATTGGTCCAAATTCCGCAATTGAGAATTTGCCACATATGTACCAATATTTTTTTTCAACAAAAAGATGTCATAGGTCCCTAAATTTAAATTTCCATATGATATAGATGCTGGTGAAATTAAAGCCCAAGCCTACACATGTGATCACTTCACATAAGCTTGATGCATTAGCATATCATTTGGAAGGATTCATATGTACAACCTATTGTAACTTTTGATTATAATTACCCATTGTAAAAGGTTACTAAACCCACAAGGAGTTAGGAAGCATATAATCTCGTGATTTTTGGTAGTTGAGTCAAGAGAGAATCAATCCTATACTTTAGGATGCACTTTATTGGTAGATATTTGAATTTGAATTCAAATCCTTGGCTCCAATAAAATCTATAAAAAGAGGCCATGAAATGCCTGCGTGCATCTCGAGGTCCAGAGATCATTTCCATGTACATTCATTGAGAAGAGGAGCTCATCTCATAGCTTACTCATTGAGCAATGCTTTATTGCCAATGATATTGTAATTTTACATGATTTAATCCATACATGTTCATTACTTCCTACTCTCATATCTCTGTCACACTTCATCAGAACAGTGAATTTGTCTGAGATGGTTCTCATTGTATAGTGCATCATTTTGTGTGATTTAAAGCATACAAAGCTTCATTTATAATGGTTCACTCAATCGTCAGATATTAATCAAACATTGCTCACTGGTTTGTGATTGTCAAGGCCTGTAAAAGTCGGGATGCAACCTTAACTTGCTAAAAATATTTCTCTACATATAGTTTATCATTTTAGATGATTTCACTCATGATTGGTAGCTTGTTAAGTTAATTGAAGTTCCCCAAAAGGAATTTTATTAATTTCTATTGTACTCAGAGAATTGTGCAAAACTCTGTAGATGTCTCAACCAAAATAGCAAGTTTTAGACCTTGGATCATATGCCTACCTATCTATTTTGATCCTATCATTTATGTATCATCTTCAAAGCAACATATGTGATCATTTATGCTTATCAAATAGCTAAAGAGGTCCATAACACTCTCTAGCCATCACTTATAGCAGGTGTGAAGCAGGTTTTAGCTACACCAACTCACCTCTTGTGATTATACACCATCTCCTCCAACAGTGGTATCAGAGGAAGTTCAATCAAGATGGGAGATGGATTTCCATCCTTCATTGACAAATTGGATAGGAACAACTACTCAACATGGTCCCTAAGGATGCAAGCATATCTTCAAGGGAGAAGCTTATATGGATACATCTCAAGAGATGAAGACATGCCAATCTTTAGGAGTAAGAATCAACCAACAAGGGAAGAGCAAGAGAGACCAACCACATGGTGTGCAAAGGATGCTCTTGCAAGGTCATATCTACGAAACTCAATCTCTGATTTCTTGTTACCACATGTTAGAAATGTTAAAACCTCCTAAGAGACATGGGAAGTGTTTTCATCATACTTCTCCTCCACCACAAGAGCTAGGAAGAATCAGTTGTGGATGGAATTCACAACCCTCAAGAAACAACCAAAGCAAGGAGTTGCTGATTATGTAACCAAAATGAAAGATGTTGCAGGCTAGCTTGCAAGCATTGGAGAAGAGATAGAGGAAGAGCACATAGTGAGGTAGATCATCAATGGAATTAAGGCTGATGACAAGTGGGAGTCCTTCACCACAACAATGGATCTCTACATGGATATGCAAGTATCTGATCTCAACACCTTGATGGGACAACTCTTCACCCATGAGACAAAGCTCAACAGAAATGGTGATAACTCAAGAGGTAACCAATCTTTTGCCCTTTACACAGATAAGAATAAAGCTAAGGATAAAGCTAAAAGTAAGAAACAGGATGAAGAGGCTAGTACCTCTCAAGCTAATTATGCAAGAAGAAGAAGAGGTGCTAGAGGTAGGGGCAGAGGAGGTAGGCAAGGTAGGGGGATGTGAAGAGATGGATAAGTATGTGCTTGAAGATGAAGAGGTGTTGCAAAATCCTTGATCTACACCAGCCAAATGAACTCCAGGAGTAGATGGTGGGCCCTTTTAGCTTGCCAATGGATGTATTAGACAGCCTATGTACCTTGGAAGATCACTCTCAAAAAGATAGATCAAAACAGATAAGTTGGAGTTAGCTCAGAGGTGAAAACTTGCTATTCTTGGTTCATACACCTGTCCAGTGTTTTACATAATTCTCTGAGCACAGCAGCAATTAGCTCAATTCCTCTTGGGGAAGTCTAGGTAGCTTACAGAGCTAACTTTCAAGAGTAATCTCATCAAAAATAATGAACCACACACTGAGAATGAGTTTTAACAAGTGATGACATCATCCCGATTTTCACGGGCTGCTACAGAAATAGACCAGTGAGTAGAAAACTCAACATAACTCAAAATGTAGAAATCCAATGATTATGAAAATTTGTATGGTTATACTAGACCGTACGCTGAATCCAACAAGCTTTAAATCACTGAATTTGGATAAGTAACCACTGAGAAATGGCTCTGACAAGATGAGTGAAAAAGTCAGGTACCTGACAGAGAAGTGAAGATGAACAGACCCTGTTGACTTCAAATGAACATAACTGAAGATTGCAACATCCAAATGACATGAAAATTTGTGCACATATAGTAGACTTATAGAGCTAACTTTACCAAGTTAAATCACGGAAAATGATGCACCAAGCTCAGAGAAAACATTTCTGCAAGCTGACTGAGAAAACTGAGAGTAATGGCAGTGAGTAGTACACTTCACAAGAACATGGAAAGATGAACTCAAATAATCATGAAAATGAAAGTATATTGCTTGTACAATACAATGACTTACTGATACATATGTGTGCCTTGTAATCACACCTTGATATGGCATAAAGCTCAGCTCTTGGAGGTCTTCACATAGGTCTCTCTAACCACGACTAAAACTGCCATCTATTTATAGTTGAGTTTGGGAGGCTAACTTCCCTCAATCACTCTCCAATCAATCAATGATTGATTTGACTCTCTACCTACCACAAATCACAAATTCGTGGCTCCTCTTTCCCTTTTTGATCATGTGGACTCAACCACTTAAGATTCTCTTACTTTTACATTAAGTAAACTCTTCAAAAAATTACAAGAGGTAGTTCACAAGTGAACTTTACATAGTCTTCTTTTTAAAGCTTCTTCTACGAATTTGTGAGACTCAAGCCAATACTTAGGCTTCTCATAGACTTGCTCCAACAGGGGAGACCCTACAACAATTCACCATGCAACATATATGGTCTCAACAACCACACTATAGAAGAATGCTACAAAAATACAAGGAACCAAAGGAGAAGAGGCTTCCATAGAGGAAGCTATGGACAAACTAGAGGTAGGTATAACAATGGTGGAGGCAACTACAACCACAACTACAATCAAGGCTACAACAACAAAAACTATCAAGGAGGCTTTAGAGGAAGAAGGGACTTCAACAACTATATTGAAGATCAAGAAAACTCGCTGCTCATCATGAACATGACATCCAAGCAAGGTAAAGTTGATGAGCATCTTTTCTACATTGACTCAGGTTGTTCCAATCATGTGGCAAGAAATGTAGCACTATTATCTGACCTTGAAGAACCTAAGGGGAAGCATGAAGTACAAACAGGTGATGACACTAAATATTCAGTCAAGCAAATTGGAAATGTCAAAACATCTGATGGTAGTATGAACCTTCTGAGCAAAGTTTTGTATGTGCCTACTATAACCAAAAATTTAATTAGTGTTGGGTAGATTGTAGAGAAAGGTCTACAGGTCAGGTTCACTAAGCATGGAGCATATGTGGAAGACCCCTAACAAGGATTCAAAAGGATTGCCAAAGGTGAGAAGTGAGGTAGATTTTTTACCTTTGAAATTGAAGACACAAGGAATATAGCACTATCCAGTTATAGAGACCAAACCCTATCTGAGTTGGAAATATGGCACAAAAGGCTAGGGCACATAGGAGAAAGGACTCTAAAGCAAATTTCCAGGGATCAAAGTGTGCTTGGCATTCCCAATGTGACCAAGCAGCACATGATTTACAAATGTGGAGCTTGCCAATTTGGTAAAGCTCATAGGCAACCATTTAACATGAAAGGATACATCCACGAAGATTATTTGGAGCTTGTACACACTGATGTGTGGGATCTTAGCAAAGACCCAACCATCTCAGTTTCAAGTTATGTCTCTTTTATTGATGATTATAGTAGGTGGACAATTCTCTATTTCATGAAGCATAAGGATGAGGTATTCACATGTTTTTAGAAGTATTTGGCACTAGTTGAAAACCAAACAGGAAGGAGCTTGAAGAGAATCGGATTTGATGGAGGTGGTGAGTATTTTTCACATGATTTTGATCTATTTCTATAGGACAGAGGCATAAAGAGGGAAGTAACAACCATGTATACTCCTGAATTGAATGGAGTGGCAGAAAGAAGGAACAAGTTAATTGTTGAGGCAGCTAGGTCTATGTTAAATGAGAAAAAATTACCTAATTATTTATGGGTAGAGGTTTTTTCCACAGCCACCTATTTGGTCAACAAGCTTCCATCCAAATCATTGGATGGTATAACACCATATGAAGCATGCAATGGCAGGAGACCCTCATTGGATCATTGCAAAATATTTGAGTGCATTGCCTATGCACACATCCCATCACAAATCGGAGGGAAGCTTGACCCTAAGGCTGAGAAATGTATATTTATTGGGTATGATCAGAATCAAAAGGGATATAGACTTTATAATCTCACTAACAAGGCATTCATAGTTAGTAGGGATGTAGCACTTGATGAGAATATTCTTGCGTTGAAGATGATTGCAAGAAAGCCAAATTACCATATGATTTGGAAAATGATTTTCAAACCCTAACTCAAGAAGATCAACACCAAGCAGAGGACATCAACTCAAAAGATGAGGAGTAGATTGACTTCAAAGCTTGGAAGTCAAAAGGCAAGTTCAAATACAAGCAATTAGAGGATCTATGCGAGTCTTCCAATCAAGCTTTAAAGAGATCACAAAGAGAAAGTAAGAAACCCATAAGGTATGGATATGATACATCCTTAGTCTCAAAGCACTTTGTGTACATCACTAAAGATTCAATGGTAGAGGAACCTTCTTCATTTGAAGAGGCTACGAAGAAGAAAGAGTGGATACAAGCCATGCAGGAAGAAGTGGAAGCATTGCAGGAAAACCACACTTGGGATCTAGTTCCCAAGAAGCCAGATATGAAGGTAATTGGTTCAAGGTGTATATATAAAGTTAAAAATAACTATGATGGCTCTATAAATAGATACAAGGCAAGGCTAGTGGCAAAAGGATTTGCCTTATATCAGTAAGAAGAATAAATCAGAGGTCATCTACTTATGTGTTTACGTCGATGATATCATTATTATAGGTAATGATTTTGATGGTATCAAGCAGGTCAAGCCTCAATTGATGAAGGAGTTCAAAATCGGTGATCTAGGGTTATTAACCTATTTCCTTGGATTAGAACTTGTGTATACAAATTCACGTATATTCATCACACAAAGGAAGTACATACATGATATGTTGGTAAAGTTTAAGATGGAAAACACTAAGGTTGCAGGTATTCCTATGGAGATCAAGCATAAGCTAAGTTCACATGAAGGTGAACCACTTGAAGATGTTACATGTTATCAACAACTTGTGTGTAGTCTTAATTATGCTGTTTTGACAACAGTAGATATTTCATATGTAGTGAGTACATTGAGTCAGATCATGCATGTACCAAGGAAGCCACACATGGAAGCTGCAAAGAGGGTGCTTAAGTATCTAAAGGGTACAATGAATGAGGGATTGGTCTATCCCTTTACTTCTGATATAGATATAAAGTTATATTCTGATGTAGATTGGGCTGGCTCCAAGGATGATAGGAGGAGCACTTCAGGGTACCTATCTTTTGCAGGTTCAAAACTCATATCGTGGTAATCCAAGAAGCAACCAACTGTGGCCTTATCTTCCAAATAAGCAGAATATAGGGGTTTGGCAAATGCAACTCAGGAAGCTATGTGGCTTAAGCAATTGTATGCAGATTTGGAGATACATTCCTACACTCCAATTATCTTTGGAGATAACACTAGTTCAGTTCATTTGGTTGCTAATCATGTGTACCATGCCAGGACTAAGCAATTGTATGCAGATTTGGAGATACATTCCTACACTCCAATTATCTTTGGAGATAACACTAGTTCACTTCATTTGGTTGCTAATCATGTGTACCATGCCAGGACTATCATTATGTTAATAGGGAGAAATTTCTTAGCAAGGATATTCAGTTATCCTATGTATCAAGTCATTTGCAATGTGCAGATTTACTCACCAAAGAATTGGATGGAATAAAGATGAATAGGTTCAAACTAATGATTGGGCTGCAAGAGATCAAGAACCAATGAAGATCAAGCATGTTAGGCTTGAGGGGGGGCTATTGGTGCAATTAAAGCCCAAGCCTACACACTTGATCACTTCACATAAGCTTGATGTATTAGCATATCATTTGGAAGGATTCATATGTACAACCTCTTGTAACTTTGGATTATAATTACCCATTATAAAAGGTTACTAAACCCACGAGGAGTTAGGAAGCATATAATCTTGTGATTTTATGTAGTCGAGTCAAGAGAGAATCAATCCTATACTTTAGGATGCACTTTATTGGTAGAGATTTGAACTTGAATTCAAATCCTTGGCTCCAACAAAAGCTATAAAAAGAGGACATGAAATGCCCGTATGCATCTCGAGGTTCAAAGATCATTTCCATGTACCTTCATTGAGAAGAGGAGCTCATCTCATAGCTCACTCATTCTTCACTCATTGAGCAATGCCTTAGTGCCAATGACATTGTAATTTTATATGATTTAATCCATACATGTTCATTACTTCCTACTTTCTATCACACTTCATTTCTAGAACAATGAATTTGTTTGAGATCATTCTCACTGTATGGTGCACCATTTTGTGTGATTAAAAGCATGACATCTTCAGCATACTGTCTACTTTAATCCTACAAGGTTTCATTTATAATGGTTCACTCAATCATCATATATTAATCAAACATTGCTCACTGGTCTATGCTATCAAGGCCCGTAAAAGTCGGGATGTATGCTTAACTTGCTAAACATATTTCTTTGTATATAGTTTATCATTTTAGATGATTTCACTCATGCGTGATAGCTTGTTAAGCTAATTTAAGTTCTCCAAAAGTAATATTATTAATTGTTGTTGTACTTAGAGAATTGTGCAAAACTCTGAGTAGATGTCTCAACCAAAAATAGCAAGTTCTAGACCTTTGATCATATGCCTACCTATCTGTTTTGATCCTATCATTTATGTATCATCTTCCAAGCAACATATGTGATCATTTATGCTTATCATCTAGCTAAAGAGACCCACAATACTCTCCAACCATCACTTATAGCAGGTGTGAAGCACGTTTTAGCTACACCAACTCATCTCTTGTGATTATCCACCATCTCCTCCAATAATAGAGCCACTTCATACACCATCTACTACTAACAGAGATATGTAAGTCAAGGTGCTTATGGATCCTCAATGTTTTATCCAAATTTTTAACATTGATTTATCTTCCTCCTTCAATCTATTGTCGATCATTCCCGAGAAGGAGGTGTCTTTGAGTTTAGCTAATAATAGATTCTATGTCTACGTAGACACCAATCTTCATAATCAACTCTCCTATGCGGGTCTATTGAGTGTCTCCTCTCTTGATTCTAGGGATCATTGCAGTTACAAAACCCATTGTTCCATCGTTTTGTTCCCCTTTGGAGGTTCCCAGAGTCAATTTCTTTGTTTCCCCTAATAGGAAACCATATAGAATCATTTTGTCTAATTTTGGCCACCCAACTCGAATCTTCCTTAAGCTTCTTGTATGGTTTCATCATGTTACAACTCTTCCACATGGTTCAAACCAGGTATGAAGCTTTGGGGGCCACAAGAAGCGGAAAAAACATCAGAGTGAACAGATCGAGTCCATTTCACCTAGGGATTATCTTTCTGGTTAACACAAATGGCCCATTTCATTTTGGGCACACCCCTCCTGTTGGATCACCTGTCTAGAGGAAATTTCTACAAATTCTTTCCAACTTCGCTAGTTCTTGGTCTTTCAATATCAAATAAGCCAAAAAATACATAATCAATGAAAGGAAGAAGATGTTGATCACCATGGCATATCTCCCTAGGTTGAGTTGCATGCCCTTCCAGTAAGTGAATTTATTATCCAGCTCGACCAAAGGATTTCAAAAAATTCACTTTTTACATATCACTGATTTCCCAAAAAAGCAAACAATCAAATGTATTGGAGGATTTCTCAAGTTCAAATTGAATTTCTAAGCACTCAAAGGGCTGCACAAGCATTAGGAGAAGATTTCTTAACAATTTGTTGGAAATAAATCATCATTGCACACCAACAACTGCTCTAGACTTTAGGGCAATTGCTTATTAGATTCAAGTAATGTTTTAGCCAAAATATACCTTTTACAAGTACAAGATCATAAAAGTGCTCTATTACTCTTTGAAAAAGTAAAATCCAAGAAAAGGTTACTTGTAGACCAGTCATTGCCTTATTTAATAGAGCAATTGCTTGCTAGAAAAGTGGGTTTTTTGGCATCCAATCGGGTTTGTCTATAGCAGACCAGTTTGTGGAGCCTAGTAATATCCTTTGATATTTGAAGAGAACCATCAAAAAGTTCAGTTTGCAAGGTCACATATGCCATAGCTTAAGACAAGCTAGAGCAATATAATAAGATCTCATGCATTGCTCAAATCAATGTGATAGAAGTAGTCAAGTCCTCAGGTAGTGATAAAGAATACATAGTTCCATTGAAAGATATTACCCAAGCCAAGACAAGGGAAATCTTGGGAAGAGTAGCAACAAGTAACTCCAAGATGGAAGAAGAGCTAGAATTGGGAAATTTAATTGTAGAAGACTCTGAAGAAGTGGGTAATAATCCAAAATCTAAGAAAAATCAAAGATGGAAAGCTGTACGAGAAGATTAAGGGCAAATAGATTAGAAAAAGGGAGGAAGAAAAGGTGCAGAAGATGAATGAAACCAAGTTTAAAGCAAACCAACTGACAACAAAGAAAGCTAGCATAGTGATGAGGAAACAAATGGGAGAACAGGAAATATCAATTCTAGCAGATCCCATGCTTGAAGATCTAAACATGTGGTTAAAAGCATATAAGTCTAAGGCGGCGACATGTCCTAGCATAAAGCTACATGAAAGAATTTACCCACGAGAAGATCTTTAGAAAGAAAGACTAGAAGTATGCAAAAAATTAATTGAGATTTCCCAAACCATGCTAGAAAAACCTATATCAACCCTCCCCAAATCTAGAATATGTGAAGCAAAATTTCAGGGATGTGTGGAATCTTTTAACCTACAACAAGAAAAGGAAGAGAAAAAAGAGGAATTGAAGGAAGACTTAAGTGATAAAAATGAGGAACAACTCTCCATTAGGGGAAAAAATGAACCTTGTATGGGCCTTTTAGATTAAGGAGTGATTAGTGATGGACCAATGAGAAGAGGGTGGTGGACACAGTCTAGTCCCTTAATCACATAGGCTAGCCACAGGGTTCCCTATGGGCCTTTTAGATTAAGGAGTGATTAGTGATGGACCAATGAGAAGAGGGTGGTGGACACAGTCTAGTCCCTTAATCACATAGGCTAGCCACAGGGTTCCCTTGGTTCTTTCTAGTCAAAGATACCAAAACCACTTAGAAATCGTGGGTTTAAGCTTGTAAACGGTTTTGAAAGGGTCACGAATTAGTTATAGCCCTTGGATTTCCTTGAAGATCCAATGGATCAGATTAAGTGGCAAAAGTCAAGGCGGTCTTGCAATAGGACCCTTAGATTTGATTCATATTCAATGGCCAAGATGAAAACATGGATGAAAGAAGCGCGAAATAGCCTCCACCCTTGGATTGGGCACTTGATCTTATGGCTATGTTTGAATCTAGCATGATCTTGGGTGCTTCAAATCCTCTCCTTTGGATCTATCCAAGATCCGATGGTTGTGAATGATGCCCAAAAAGAGCAAGGCACCTTTTTAAATCCTCCATTGGATCTATATCTGATCGGACGGCTCAGGTTGACTCCGAATTTGAGATCAGCCCAAAAGGTGGTTGGCCATTGGATTCGCCTGCATCCAAGGGCCCATATTGGCTGCAAAATGGGAATCAGCCCCATTTCCAAAGCACCATTAGATCGGAGACAATCGGATGGTGTAAAACACTGTAGAGAGTGTTGCACACATGCATGAGATTCTCTGCGCTCCCATGACTTGTTAGACACTATCTCATAGATTTAAATATTGTTTATTGATTTCAAGGATCTAAGGGCCATGAGTTCTCACGTTTGAGGATTGGAATAAAAGAGAATATAAATAGTATTTTATTTAACAAAACCACTAGTGGTTTAATATGACCCCTTAATCTCTTGGATTTAGCATTTTAATCCCTAAAAATTAGGAATCCTTACAAGGCCCATGCAAGGTTCACTTTTTCCCCTAACGCCTTATTACCTGAAATCGAGGCTAATTGGCCCCATGACCTTTGGGCCAAAATATGTGATGATCGATGGAAGAAGAATGAAAATGAAGTGCCATCCTTTGAAGAGTTAGACTCCTCTAGAATTCAACTAGTCTTAGAACTTGGAGCGATTTATGAGGAGTTATCCTATCTAGACCATGAAAGAGAGGAAGGGATAATCCTAACAATGCTTCCTAATTATAATGGAGAATATGAACAGAAGTCCAAACTTTTCCATGCACCCACGATGAGGGAAAGAGGAAAGAAATTAAGAGATGAAGCCTCAAGCACATTGCCAGAAGTTGAAGAAAACAAACTTCCAATGTTCGTTAACCTTGGAAGAGTTGCCTCAAGTCAAACCTCAATTGTGGAAGAAACTAGCTCAACAATTGAACTTGGAAGAAACTAACTCATCTATAGAAAAAGATGAAGTGGGAGTGATACTCACAATAAAAATCCCGATTGATAAAGTAGGAGAGTTTAGTCGAGGGAGATGAGGGAAATACATGCCTCCCTATCACATTTAAAGGATACATGACCAAAGCAATTTTAGATACAGAAGCATGAGTAGGGATAGCCATGAAAGAAATATGGGAAAAATGGGGAAAATCTACCCTATGACCCACCCGAATGAAGTTACAATCGGCCAATGGTCATGTCGTAAGACCTTTAGGAATCCTAGAAAAGGTCATTTTGACTATTTGCAAAGTGGAGTTTGAATACACTCTAGCAATTTGTCAGTTCAGAAAAGCAACTAACTATGAGATGATATTAGGACGACCTTTTATGAGACAATTGAGGGTAGTGCAAGATTCGGGAAGAGATAGGTTATACCTCCAACATCAACGTGTCACAATGAAAATCAACTTGCATACTTTTGCATATAGGGATGTACTGTTGATGTATAAAACACCACAAGAAATGAATTAATGTGACACTAGAACACCTCTATGGTCACCATTAACTCATTGCCACTCCAAACTTTGAGAAATGATAGCTTAAAGTAAGAACTTTGCTTCTACAGAAATTCCTAGTCACCGAAATGACATACCTTCAGTATTTTGCTAATTTCTCCTAGCTCAAGTACGCTTTCTTCATGAAACTTTATAGGCTGAAACTAGAAGAGTAGAGATTTCCAACAAGCTATCATATGCATCAAACGGACCTCTAGAACTCAAGTTATGGCCCTCACAAGATGACCCTGTATGACCTTCCAAAACTGGAAATCTTGCCTGTTTTAGTATTCCTGATGTCCAAAAATAAAAAATTCGATGCCTGGCATCGAATTTCAGTCCAAGTCGATGCCGGGCATCGACTTTGAGCTTTTTTTGGCCCTTTTTCTGCACCAGAAATACTCTCTTTTACACACACATGAAGAAGACCACTTGTATGCTAGAAGTCGATGCCAGGCATCGACTTTATGCTCAAACTCGATGCCAGGCATCGAGTTGCTCCACAAACTTCATATTTTTAAAAGATTCAACAACAGTTAACACACAGAGAATGAAAAAATGACTTATCAGCCAAAATTCGATGCCAGGCATCGAATTGCTCAGAAAACTTGAACTTTTGAATTCATCACACAGTAGGCAATCATGGAGATGATGGAGAGAGGCTCATACACAGAACTTTACTCAGTTCTTCTCATAACTATAAAAAACTCAGAAGTTTTACAGATGCTATCTCACTCAGAGAAGCCCGACTATACTCAGTCGTATAAAATGAACTCCTTCTTCTACTTCTTCTCTCTATTCTCTCTTTCTCTCTCACCGCGTCAGTTAATACTAACTAACTTATATAGATTTTCTCATTCCCGTGATTTTTTAAAAAACTTCTAGAACTAAAGTGAACTAACTTTACAAGTATGATACACTTGTGAATTTGTCCCTTCACATAGGCATGGGGTTTTCTTTCTAAGATTTGACCTTCAAATATATGTCTAATTTGTGATTGTTTCTCCAACAGCTCCCCCTCAATCACTAATTGACATTCCCTGTTTCTTCATATCTTCTTCTTTTCTTTTACTCCTGCCATGCTTTTGAATCTGCTGGTCTTCACACCATCCAAGCTCTTTGTCATTATGTCTGCTAATTGATCTTTAGTAGAAATGTATTCCACTTCAATCTCCTTCTCCATTACCTTTTCTCTGAGAAAATGATACTGTATCTCTATGTGCTTTGTTCTTGCATGAAATACTGGATTTGCTGCAAGATAAAGTGAACTCATATTATCTCCATGTATTGTAGGTGTACCTTGATCAATGCCTAAGCTCTTGAACAATGTCTGCATCCATATGACTTCCTTAGCTGCTTCCACAAGTCCTTTGTACTCTGCTTCAGTTGATGATAATGCTACTGTATGTTGTTTCTTGGAACACCAACTTACAAGCTTATCACCAATGTATATCATGTAACCATGAGTTGATCTCCTGTCATCTTGATTACCTGCCCAGTCTGAGTCACTGTAGGCTCTCAACTTCAAATCTGATGTAAAAGGATAATATAATCCTTCCTTTATAGTTCCTTTGATATATCTGAGAACTCTTTGACCTGCAATCCAATGTGGGTCCTTTGGACAATGCATGAATTGTGACAAAACTCCCACTGCATAACTAAGATCAGGTCTTGTTAGTGTAGCATAAATCAAACTACCCACAAGAGATTGATACTTCCTCATATCTTTGTAGTCTGCACCATCATATTTACTGAGCTTGTGATTAACTTCAAGTGGAGTTGAAGCTTCTCTGCAATTTTCCATATCAAACTTCTTCAATAGATTTAGAAGATACCTTTCTTGTGATACATATATGCCATGATCTGTATAAGTGACTTCCATTCCAAGAAAGTATGATAACTTTCCTAGGTCACTGATCTTGAATTCTTTTTCAAGCAATCTCTTTACCTCCTTGATTCCTTCATCTGAAGTACCTGTGATTATAATGTCATCTACATAAATACAAATGTAGATTGTACCTTCCTCTGTTCTTCTGATAAGTAGACTTGGGTCTGCTTTTGAACTTTGATATCCAAGATCATTGAGATACTTTACCAGTCTATAGTTCCAAGCTCTTGGAGCTTGCTTCAATCCATACAATGCTCTTCTCAACCTGCAAACAAAATTTGGATACCTGGAATCTATAAACCCTTGAGGTTGTTCCATGTATACCTCATCTGATATGTATCCATTCAAGAATGCATTTTTTATATCCAATTGACTTAGGGTCCATCCTTTTGAAGCTGCAATAGCAATGATTGTCCTTATAGTTGACATCTTAGCTACAGGACTGAATGTCTCATCATAATCTATGCCATAGGTCTGGGCATAGCCTTTCACCACCAATCTAGCTTTGTATCTGGCTATACTTCCATCTGCAAGCTTCTTCACTTTATAAACCCATTTATTTCCAATTACTTTCTTACCATTTGGTTTAGGAACAAGTTCCCATGTCTTGTTCTCCTCCAGTGCATTGAACTCTTCCTTCATTGCTTCTTCCCATTGCTTTTTACCTTTAGCTTCATCATAGTTTTGAGGTTCTTCATCATCTTTGACCATATATGCATAGTTCTTCTGAGTTATGTAAGAAGTATCATAAGAATACCTTTCTGGTTGTCTCCTTGTCCTGCTTGACCTTCTTGGTTCACATTCTTCATAAGTTTCTGGATACACCTCTTCATCAAATATAGGAGCTTCTTCATTCATTCTTGTTAATCCACTTCTGGATGTACTTGCTTGTATATAGTCTTCATCTCTATTCACCTACACAATTGATTTTCCTTTCTCACATCTTCTTACCTCTTCTTCAAATTCTTCAGCTGTATGACTTTGATCTGCATACCAACTTTTCTGTTCATCAAATGTAACATCTCTAGAAACAATAAATTGTTTGGTTAGAGGATTCCACAATCTGTAACCCATCTGCTTTTCATCATAACCAATGAACACATATTTTTCTGCCTTTGGTTCAAGTTTATGCCTAAGTTGTGATGGCACATAAGCATATGCAATTGATCCAAACACTCTACAATGATCTAGTGTTGGTTTCTTACCCCACCAAGCTTCATATGGAGTCATTCCATTCAGAGCTGCACATGGTAATCTATTCACAAGATATGTAGCTGTATTTACAGCCTCAGCCCAAAGATAATTTGGACAGTTCTTCTCCTTTAGCATAGCTCTAGCAAACTCAACCAAAGTCCTGTTCCTTCTTTCTGCTACACCATTTTGTTGTGGTGTATACCTGCAAGTTATTTCTCTCTTAATACCTGCATTCCAAAGATAATCATTGAACTGTTGGGAGAAGTATTCTCCCCCTCCATCAGACCTCAGTCTCTTAAGCTTTTGACCTGTGACTCTCTCTGCATATGCATGAAAATGCTTGAAAGCTCCAAACACTTCTGATCTTTCCTTCAAAACATATAATGTTATCCATCTTGTAGCATCATCAATGAAAAGAACATAATACCTTGAGCCACTGATAGATCCTTCTTTTGTTGGTCCCCATACATCTGTATGAATGAGCTCAAGTACTCCATCATGTTTGAATCCTTTCTTTTGAAATGGTAACCTGTGTGCTTTACCCATTTGACATGCTTCACATTTATAAACCATATGTTGACTTTGCACATTTGGTAATCCTAGTACAGACTGATTAGCAACCATAGCTTTAATTCCTCTTTCATTAAAGTGACCTAATCTCTTATGCCAGAGATCAAGTTCTGTAATCACTCCTTCACCATGTGTGAGCAAAGCTTGACCAATGTTTCCTTGCACTCTTAAAGTAAAGAGTCTACCTTCTTTCTTACCAGAGACAATCTCATTATATCCATTCTCTGGATCTTCCACAAATACTCCTTCATTTGTAAACCTGACTTGAAAACCTTTTTCAACTATCTGTCCCACACTAATCAAGTTTTTAGGTATTGTAGGAACATACAAAACATTGGTTAGCAAATCTGCTCCACTCTTGCATTTCACTTTTCCAATTGAATGTACACTATGTCTTGTATTATCACCAGTTTGAACTGTGTGACTAGAAATGCCTTTTTCCAAATCTGACATCAATTCTATGTTTCCTGACAAATGATTAGAACATCCAGAGTCAATGTAAAATACCTTTAGATCTTCTTTGTCTGATGTGCTGATTGAATTCATCATCAATGATGTATGACTTTCATTCTGTGTGTCATTTGCATAGTTGTAGTAGGTGGTGTTGTAGGATTGATTTTGTCCCCAACTTCTTCCTCCACCTCTACCATAGCCTCCTCTTTGACTTTGTCTACCTCTTTGAAAATTACTTTGATATCTTCCACCTCGACCTCTGCTATTGTTGTTTTGATTCTGGTTTGATCCTTGTTGGTTGTGCCAACAGTCATGAGCCAAATGATTACTCAATCCACAGATCCAGCAAGCCTTTTTGTTGTTATTTTGATTACCTCTTCCTCTTCCAAAACCTCTTGCTCTTCCTCTGCCAGTGCCTTTACCTCTTGCATAATAAGCTTGAGAATTAGACTCCTCTTCATCCTTTGCTTTACCTTTATCTCCTTTCTTCTTATTCTTCATGTACATTGCAGAACTTTGACCTTTATCTCCATCTCCCTTCAAGTCTTGCTCATATGTGAGCATCAAACCAAGCAACTGGTTCAAATCTGGAACATAATGATTTAATGAAAGTTCTGTTGATAAGACAAAAGGTTTCCACCTTTCATCCCCTCTCAAGCCTGCAAGTAGTTGAGCAATCAATCTGTGATCTTCAACATCTTCATCTATGGATCCAAGACTATCTGCTAGATCCTTCATCTTAGTGACATAATCACTAATGGTTTGACTTGGCTTCTTCTTGAATGTTGTAAACTCTGACCATAGACTTGCTTTCCGTGCTTTAGTAGTGCTTTGGAAATGATATTCCAATGCATTCCATATATCTTCTGATGATTCCAATCCTCTGATGTGTGGTAGCAAATGATCTGAGATTGTATTGTAGATGTAGGCTTTTGCACTTGCATCCTTCTTCTGCCAATGCTTTAAAGCATCAAGTTCTTCTTTCTTTGGTCGGCTTTCATCTTCAAATACTGGCTTCTCTTCTTCACCTGTTACATATACCATGAGATCCTTACTCATAAGTAAGGCTTCCATTCTCATTACCCATGCGGGGTAATTATCTCTGTCCAGTTTGTCAATGGAGATATGATCTGCCATAGTTCTTTCCTTCTGCTGCAACCTGTGAGCTTAAAGGATAAAGGATAATACCTTTTGAAGTTCTTTGTGTATGAGGATACTTCGAAAGTAATCTTTTGATGCCTTGTGTCTTCAAATGCTTCACCTTTCAAACTTTAATGGAAAACTTTACAAAAGTTCTCGTACCTTTGTCGTCTTCTGCTCTCGAGAATCTTTCTGCTCTAATACCACTTGTTGATGTATAAAACACCACAAGAAATGAATTAATGTGACACTAGAACACCTCTATGGTCACCATTAACTCATTGCCACTCCAAACTTTGAGAAATGATAGCTTAAAGTAAGAACTTTGCTTCTACAGAAATTCCTAGTCACCGAAATGACATACCTTCAGTATTTTGCTAATTTCTCCTAGCTCAAGTACGCTTTCTTCATGAAACTTTATAGGCTGAAACTAGAAGAGTAGAGCTTTCCAACAAGCTATCATATGCATCAAACGGACCTCTAGAACTCAAGTTATGGCCCTCACAAGATGACCCTGTATGACCTTCCAAAACTGGAAATCTTGCCTGTTTTAGTATTCCTGATGTCCAAAAATAAAAAATTCGATGCCTGGCATCGAATTTCAGTCCAAGTCGATGCCGGGCATCGACTTTGAGCTTTTTTTGGCCCTTTTTCTGCACCAGAAATACTCTCTTTTACACACACATGAAGAAGACCACTTGTATGCTAGAAGTCGATGCCAGGCATCGACTTTATGCTCAAACTCGATGCCAGGCATCGAGTTGCTCCACAAACTTCATATTTTTAAAAGATTCAACAACAGTTAACACACAGAGAATGAAAAAATGACTTATCAGCCAAAATTCGATGCCAGGCATCGAATTGCTCAGAAAACTTGAACTTTTGAATTCATCACACAGTAGGCAATCATGGAGATGATGGAGAGAGGCTCATACACAGAACTTTACTCAGTTCTTCTCATAACTATAAAAAACTCAGAAGTTTTACAGATGCTATCTCACTCAGAGAAGCCCGACTATACTCAGTCGTATAAAATGAACTCCTTCTTCTACTTCTTCTCTCTATTCTCTCTTTCTCTCTCACCGCGTCAGTTAATACTAACTAACTTATATAGATTTTCTCATTCCCGTGATTTTTTAAAAAACTTCTAGAACTAAAGTGAACTAACTTTACAAGTATGATACACTTGTGAATTTGTCCCTTCACATAGGCATGGGGTTTTCTTTCTAAGATTTGACCTTCAAATATATGTCTAATTTGTGATTGTTTCTCCAACATGTACCACTCTTACAGTGGAATTATATCCATAAGGAGGAAGATGATGTCTCCATCCATAGCGCAAGAACAAGTGATCAGTCCTGGATGAAGGAAGATGCCCGACAATGGATGTGTAAGGAAGCTAAGCAAGAAGAAGAGAGACAACAACTATGGCCAGTGGGACACAAAAATTACAGACCCATAGAAGACCTAGTATACTTGCCTCAAATATTTTCAGATGAGGCCTTTGAGCCACACAGTTGAATGGATGGCATCAATGAAGAAGGATACAATGTGAATCTATACATGCTAGTCCTCCAAGAAGTAGAAGTATGAGAATTGGTAGAAAAAGAGTGGAGTGAGGACTATGGAAGCATTGAGATGGAACCAAAATGTGATGCAAAAGAACAATACTTAAAGAAAAAAAAAAGGAAGAAGACCAAGGAAACACTAAAGTAGTAGCCATAGAAAAATATCAAGGGAAACCTCAAGATGAGAGAATTGACATTCAGGACATGCAACACCAACAATCAATATGAGTACATGAACATTTTAAGTGATATGGGGTTGAAGAAAGAAAAATAGCCATTCAAATGCCAAAAAGGGAAGCTCAAGAGGGAGTAGCATACGATAAAAAAGAACAGACAAAAAAATTCATAGTAACCATGGAAAGAGAAGAGGAGAGATGTACATACATAGGTAAGGATGTGTCGACGAAGAACAGGAACAAATAAAACAAATTCGAGAATATAGGGATGTGTTTGCTTGGACCTATAAAGATCTCAAAGGCATGGACCCTTCCATTTGTTCCCATAGAATTCCAATGAAGCCAAAAGCTAAACCCTCTAAATAGAGACCGTACAATTACAATGATATCTATTCTGCCAAGATTAAGAAAGAAATAAATAAGTTATTGGAAGCAGGATTCACATATAAGATTGAACACACAAAATGGGTATCATCTTTAGTGGTTATGCCCAAGAAAACAAAAAACTCAGGTTATGTATTAACATGAAAAAGGTTAATGCAGCCATAATTCATGATAGTTACACATTACCCATAATAGATCATCTATTGCAAAGAGTAGCAAGAAAGGAAGTATATAACTTTCGTGATGGATTCTCAAGATACAATCAAGTAACCATTGCTACTGAGGACTAGCATAAGATGGCTTTTGCTAATGAATGGGGAGTGTACGCCTTTAGAGTTATGCCATTTGGGTTGACCAATGCCCCAACAACCTTCCAAAGATTGATGTGTCATGTGTTCAAGGAGTTTCTAAGGAAAAGTATGGAGGTCTATGTGGATGACTTATGTACCTGCTCTTCTCAATGCGTGGATCACATACCGGAATTGGGGAGAATCTTTAACAAATGCAGACAATATTGAGTTTGTCTAAATCCAGAAAAGTGTGTCTTTATGGTTAGACATGGAAAAATCTTGGGATATATAGTATCCAAGAACAACATCTAAACTGATGAAGATAAAATAAAAGTCATTTTGGAGTTACCAAGACAAAAGAATGAGAAGGAAGCACAAGCCATTATGGGAGATTGTAGATATTACCGACCATTCATCCACATGTATGCCATAATTACAGAACCTCTATACAAACAAAATAATGAAAAAATCCTTTTAATGAATTGAAAAGAAGATTGAGTTCAACACCAATTTTGAAGGTGCCCAACTAGAAAAGGCCATTCCATATTCATGTGGATCCATCCAATTACGCAATTGGATGCATCTTAGCACAACCAAATAATGAAGGAAAATTAGATCACCCTATAGCTTACGCAAGTAGACAAAGTAAATCAAGTGGAGTGCAACTATACTACTATTGAACGAGAAGGCTTAGGGATGGTCTACATAGTGAAAAAAGTCAGATAATACCTGCTAGCCAACACGTTTAAGTTCTGCATCGACCACCAAGCAATATTATACCTGGTTAACAAATCATGTAAGATTGGAAGGCTAGTGAGATGGTTTCTACTACTAATGGAGTTTGACTTTGAGGTGGTAGTTAAGAAGGGTAATACACATGTAAGGGTAGACCACTTATGAAGGATGAATCATGGCGAGCCCCCCCACCGGGGTAGCTGATGAGTTACCTGACACATACCTTTTTAACTTAGAACTCTATCCAAAATGGTCCGAAAAAATTGATTCCTATACTCACACATTGACTACACCATATGATCAACATGAACAACAAGAAGGATTTTTTGGAATCACAAAACCTCCACATTGTGGCAGGCAGCTTGTACTTTAGAGACTCTAACAGAGTGCTTCTAAGATGTGTAGAAGATGAGGAGCGAAAGTGTTTCCTTGAACAAGCACATGAAACAAGTGGAAAACACACAAGGGAATTAGTGGAACAACTCAAGAACTGAAACGATTAGGTGTGTATTGGCTAGACATGCAAAAGGATGTGCATAATCATGTACTCAAGTGTGAAGTGTGTCAAGAAAGCACACTGGAAGAACATTTGTCATTATGCTATTCTACAATTGCCCCTGAGTGGAGTAAACCATTAGTTGACTTTCTGAAGCTCCATAAGTTTCTGGCAAGAGCAAGCCTAGCTAGAAAGCGAGCATTCAAAGAACAAAGTAAGGACTATCTGATTATTGGAAAGCAATTATTCAAAAGAGGAAAAGATAATCAATTATGGTTATGTGTGCATGAACGAGAATACCTTCTCGTACTCGAGATGGCTCATGCAAGAGCAATTGGGGGCCATTTTAAGCCAAAAAAATGGTTAAAATGATTCTCTTTGTTGGCTTGTGGTGGCCTACTTTACATATGGAGGCAAAACCTTATGTGAAAGGTTGTGATGTATATCAACAAACAAAGTATCCTATAAGATGAGATGACATGCCCTTGAGACCAATGATTAGTGTGTGAGCATTCTCAAAATGGATATTGATTTCATTTGGACCAAAAAACCCTCGAGCGAAAGGATTGCATGTTGAATATATCATTGTAGCCATGGAATATGACAAAATGGGTGGAAGCAAAAGCTACAAGGAAAAATGATGCCCAAACGATTGCAAAATTCTTGTTTGAAAATATATTAACTCACCCTAGACTACTGATTGAAATCATACGTGATAGAGGAACACACTTATTAATGAAGTGATCGAGTCCCTTATGAATGAATTTCTAGTGACCCATAAAAAGTCAACACCCTATCATCCACAGGCTAATGGACAAGCAGAGAGTTCCAATAAGGTGTTATGCACGGTGTTAACTAAGATAGTCAACAACGGAAGGTTGGATTGGAATAAACAATTGCATCATGCAATATGGGCCTTCTGAGTGGCATATAAAATGACTATTGGAACCACTCCCTTTAATCTAGTCTATGAGCAAAACGTCAATTGATTTCTTAGTCCCTACTTTAAGAGTTCCTAAGAAATATGAGTAGATAGGACATGAATTATCAAGACAATTGGATCAAATTGAGAAATTGCATGAGACTAGGTTACAAGAAATAGCTCGCATATATGTGGAAAAAAGGAGACAAAAAGCCTATTACAATGCTCACATCAAGGAAAAGGGACTTAGAGAAGGAGACCTAGTATTAGTATACACATTTAAGCAACATGAAAAGAAATTGAAACAATGAGGATATGGACCACTATTGATAAATAGAATCTCTACAAGTGGAGTGATCAACCTAGCAACCCTCGATGGAGACATCTTACCCAACTACATAAGTGATTGTAGGGTCAAAAAATATATGGAACCATTAACCAAAGAAATGTTACCAAGACTCTTAAGAGTGCAAAACCGGAAGAAAGAAGAGGAAAGAATACAAGAAGAAGCCAGAGTGGAAGCTCTAGAATGCCTACAAAAACAAAAAGAATGGATACTACAAGATATTTACATGGAGAAGAACCTATCCCCATGGCGAACTACCAAACTAATCAAATAAAAAATCTAGGGAACTTCATCAAACAACCATACTTAGACCTAGGTATTGGTAAGGATGACTACCAATTAGTGGATTGTTTGATTGACACTAGAGCAGTCTTAAGCAATATATGAGCCTCGTTAGCAAAGAAACGAAAGGCACAACTTATTCCAACAAAGGCACATATGATAGGAATTGGATGCAATATCATTGAGTGCCTAAGAGATATTTCAATGTCCTTACATTTAGGGAACAATAATATGCAACAGAGGCTCTTAGTTTGGAAGGACTTAAATCTTCTGGAAGGATTGGTCCTAGGACAAGTCTTTAGTCTTCTAGATGAGAAACCCCTAAAAACAAGAGGGGAAGAAAAACCTAAGATTACAAGTCTAGGTGATCTAGTTAAGGAACTTCCATCGAAACCCTTGTCTACTGATCCCTCAATTCCCCATGCACATACATTGTGTCCTGCATTGCATGAACCATCTATCCTTTCTACTCAAGAGATTGAGCTCGAGTGACTGAGTAAGGTTAGTCAGCCTAAAGGAATGATGAGAAGGTCACACCATATACCATCTCACTAGCAATAAGGACTTAGCAGCACCAAAGTATAAAACAAGTATGGATTCACAGGGATCAGCTACAACAATAGGAATGTAGAAGGAATTTGGCAACACACCAAAACATTAGGAGGCAAGAAACCCCAAAAGCTCAAAGCTGAGGATAGAATGAATCAAGGATCTTACAAGTATGGATACCTACACGATTAGTGGAAGCTCAGTGATCATGGAAATGAATGTGGATCCCAAAAAAGATTAAGGAACAAGCAAAGGAAAAGATTAGGACCTTAGACAAAGCAACACGCAGGATTGTCAAAGACTTCAACATGTTACCCAAAGGCAAAGGGTGACAATGACCAACCAAAGAAAAGAAGCTCCGACAAAAAGACACATACATATGGAGGATTAAATCCAAGGATGTGTAGTTGAAATCACAACCAAACACAACAAAGAGGAATCAGATTACAACATTAGACTATAAGGAGTGTGCCAAACCCACAAACACAATCAATCTTACACACATGCTGAGTTAAATGCATCAAGAGTATGCACTATAGGGCCACATTACAAGGCCACATATTCGGTACACACATTGTCCAATCGGTGTAGTGGTGCACATTTCCTATCAGGGAATAGGACTTAGCTTGTACCATAATAGTTTAACGAAAATTACTAACGTACATTAATCATTTCTTCGACTACGATTAACATTTATGTTTTCTTTCAGAAAAAAATAAAAGATATAAGAAAATGAAAAAATGCATCCTCATGTATCATGTTCCACTCACACTCATGAGAGGAAGTGGGATCGTGACACACATGATTAAAAAACGAGAGGAGGAAAGCACTTCTTTAGATTTGGTTTTAACTATAAATTTCTATTTTAAAGTGTAGATGGCTTCCGAGGAGTGCTACCAAAGCAAGAGGACATTGGTTTCATGAAGATCAATCGGCATGTAATCACCTATTTTTTATTGGATAGGGATCATCAATTTCCTATCATGTCTTAAGATTTTCGTGTGCTACAAGAAATACTGTCAACAATGGACTTATTGACAAAAGTTGGCACTGCAAAATATTTTGCCCTGCCAATCTATAAGCCTGACTTTGGAAATGTACTCAAGTTATGAATACTTTGCATCCTGCATTGGACATGTTGTCAGTGCCTGAAGCAAAGGTTTTGGATTTACAAGGAGATTGGAGAAGAATCAAATTCACTCATGAACTGATCAAGGATGCATTCGGATAAGCCAAGGATGGCATTACATACCTCAAGTCTGAACTTCTTGACTACATGAACCATGCCTAATCCCCCTCTCTTAGTGGTTGTATAATTTTTTCCGCTTGATTAAGTTGTCTACTTGCATAAATAATGGGAAAGTCCAATTTAGTATCCTCAACTAGCTAAGCTAACATGCATCCTAATGCAAAATTGGAAGGATCTACATGAACATGAATTTTTTTCCCTAGTTTAGAGGTTTTAGTATTGGTGTTGAACTTAACTAGGTTTTCAACTTTTGAAGGGTTTCTTCACGCTCCATTCCACTCAAATTTTGTGATTAAGGCATAAAATATTTTAGCAATTATGGCATAATTATGAAAAAATCTTATATAGTATCCATAATGATCCATAAATGTTTATACCTCTTTCACTGTTGTTGGTCTTGGCATCTCAACTATCACTCTTGTTTTGTCCTCATCAATAGAAGTACCATTCTTAGATACTATATGGCCTAAGATTCTTCCTTGTCTCACAAAAAAATATGCACTTCTTAGGGTTTACACAAACTCTATAAATTTTGCATTTTTGAAAACTTTCTCTAAGGTCCACCACATGAATTAATCTGACTAAAGAAAAAGCACACATGTCATCAACATACACTTCCATCGTTTTCCTTAGAAAATCCTTGACCTTTGAAAAGTAGTAGGTGCATTGGTTAAACCAAATGGATAACCCTAAATGCAAATATCCCCCATTCTGTTGCAAAAGCAGTCTTATGTTTATCTTCATGGGCTATAGCAACTTGATTGGATCTAGAGAAACCATCAAAAAAACTATATACTTCTTTCTCGGCTAATCTCTCAAGCAAATGGTCAGTGGTTGGTAATGGATAATTATCTCTTACAGTAGCAGCATTGAGTTTCTTCAGGTTTATGCAAACCCTAAGTTTTCTATTTTTCTTTGGTACTTAAGACTATATGTGATATCCACTTTATGTGTTCAATCTCATAGATGAATCCCACTAACAAGAATTTATCAATTTCCTCCTTGATCTTAGTAGCATATACATCATTGTAGGTATAATGGCTTTGCTTCATTGGCTTACAATTAGGAATTATGGGAATTCTATGAACATAGATACTTGGATCTATTAGTTTTATATCTAACTCCAAGAAAAGAATTCTTTATATTCCTTAATTAATGCCACTGAAACTTCTTGTTCATCTTCCTGAATATCACTGGACATGATTATTTTTCTTTCTTCCCCTTATTCCACAGTGACTAGGACTTGTTTGAATTCTTCTTTGCTATCCTAAGACTGATCTAGATTTGGTTCTCTTTGAGGTTTTTGAAAAATCACTTTTCTTTCTTCTAATTCATACCTCTTGAAGTGAGCTAGTACATCTATTTGATTTTGCTCCTTTTCCTTTTCCTTTTCTTGTTTTGGTGATTTAGATTCTTGTTTTTTTGGTTGATATGTTTCTATTTTCTTTCCTTTGAAGGTTGGATTGTTTGGAACATATTGAAGGGCACTATGTCATAATCTTTTGAGTCACATATTTTCACTGAAGTCTGTTCACTTGCAACTACTTCTAAAAGTTGACAAAATTTGATTCCAACCATATGGTTGAAAATCTTGATCATCAAAATATTTGAAGTAGGTGCTACAATGATGACTATAGGGTTGATTGGAATTGGAAAAATTAAGGAGTTGGGATTCCTTGCACCTCAAGTTGGAATAACTATTGTCCTAGAAATACTATTCACAAAAATTGGCAGACCATGGTGTGTAAAGTGTTGTTGGCCCTCTCCCTCAATTAGGAAATATGGCATGCTCCTCTCAACTTCAAACATGGGTGGCAACATTGGATCCACATATCTATACTCATGAATGCCAAAATGGTAAGGACCTCTACCTGTAGGTGATGGTAGGGCCCAAAAGGATTCCTTTGAGTCTATCGTGAAGTAAACATGAAGAGACAATCCATCATGAATTACCTTACTTACATGTATGGTCCTTGTTATAAAGGGTAGAGTATTTGGTTCAATGCTGACCTTGAGCTTGGTCTGGCTCCATAACAATAACCATATTATACGGGATTTCTACTCCTTTTCAAACGATTCTCTTTGGTTTATCTATAACCATCTAATAGGCTCCCATCCTTTTCTATAGCGCCTCTCCCTTAGTCTTACTATGATGATGTTTGGGTAGATCCATATCCCTGAGCTCACCAAGTCCAACAATAGATTGTCCAAATCATCTTGATAGATGGTTGATCCTAAACTATTAGTGTGTGTGAACATGATTCAAATTTGGAATTCACCCTCGGGATTTGATATCCAATCTACTTGCATGATAGGATGAAGGTTTTTCATATCCATGGAGCTTGATGAGGCCATTAATTCAATGTTGCTTTTTGAATAACTTTATGTGTAACATGTCATGCTCCTATTTGAGCCTATAATACTCTCAATAGTTGAGATGCTACTATGTGTTGATATGTTGGTTCCTGTTAATCTTCTTGTTCTAAGAATCATACACACACACACACTCAAGCAAGCAAACAAACAAACTATGTGGTGTAGTGATTCCTTTGTCTCTTGGTTGAATTCCAAAAATAAGAGTTGTACCTGGATAAAGCAATCCTTACTTGAACATTTGTGAAGTCTCTCCTAAAAATTAATTCAACAATTCAATTTGTACACCTATTTAATACCATAATCTTAAATATAATCTTGGAAGAAATAGAATAATTGATCGTGGATCTATGTATAGTGAAGAAGGAGATGGAATTGACTAGAAAATCTTCAATGATATCTACACCCTCCCTAGAGGTGTTCTATGTCTCAAGTCCCTTTACTCTTTAGAGGTGACCTAGCCTCAAGTCCCTCTTGGTGATCGTATTGCCCCCCTTAGCTCTCTAGAAGCTTTCTTGACTTCTCGCTCCCTCTTGAAGTTAAAGTTCACAATATAATATCTCAAAATCAACATACGAGTTTTAAGAAAAATAGTTGGGAGCATGTGGGATTCAAAATGAGATTTTCGGTGAGCTTTAGAGCTCAAAAAATAGATTTGGGACTAGAAAGTTATATGATTTCAAGCTCTTGGGGGTCAAAATAGCCAAAGAAGATTTATCATAAATCATTGTAACAGATAATTTTTTGGGGAGATTTTTTGTTGGAAATTTTCTTGAAATTTAATTTGTAACAAGGCTATGGAAACTATGACCTTATATCAAACCTTGTGAGCTTTGAAAACTCAAGAACCACTTTAAAAACAACAAAATCAAATAGGGATTGCCCTAGGAGCTAGAGCAATCATTCTTATGAAATGAGCACTTTTTGAGTGTTTCTAAAGATCTTTTGCACTTTTCTATGTTGTCTTAGGTGTTGAAGATACAGATTGACCTTCCCTTGATTTTTTTTGCTCAAATGCAGAGAAAGTATTAGGGAAATCTCTAAACAAATGTTGCTTGCCATAGTCACTACAGTAACCTTCCCAAGTACGTGGGATTTGTGGGTTACAAGGCAAAGTAAATTCTCTAATGAATTGATATCCATTGCATCTATGACATGGTCCTCTTGGTGTGGGTGGTTTTGTTGAAGGTCTAGTTGGAATTGGGGCCCCAAGAGTGGTATAAATGAGATTAGCATGTTCTAGTCCATATGAGCTCTCATATTCCTCATATCCATAGTAGTGTTTCTTGTAGATCTGGTTGTATCCCACCACGTTAGAGTCATAAGAATAGTAGTCCCCTTGGCTTTGGTCGAATCCTTGGACTAAGTTTTTTGAGCTTGTCAATGGTGTAGTTGGTATAATTGTTCTCTCCATATTTTCTTCCATTTGCACATACTTTATTGGCACTACATGCTAAGGGTGTGGGGGTTGTTGACCTAACATTGGTTGAGGTGGGTTGTATCCTATGTACTGATATGGTCTTTGTGATATAGGTGTTCCTTGGTATGGGTTGTATCTTGGAACCTCTCTACCCTGATCCCTAGGCGGATATCCATAAGGTCGATATTGTGGTTGTGCAGAGGGCCTATGTTGTCTATTAAGGGGGCAATTCTCAAGGATGTGGTTTGTGTACTTCTGTTCAATGTGACAATACAAGTTAGGTCCTTACGTTGGTTGTTGATTATACTAGAAAGGTTGTGGGTTACTAGTCCTCCCCTTGCACAAGTATGAGATGGATGATGTCCACCACAATGCAGAAATCTTTGTAACATGGGTAGTCTCCAAGGAGGATTTTGATAGTTTCTCTGTCCCTAGACACCTAGCTTCTTAGAAACTAAGTCTACAAGTTCCTCTATGTTACTAGTGTTAGAGGTATCCTCTCATTTTGTGGAATTTTTTGGACTTTTTAGGTCATCCGCTAAGTTGTCTTCCAAATCTATGCACTCTTGTAGACAATCACTCAACGTCTATAGCAATTTCACATAAACCAAAGTCCTTAATGTCCCGTTGGTTAGTCCATCTAGAAATAGAGATATCATCTTCTGTTGAGAGGGTCTCTCCATCACAGGACATCTGTCTACATACTGATTAAATCTCCTAGCATCATTTTTTACAGTCTCATTAGGAGTGCTTGAAACTATGGATCAAAGAAGAGGAATTGTGTTTAATACCCCTCTTGGTGAATTCACTAATAAATTCTTGAAAGAATTTTTCAACATTTGCAAAACGGTTTGGGTCCAATGGTTGGAATCAGATCAAGGTTCTTCTCATAAGGGTTAAGCCGAAAGATTCATATTGAACAAAGTAAGTCATCCACATGTTCTGCTCACCGCACTTGCATAAATTAAGCAATATGGTCATATAGTTCTCTTGAACCATCATAATGATTTCTCGTACACTTGGCTACCTGAATTGGCCTTAGCCTTCTTCCACATTCTAGTGGTCAAAGAATTATGGGGATAGTAGGATGTACTGGATGTACTCATGGTCCGGCTCCTTATGGCAGTCTCATCAGGAAAGGTGGTCTACTCAAGTTTCCAATTCTTGGGTTAGTTTGATTGTCGAGGTTAGTTTCTGGCATGGACAAATGCACCTGTGGTTTGATTGGCACACTTCATTGGTTTGTCCATAGGCTAGATTTTTAGCACTCCGTTGGGTTCCAAAGGGGTTCTGTGAAGTGGTTGCCTAATATCAAGGAGGGAATACAGGCAACCCCATGTATCTCAATCATGACCTATCAAGGTCATCAACAAGCCAATATCTTCTCCTATTGTGGTCTAGTTAGGTAACTCTAGACAAGTCTTTAGGATCTCACAATAGATGCCGTTGGGTTGATGCCTTCTCCTTGTATAGGTGAGGTGGCTTGCAATATTATGTCCAAGACGTTCACCATGTACACATTAATTAGGTAATCATCTTGGGGGATCCTCTTAGTATATGAGTAATCATCGACTTTCCCCTAGAGGTAGTCATAGTATCTCCACTATCGGGTCTACCAGGGTTTTCTAGTTCCTCCACCTCTCCTCTTTCATTTATTTGTTCCAAGTGTTCACTCATTGCATATATTTGTCCTACTTTGTCCATATAGGAACCTCGTTTGTATCTTATCACTGGTCTCAAGACTATCTCTGAATCTATCGAAATTCTCATTCTTGTTATGGACCTATTAAGGCCATCAAGGTAAATGGGTAACCCATGCATTTTTGTAGAAACATATTGTAGGGATGTATTATATCCACCTTCAACAATTGACATGATTTTGACCATAGGCACAAAACTATGCATATCTTCAAAGTCCATGATTCTTTCCTCCTCAAAATCACTAGAAGTATCATCGTAGATAGAGTGGATGCTATGTTGAGCTACACTTCCTAGCGAAGATACAACATTTCTTTGACTCCCTAATACCCATCTAGATCTTAAGTTCATTCATTGTTTACCTCCTAGGCCCTTTTAGGTAATTGGTTGACTCGATTGACTACTCCTGGGTAATGCTTGAGTACTAGGCCTTTCTATTTTCTCCTCCAAAACTCCCTGGTCACTTTTCCTTTTTCCCCATAATACATGCTACACCAGTGGTATGATGCATGATACTTGCTGATAGAACAATACATGGTATGCCAAGCATACGATACACGATACTGGCTTCCACAATATGATACTTGATTCTTAAACAATACATGATAGTTGATATGGTCATACACGATACACTAGTTTTGACTATACGATATCTGCAATCGTCATGATCGATGATACTTGCAGGGCATATGATACACGATACCAACTTTGACGATACGATACTTATTCTCTTGATAATACAAGATATGAGAATTCCACAATAATCAATACATGATCTCACTTTTCCCATGATATGATACTCGATAGCCTCACGATATATGCTAGATGCAATACATGACACTCAATCAAAAATGATACATGTTACACGATACTTAATGATTATTGATGATATGTGATACATGGTCTCTCACGGTACTCCACCCAACAATACATGATACTTGTGAAGTATCGCAATACATAGGGACTTGAGGTATCGGCGATACACGATACCTTCCAAGTATCGTGATACTCGAGAATTTTGGTATCGTGATACTTGAACTCAACCGATCATGATACTTGGGCTTAGAAACATCAAAATTCCAATTTTTTTGTAGGGTTGTGCTCTTTATGTGTTCCTAGTCTCCTTTATGTGTTCCTAGTCTCCTTTATGTGCATGTGGCGAAGAGATCTCACTCAAAACCCCCTACTATGCTCTGGCGATACACAAAAAATATCATGTCAAGTCTTGGAATTATTCTGATGGATTTTGAGGTTTAATAAGATGCCAGTCTCACCTCAGGGGTTCCCTTGCTCAATTCTTAGCTATTCTCTCCCTCTGTGCGCATATTTTTCCATGATACTTGCTTCGTGATACCAATCACTAGTCGGCTCACTATACTTGCAACCAGTGCAAATGACTTGGGAAGTGGAAGGTGTTGGGTTTTAGATTTCAAGGGTGACTAAGGCTTGAAACTGAAATGAACAAATTTTTTGATTTCTCATGGGATAATTTTCCTACTCTAATCCTACTAACTTTCTCTTAATCCTAAACCCTAACTCTCTCACTCCTTAACTCATAAACCTAAAAACTCATTACACACACCTGGAGTGTGTGAAGTAACGTGTGAAAATTTTTTGTGACTTGGCACTCAACTCAAATTGCTTCTTAGCGCACAATATCTTCACTCCATAGCTACAACCATCATGTAGGCACCTTGATTGGACTAGTCCTCGGCAACGGCACCAAAAACGAGTGTACCTAAGCTAAGAGGTCTTAGGGACTCATGATAACTGAGACTATACCTCAATTACCATCAGGTGCGTATAGTGGTTGATTAACACACATGCTTTAATTTATCAATCCATGGACATAGACGTATCAAGTGTATGAGGACATGTGCATCCGTGATGATGATTGAAGTGAATGTGCCAACAATGTATGCAAACTAGGTGGGTGAACCTCTCAAGTCACCTAATTCCTTGAAAGTGCACGCCATGATAATTATTATAGTAATTAGCACAAATTCAACCTTTTCTCTCAGCTCCAATGTCCCAATATGGTAAATATTGGATTCATTTCAAAGCTCTCAACGAGACGCATATAATAGTTATTTTTAGTCAAATCTGACAAACCTGCTACGCGTTATAAGCAAAATACTAAGTGATGGGAATCTCCAACTCCATTCCACAACTCGTTGAGCTTCAAACACACACTAAAATGACAAAAATAGATGGGGAAGTGGTAGGCAACACCTCTAGGCACACAATTCAAGCAAGAAAATTACATGCAAGCTCTTGGAGAAGAAGATATGCAAGAGAGAAAAAGCAAATTCGAAAATTCAGCTTGATTACGAACAATGGCAAAAAGTCTCTACAAAGAGTCACAAACTGACTTATATACATGTGCCCTAAAAATGGTCCTTTCACACAAGAGACTGGCACTTTTATCAAAAACACTAAATCCCCACTATTGTACAAGGCTATTGTTACATGGTTTAGGGATCATGCATCTAGAGAACTCCTCTAGAGCATTTACATGGCTCTTTGATGTGTTACAAAGGACTTTGAAAGAAAGTATGCTTGAAAATATGAAAAATTTGGGCCCGCTTTTCTTCACTTCTTTTTTTCTACAACACTCTCCCCCGCTTTGTCTTTGTCGCCCCTTGATAGGCTTTTGCGGGTTTCTCTAGCACATAGTAAGTGGCTAAACCTGGGATATATATGGCAAAAGAGGCTTGTTGTCCTTCTACACCTCTTGCCAACTTGTTCCTGTTTAACTTGATGCTATAAGTCTAATTGTCCACTGCCAACGATCGTGGAGACCTTAAAGATTCAACAATTTATATTTCTTTTAATTGCATGCCAACAATGGTCGAAGAAGCCTTCAAGACTGTCAAACAATTTGTTATCTTGTTTGAGCCTCAGTCCAATGCTTTTGTCATCCCCTTGACATTCCTTATATTCACACATGAGGGTTGTTGTATTAATTCCGGTTGCCATGCACACACCTAGTGACTAGAGTGTCATGTATTTAGTCACCGTTCACTAAAGTTCTTCCTATGGTTGTTGGAAGGACCTTATGGTTGTTGGAAGGACCTTGTTTAACTTCTTTCTTCACACTATTTGGGTCCTCCTTGTTTCACATTGCAGCCTGATACTACCCCTGCGGGGTTTTGGGCAAAGACTGAGTTTGTTTATTGAGTTGTTTTGTGTTTTGATTTCCTTCTTCTTATTCTTCTCTTGCTTGGTTCTACCTTCGTAGAAGCCTTGTTAGCTTCCTGAATTGACATGCCTCACACAGATGTTGCATACTTTGAGAGTGGAAATTAGGAATACCACTTACCACACCTCTCCATTGCATATCCTTAAACTTTTGAAGGTTTATGTGGCCGATCCTCTTGTGCCACAAATCCACCGGACTTGTTATGTTAAATAGATTGTATTTGATGAGGGTTGTCTTATCTCCATGGTGAATAGCCTTCCTTCCTTCCTTCTTACCTTTAGCTATCTCTTGTAGCCTTGCCTTGGATCTTCCGCAAAGCATCCTTTGTTTTTGAACTTGAGAACATACCCTCTTTCAACCACATTCCCAAATAATATTATATTCTTCATCATTGTGGGAACATATAACACATCTCTAAGACACTTTTCATTATTATTTTCGTTCAAAGGAACATCACCTATGTGTGTCATCCTATGCTCGATGTCATCCCCTATTTCTACATGCCCTTGTGCACTTGGCTCATGCAAATTGAAAAAAAATTCCCTATTGCAGCTCATGTGATTTGAACATCCAGTATCAATGTACCATGTGGTGTCTATGCCTTCTTTTTTACCACTTCTTTGCATCATGCTTAAAAGATTATCATTCTCTCGTGTATTTGCACTATTTGAAAAGTTACCTTGGTTCTTCTTGTAGCCTCCTTGGTTCTCCTCTGGGTAACAATCCCTTGAAAAGTGGCTTGACTTTCCACAATTGTAGCATTCCTTTGTGTAGTCCCTTCCTTGAATTTGGCCTCCTCTTCATGTAGCTCTTCCTCTACACCTTTCTCCATAGCTTTGACTCGAAGCATCTTGATCATTGCTTGATCTTCCTCTACCTTTGCCTTGTCCATTGTGTCCACCTCTCTTTCCTTTTCCTTTACTTGCATAAAATACTTGGGCTTCATTGCCTTTTGAATGACCTCCATTGAGGTTCATCCCCTCAGTCACCATGAGTGTGACTAATTGTTCAAAAATCTGGTAATCAGTCTCTCACATATATTGAAGTATTGAATGGCCTCTATTTATCATCATCCCTTAGCCCATTTAGTGTATTACCTACCAAATCATACTATCGATGGAGCTCCCTATTGATCCTAAAGCATCTGCAATCTTTTTTAACTTGACGATATAATTAGTTGAATCTTTTGTGCCTTCATGGAGGTGGAATACAATCTCTTTTTCCACATCTTCTTAGATGAGTCCAAGTCTTGCATGCGAAAGATCATGCTATTACTAATATGTTGAGATAAGATGAGTATGAATCTCCTATCTCTCTCAATCCACTCATTCACTTCCCTTTCTTTTGCTTGAGTGAATGGCTTTGCATATCGAGGTCTAGCCTCAGCTCCACTTACTAATCCCCATAGTCCTTTTCCCATGAGGAAATTGCTAACTCGAAATCTCCAAGGTTGGTAGTTTCCTTTTTCCAATTTCTATATTTCGGTAGCATACTCCACCATTGCTTAAGCTTTTATGGTTCCTAAGCTTATGTTGAGTATGATGGAATAGTCAAAGTTCAAAATGATTACCTTCTTATAGCGTCCTCCCTCGATATGTATTGAGGTGTTTGTTCTTAGCTTGAAAATCCACTTTTGAATATTGATGTAGCTTGCGAGTCCACTAAAATCCTTTCCTAAGAGCTTTAGTAGATTCAAATGGCTCTTTTGAACTCGTTCAAAAGTAGCAAGTGCTTTGAAATGCTCTGATACCACTATTGGGGGATGAATCAACACCTCTTCACAACTTTGGAAGGTTGTAGGCCCTCATAGGCTTTTTTCCATGGTGACCTAGATTGACTGGTTTGGCTTTAACTCAAAATTTAAATTCAAAAAAATCAAACTCCCCAAAATGAAACTAGATACTATTAGCTATCCACAACACTTTAAAACACTTGATTTTGATACTCTAGCAAGAAGAATCAACCTCTACAAGTTAGACAAGTTTTCCTTGTTGTTGTTTGCCTATGTGTAGAGACATACCTTCACTGTTTGCAACTGCACTTCGAGATCACTCAGAGGACAATCACAAAATTTTTACCACAATTAGCAAAAGAACACAATCGAAATCACTTCAAATGGATACCAAAAAGAGTTACAATCAAAATAAAATCATGTTGGAAACTAGCTCACTCCACATAGAGGCAATGAGCAATGGCTAACTACAGAGAAGTATACACTAACAAAAAAATGAGTAATTGAGCAAGGGAGTTACATGTAGCAACTTCCTTAAACTCTAAAATAACTTAGAAAGAGGGCGGAGGTGGTTGACTTGCACTCACAACTTGGATTCATACAAATATAGAATGTCAAAAAATGATCCTATAAGTTTGCAAGAATCCATCAATCAACCACTTAACTTTCTAGGTAAGCTATGATTTAGGAAGGTGGTTGAAACTTCTCGGTAGCTAAAATTTGTGATATGAAGCCTCTAAATGATATGTTCACATATCATCCATGTCTTTGAGACCACCAAAAAGCACCAAAAGGAAGGAATTTTCTCTAAAAAGTTAGGCACCTTCCTTCAAAAGCACATTTGCATGCGTTTTCAATTGTTCAAAGACTAGGTGCAAGACTTTGGAGTTGGAATCATCTACTATATAAATAGAAGACTATATAGCAACCAAAACACTCAATTTTGAGAGCTAGACATGAGGTAGACTCAAGTGAAGGTTTTCCTCAACCTTGTCAAGGAATGGAGCTAGGGTTTCAACTTCTTCAAAGGATGAGTAGTAGCTAGGGTTTATGATTTTTCCTCTACAACAAGGAGATCAATACCTTGGATATTATTTATACCTAGTGGAGATCACCTACACTTCATGGAGATTGTGAAGTTATGAAGATATGTTGCAAATTGATGTATTTATATGGAATCTGTATGTCTCCTTGTAATGTTCCTGCACTCCATATTTTGGAATATATTGAATATATGTGAAGCTTGTTCCTTCATCTCTCTGTTTTCTTGTCTATTCTCTCTCATGTCTCTACTTCATTTTTGTCTCTATATTGGTTGTGGCTCTTAAAAACCAACAATCTTTACTAGCAATAAAAGCACATTGGAAATTTTGAGGAAACAAATACTATGTGCTCACAAAAAGCACATTGAGGTGCGTTATGATTCATTTGAGAGGGGTCTCAACTAGATATATGAGCTTGGATTTTGGGCCTACACAAGATAATTTTGTAGAACTTTTTACAAAGATTGTGCCACATGAGAAGTCCAATGCTTTCATAAAGCTCTCTACTTAGTTCCTTTTGTGAATTGTTCACAATCCACATAGCTTGACACTTCCATATATATACTTTCTCTCTCCTTGTTCCTTACATATATCCTAGGGAGGATTCATTTGTATGTTTAGTTAATGATATGTGTGAACATTGTTGGGTATGTAAGGGAACGTTTTTCCTTCTTTGGAGGCATTTCCTATGACTTGTACATATGTAAGCCTAATTTACAAATTATCTTTGCATATTACATGCACACTAATATCACTGTATGTTGTGCTCCCAAACTGCTTCGTCATTGTGTTATTTGTGTGTGTTATTTGCTCCTCAAATTCCATCATGAACAATACAAAAAGAAACATAACAAAAAATAGGGATAATGATCTACAATGCACATCCAATATCATTTCACAAATCTACATAGTAAATTAAATAGCCTTATGAAAAGAAAACGATGTATATGAAGATGCACAGAAGGTCCATCATTTTCTAAGAGGATAATGATAAGTTCCACAAGTAGGAAGATTGAACATGACATCAATATGGATAACATCTTTACATAATTGACCATGGCATATAACCATACAAAGGAGGCAATAGAAAGACAATGAAGATATTCATACCTTGAAAAAGTCCATAACTTTGTCCAAGAGCCCTAATATGAATGCTCTATATAACCTCTCCATGAGTGATCATTTAAAATGATTACCTTGATTGGAAAGAAAAGCTTTGAAACTCGACAAACAAGTCAGTCATAAACATAACATATTAATTGAATAAAAAAAGACTCCAATTTTTCAAAATAATTCAATGAACCAAAAAAATGAATTTATACACAGTCCAAACAACATTAGCACCACAATGTTTATGCACATATTTTAACCCTAAAGTTAGAGATTGCAAGGAACCCAAGATAAATTATCAAACATCTCCCACACCAAAATCCTATATAACATTACTTCCAAGACACTCCTACCCCATCAACCTCCTACATAACATTACTTCCAAGACACATGTCGAAATCTCCTACCATGATGTTGAAAATCCAACTTCACATATGTGGATTTTTTTGCCATGTGGGCACCAATCTTGATTGCACTCATAATAATTGTGAATTAAAAATACATTTATGTAAAGAATTTTCTTCCCTATGCATATTGGATACAATGAATCTATTGAACATCTGATTTATGAATATCCTATTTTTAATTGCATGTTGAAGGTACTTGAGGAATGACCCCATTAGTTCTATGATACATGCAAGAAAAAAAGTGTTCATACATCTAGGTTCCATGATTAGTCATACTAAGTTCAACGAAATAATCCAAAGCATCACCCTTAATGTAACCTTCCCTAACAAAAAAGATAGAAGTACATCGAGGTGCCTGATTTCTGCAATAATTCCAATAATCAATTGTCATCATAAATCTTAGGGTATATTACACAAATTCATGAATAGAAAATTACAAATAAAGTAAATTTTTTGCTCAATTTGAAAAAATATAAGGACCTAAATATTATTATCATGGCAATTAAAATGGTATACAATGACAAAAAATTGTTTCAACTAATGTCAATATGACAATGTAGAGGTTATTTGGCAAGTCTTTCATTTGGAAATGTAAAAAGAACTTGATTTAAAACACTAAAAAGTTTCTTGTTTAGAAAAATTGTCATCGTTTGAAGATATAAAAATTGATAAAATAATTCCCTATCTTGTGTTAATCATGGAAGTCCTAAAAAACATGAAAATCAATGTCAATAAAGTTTTTTTTTTTTTTAATTGAACAAGTGACCTTCAAACTACAAGAATGTCTAAGATTTGCATACATTAGGTAGATCAGTTCTAGCTTCTTCATACAATAGTAACATGTAAAGCACATGTATACCAAAGAGACTTCGAACATTGGCATGTTGATTTAGAATAGAATATTGTGCAAGAGATAACCCATAAAGTATTGATAGGAAGACCTTATCTAAGACCCCAAGAAAGATAAATGTTCAGTATAATGGCACCATTAATTGGAAAATGTGGTCACATGTTTACAAAGAAACAAAGACCATGCTCATTTCATAACAAACCCATGCCCAACAAAGTGAATGATCACCAATTATTCAACATTGTATAAATGAATATTGGGAGGTAAATTTGTAAGGCCTTCTTCAATTAAACATGGAATATGATCATGAATCCACATTCCAAAACATTATGCCAAAATAATATAATTTAGTTGTTCCCCCATATCATTGCTCAAATTCTTCATACAAACTATCTTTACCAAGGATTTTCCCATTCTGGCAGCAATGTGTGTGTGTATGTATGTATGTATGTATGTATGTATATGTATGCATGTATGTATGCATGCATGCATGCATGTATGTATGTATGTATGTATGTATTTATGTATGTGTGTGTGTGTGTGTGTGTGTGTGTGTGTGTGTGTGTGTGTGTGTGTGTGTGTGTGTGTGTGTGTGTGTATGTATCTATATATATATATATATATATATATATATATATATATATATATATATATATATATATATATATATATATATATATATATATATATATATATATATATATATATATAACACTCATGAATGCTAAAACAGTTCTCAAAGGTATGAAGATCATGCATGATTTAAAAAAGGTTAAGAAAAAGATGTTGACCTTTTAATAACATAGAAAAAAGAACAATCAAGAATGGACTAAAATGGCACTACAATGTTAGTAGCATAAATACCATAACATTGAAATCATAAGTGTCACAACTCAACAGCTCTGAAATCCAGCAATCTTCATTTCATAAAGATATCACACTAGAAAAAAGACTTTAAAGAACAATCATGACCAGGATGTTGCAATCTTTTTGAAGTTAAATCTCTTTCTTAAAGAGCATAGATACAATATTAATGAAGAACTTGTATTGATATATAGCACCCATTATGCTCTCACACATCAAATCGTCTATTCCATACAATACCACAAGTTGTGTCAATTTATAAAGAGTCACATTTCTTCACTTCTCAAATAGAGCAATCATTTGCCACAATCGCGATTTTACATACAAATTCCATCTCTATAAAAGCCTACTAAGGCTAAAATTGAACCTGCTCAATGATAATGGGCACATTATATGAAATTCTAATGCATTATTAATTTCCAAGGCCCTTCCAATATGCACCTATTAAGGCTTAGAAGCCAAACAAAATTGAAGATAAGCAAGAAAAAGATATAAATCCATCATAGTATCATTAACTCACACATCCCAAAGAAAGTGCAATCGGCTCAAAAAACTACAAAAAGTATGGTCAAGTCTAACCCAAGTTTTGTGACAAGATAATCAGTTGTGTGTAAAACAATGGGTGTGCAGCTACATAAGCCTCTGAAAGTAAACAAAATCTTGCAACACAAGGAATTCTTTCTGAGCTTGTGTTACATCAAATACATCACTAAAAAAGACCAATTCTTGAAGATGATCCAGTAGAGCCTTTCTTATCACCATCATAAAAAAAGTTCAATAATCTAAACAATATGATTGTTGAAGTTAGTTTCAAAGGCCCCATGTCAACGATACATAATCCCATAAACTTTTGATGAGGGGCTTCTAAAAACTTTCTTTTATGCTCATAAAATCATGTGATCATGCAACTGTGTATGCATTGCATTGCATGTATATCCGTATGTGTGCGTATGTATGTACGTGCATACATGTATGTATGTACGTGCATACATGCATGTTGCATGCATGCATGCATGTATGTATGTATGTATGTATGTATGTATGTATGTATGTATGTATGTATGTATGTAAGCATAAGATGCATATATGCAAATTTGCCCGAGCTGCATATAATTGCAAAAGTCAACTACCTGTAGGGACCATCAACCCAGTTCCAAGATGCTATCCCATTCTCATTCAAGGTGTTATTTCTTTCTCTTGGAACAAGGTGGGAAAAGATGCCCACCACTCTCATAAATCTATGGTTTTTATGTGGCATTTCATATCACATAGGAAATTCAGATTTATTCACACTTTCATACAAGTGTTCAGAATTTGTTTCACATATGGAAAATTGTATGTGTACCAACATACATACACACCATGCATGCATGCATGCATGGCATGTATGTATGTATGTATGTACGCATGCATGCATGCATGCATGTATAAGTGTACATATGTATGTATGAATGCATGTACTTACATCATGCATGCATGCGTACATGAAATATGTTTCACAAATGGGAAAAAAGCAATGTGCCAAAACACTAATACAGTATGAAACTAATTTTTTTTAGTATGAAATCAGCCTTAGAAAATACAGATGCACCACATACGTATGTATGTATGTATGTACGCATGCATGCATGTATGCATGTATAAATGTACATATGTATGTATGAATGCATGTACTTACATCAATACAGGCATGCATACATGAAATGCGCTTCACAAATGGAAAAAAAGCACTGTGCCGAAACACTAATACAGTATGAAACTAATTTTTTTAAGTACCAGATCAACCTTCGAAAAAACAGATGCACCACATCCCGATATTCAGTCTCCACATAGTACGAAACTGCTGATATTTTATGAATGGATTGTGTCTGTTGACATGCTTTACAATGTTCTTGAGTGATCATTCACTCAGAAAAGAATTGTCAGCCTCATCCTCCAAGTAAGACTTGTCTACATTACATTTCACAGAGGCTGACCATCAACCAAAACACAATTTCTACTAAAACATAGATATGAGAATCAAATGTGATGGCTATCTCTACTTTGAAGTCTCATACCTTGTTCACAGGTCAGCAATGGCCTTCATTTTACATTGCGACCACTGCCATATCTAGATAATTTGCATGGTGACAGCTGGAAGGAAACAATAAAGTATGTGTATATTCATAAAAATATATGTATCTCATAACATGGTTGACAGTTGTTTACCATCTCGCATCTTGTGCTTTGATGAATATTAACTGCAAAAAAGAACTTCATGTGCACAAGTGGTTACTGCAACCCAAACATCCATATATATTGTAACTGGAGAGTTGGCACAGAAGACAAATGTCATAATCGCATGGAGACATGAAATATACTCTTCCCCTGAAAATGATGGATGTCATATGGAATCAGCAGGTAAAAGCTCAATTAACTGTGAAGCTCAAACACCAGGCCTCCTTCCATAGCGCCGGCTGCGCATCTGGTAATATAGCAAGGCACCTGCGTAAAGGTTTTCATCAATGTCAGGCCACATGGCATCGATGAAGAACAACTCTGTATATGCAAGCTGCCAGAGCAAAAAATTGCTCAGCCTTTGCTCCCCACTTGTCCGAATCAGCAAATCCGGGTTTCTTATATCTCCAATCCAACTAGTACCCAAATGCTCATCCAAACAATCCTCGGTTATATCCTGAGGGCTCAGTTTTCCTTGCTGCACATTGGTTGCAATGTGTTGACAAGCTTGGATAATGTCATGGCGACCACTATAGCTTGTCGCAACAGTTAATTTTAAACCAGTATTCTCTGATGTCTTTTGTTGCACTTTCTGAATCAAGGACTGCAAGGGCGATGGGAGCCGCTGCATGTCTCCAATAAAACGAACTTGAATATTCTCCCTATCAGAAACATCATATACCATAGGTTAGTTCAATAACTCATCATTTTTCTTGAAAATAAAACTACTCTGGTTCAGGCTCATCAATTTGAATCACCATTGTGATTGTTAACCTTCCTTTTCAATTCTTAATGCTACATTATGAATCTGTTTTATAGGCAAGAATGCTGTGATTTGTGAGAATTGTCAGCTCCCCTCTAGCACTTCATTTTTTGATGCACCTGCTTGCAGCAACCCACATAAGAGCTATTATTATGTGCATGTGTACACACATGATTCATGAATTATCAAGGTGTGTATGTCTGTGCATGGGTGTGTCAATCTGTG
>CM035434.1:3037524-3305024 GCA_020310875.1 Ceratopteris richardii
AATTTGGCTTGCAAGTTGAGCTCCCTAGTGGAAGTTTCCTCTATTCTTGACAAGTTTGCTAACACTAGCACCACTACAAGCTCATCATGACATAGTTCCTTTGACCCTAGAGGGGTCATAAGGCCATTGGAGTCACCTTTTTGCCAGCTCAAGTTATGGGATTGGTCTTCATTTAGTTCCATTGTGAGAGTTTGTCAGCTAAGAACTCATCTTCGCATGGAGCTATTGCAGATAAAGTATGCATTATAAGAGGGTATTAGCTAATGTTGTAGCAACCCTAGGCCAAGAATTTCCTATGTATACACATCTTACATAGGGAGATAGACTTAGTAAACATTGGAGATCATGGAGGTTATGTTCAGTGAACATGATCATAGCCTCTTCTAGAGCAGGTTGATCATGGATGGCAAAGCCATTGGGTACCTATGAGGCACAATAGGGTTTGAGTATGATTTGACGAAGGATGTTTTCCTTGTTGATAGCCTTCTAATGCTTCACTGGTGTTGGTAGACCTTAGCTCTATAGGTACTTACCTAGAAGATGCTCCTTACATTAGTATATTGTGGTTGTGTTGGAGGTGGCATATCCTCGCATACTTCTCCGGTAAAGTTTAATTAAATCGATAGCCTTCCCCGCGTGTAGCTTTTTCCTGGAGATACTTCACATTGACTAGCAAGTTGGTGTTGAGGTATCCACAAAGTACCTTATTAGTTTCAACTTGATTCATTGGAGGCGTCTTCGGTGTTCTATGTGGTTTTCTGTAAGGAATGTAAAAACTATACAAATGGAGAGTAGAGAGTATGAAGATGAACTTATACTTCGTTGTCTTCCCAAAAGACATCCTAGCACTACGTTGTCTTCAAGTCATCCTACTCCGTTAATCTCATGATCTACAAAGTGGCAAGATGGGATGTACCTTAGGGTAACCCAATATTCAAAGACGTTCCTAAAACTCACATGCATCGAGTTATCTTTCAGGGGTTGTGGTCCTTGATGGATCATAAAGAAGGTAACTTGGATGTCCTACGAGCTTGATTTCGTTCGAGGAATAATAGTTCCTTCCCTCGAGGAATCATAGTTCCTTCCCTCGAGGAATCATAGTTCCTAAGTAGCATATAAGTAACTTGGAGTAGTGGCTTACACAAGATGATTGAGTAATGCCTAAGGAGGAGATCTAGATGCTCAGAGGACTATACCTTGAGATAGAAAACAAGCTTGATTTTCTTCAAGGAGTCATGGGACCTATATTGCTTGCATGCTTCATGTAAAAGTGGCTCAAGCAAGATGATCCAGTGACACCTTAGGAGATCAAGAGCTTAGAGGATTCACCCATGTGGTTTCACTAGAGCCTATGATGAACCATGATTCTATTCAAATGACTAGGGAGCCTACTAGAGCTTCTTATTTAGGTCACTAATTGAATGGAAGCATGAGCTGACGTATGTACAACTTAAGAGTCCATCAAGACATTGAAGGATAGGTTTCTTAGTTTGTAGCCGAGGAACTTGTTGAGGATAGCAATTCGGAATAAGTGTTGGAAACCAATGTCTTATTGAAGAGTGTAACCCTAATTTCTAACAAACCCTAATTTTCAAAAATGGTCAAAAATTATTATTGCATTTTTGGATAGTACTCTTCAAGAGCTATTTAATGATATATAACACTTGACAATTATATCTGGCCTAAAACCCACTTAAAAACTAAACCCTAATTTTTAGACATATTCTTTTCAAAATGTGAATATGCCAAATGGTAGAGCTTAATCTCCAAATCAAGAAAAGCTACTTATTCTGTCAATTAGGAGGTTTAACCCTAAAAAGCCCCATTCACAAATTTTTAACTAAATAAAAAATCAATTTACCAAATAACTCACGAACTATGAAAAGCATGCTTTTTGAGCTTTTCATAGATTTTCGTTTTTTGGGCCTAAGACTATATAAAGACATCCCTAGAGGCACAAAAGACATCGTACTTTATCACTTATCAAGTGACTCTAGGTGGAGGTGCTGCCCTAAGAGGTTTTTGGAAGTTGTTGGAGCTGTGTTGGAGTTGATTCGTTGTTGGTCTCTCCTTTTTTGCAAACTTCCCCTGTGTGTGCATGCTGAATATTGTAAGTAGCTGCTGAATTTCAGTTATTCTTCAAGTCTTGCTGTACAAGGTTCTATTACCTACTACCTCATGAGGAGAAGGTTTGTGGCTGCTTATTTTAGAGAAGAAAACCTAAATACTGGTAGGGTTGCAGAATTTTGCCCTAATTCCAGCTTATAGGAGTTTCTTACATAAACAGTCCTATTATTCGTCTAATTCCAGCACACCTTCAATTTCATATAGCTCTTAGGCACACTTCTCTCTTACATTTGTACCTAGAAGCCCTCTACACCCAGCCTTTTATCCAATTTTATCCTAATCCTAATCCTAACCCTAACCCTAACCCTAACCCTAACCCTAACCCAAAACTCTAACACCCAACCCTAACCCTAACCATAAACCTAATCCCAAACCTTAAACCCTAATCCCCACATTTGAAACCCTAACCTTAGCCCTCCCTCCCTCTTTCTCTCTCTTTCCCTCCCCCCTCCTCTCTCTCTCTAGTATCTCACCTGTAGACCATCTAGAAGTAGAAGAGTTAATCTCCAAAGCTATAAAGGATTCCAAGAAGGAAACGGACCGCACTCCCAACCAAGAAATCCATAAATTGTGTCCAGGTGGGCTTTCAGATCCTCTTCTTAGCACCATACGTGTTAAACAAGGGTGTCCATTATCTCCTAAGGACATGTTTTTCCCGGCTTCTAGATTATTTCATTATTCGCTTTGTCAGTAGTGGCTTTACCCCAATACTCCCACGAACATTGTGGTAACACAAATGCTATCACCTACCGAACAAACCAAATCATGTTACACAAACCTATTCTTCTTCCAAAACTTTATGCACCTGGACGTTTCAATGCTTTATAAACTTCTTTCACCATTAACGTACACGGTACTGGTGTGGAAATACTCAAAGTAGCAGACGTGATATTGTAAAGAAAGAAAACAATCTTTTCCTTAGATAAAGACGAATAAGCTAAAATCTGAGTAACCATCTTTGAACAATCAAAGACAAATACATCAAATTAAATATATGCTCTGCATACCTCACCGCGTTCCCAATTCTCCATGGAGAAAGCGAAAACTGTAAGAGCTGAAATGCCCCATTCACAAGAAAGCTGAACAATTTTTTTGAGGCTTCTAGACCCTGCTTCATGGCCAGCCGCACGTGAAAGACCTCTCCTTTCTGCCCAGCGGGAGTTTCCATCCATGATGATTGCCACATGCCGAGGCAGAAGAAGACTATCCAGCCCATGAGGTAGCTGTCTGCAAGAAGGATAAGCGTCTGCCAATGTGGAAGGATGTTCTGCTGTGTGAGAATAGAATATCTCCGATCGAACTTCAAACGTTCTACGAGCGTAGAAGTGGGATTTCTCGGAAGATATAACTTGGAGAGGGTTAACAACCTTGGAGAGGGTGTAACCATGGCACCTTCTTAGAACAGGAATAGATGTGTCGAATAAGGGCCCGTGACCACGGAAAGGTGAGGAAAGAGAGCTGCTTGCTGACATAATCAGTACTGGAACAAGTTCCACATGAGTCACTGGCAGCTAGGATGCTCCCGAATACATCTGAATACGAGGCTTCATCCTATTCAATCGACCATAGCCTGTAGATTGACAGAAAACGCTTTCACGTGCAGAGGTATTTCACCACTGAGACAGCCTCCACATGAAACACACAAAGTTAGGATTTCGCCTGCATCTAGATACTAGTCTTGCTTATGTTAATGATCAATCTACCAGAGCCTGTACATTAACAAAAAAACATTTGCAGGTGCACAAACGCAGTGATTCCGCGTGTGCACGTTCACAGACGTAGTAATTCAATACTGAAGCAGCTTCCTGGTTGATCACTAGGGAATCTTCCGCATTCACATAAATACCAGCCTCACTTCTACTCAGTCGAGCGGAGTATGCAGATTAACAGCGAACACCTGCGTTCGCACAGATAAGCAGCACAGTTTTCCGCCAGGATTTCTACATTCCTGCCTCGCAGCAAAATGAACTTCCTGGAATCTTTGCTTCGAAACGATGGGTAATGAATGGATCTTTCAAGCTAGAGATCGATCTTACGACATATTCTCTCTATACAACGAGTACAGTAAGATCTCTTTTTTTTTTATTTTCGAAGTTTATCCTCTAGTTATTCTTTCATTAAGTTTGAATTTTTTTATCCTCTAGTTATTTCTTCATTAAATTTGATTTTTTTTTAAATGAAAGTTCGATAGGCATCAACTCTGCCGGATTTAATTTTGAGAATATAACTATAGAAATGAATGAACATAGTATTCGAAGGACCCCTCATATTTTACAAAGGAGGGGTTAGAGAAGATTGCAATTGGTTACAACTCACTTAAACTGGCTAAACTGGCTAAAGTCATTACATGTCCAGCCTGAGGGTTGAACATGGGACCTTCGCCTCAAGAGACCAATGTCAAACCAACCCACTTAAGGAACATGGACAACTACGCATACATGTAACAACAATGCATACATCTAGAGATTCTTTTCATCCTTCACATTTAAGATGTCAAATATATTTAAGGTATTGAATCTTGATGTTCAATCTAGGATTCAATATGTTAAATGTCTATAACACTATACCACATACACCTGAAATGATCTCCTCTATCTTACATCAAAATTCAAGTGACTTCAATCATAAAAATTTGAAAATTCAAAGCCATGGTTCAAAAGTGTATTATTTCACCACTCTCCCTAAACCCAAAAAAAAAGTTAAATTTTTTTTAACAAAGATTCCATTGATTGGAATTTCTCTTTTTTTCTTTTACTTTCCAATGTCTTAAGTACGGGATTTAAACTCTAAACCAATTTCTAATGTTCAAATATTTTACTATTGAATCACATTTCTTTGATAAGAAAAAAGCTTAGATTTTGGAGATGGTTGATACAATAAAATTGATGGGCATGTGTGTTGAGATCAGGAAAAGAAAGAGAAAACAAAAAGATTATGTGAGTCTAAGACATTAGCGGATTATATCTTGTAATTTGACTAGAGAATTTTACAGTTTTTTTGAGCTTTCAAGTGGTCTAGGAGTTTGCCTAAAAGTGTAAAATCCTTTGACAAAGCAAAGGTGAAAAGAAACTTTAACTTCTCTACATACGGCTTGTCCAAAGATACTATTTTCTACAAACAAGGCATTCTATTTAGGGGAAACAAGAGATCTAAGTCATTTATACCATTACATATCCTAAAGAAACATAGAGCCATATCCTAAAGAAGCATAAAGCAGCAGAGAAGAACTCAAAATTCCACAGGTTGCCAGAACTGACTTCCAGGGACATTGTTCTCTGTTTTTTAGCTCATTTTGATACAAAATTGGGAATTACGCAAGTTCATAGGCTAGCCAACAAAAGGGGGTGCAAAAGACCTTAAAGGAACATTTTTTTTTACCTTGGCTCCTTTAGAAAGGCATTTGAGAGATCATGGCATCTTTATTCTGTTATCTTTTTTAGGACGACTCTATGGCATTAGGAGCTCAAAACTTACCAAACACTACTCAAACGGTGCTAGCTCACAAAGTCCAACAAGATAACTTCCTAATGGAAATATACTTTACTCGAGAATCAATTGAATCATTTTGGTGTTTTCCACATCCCCACTAGCAAGGGTCACTTCAAGTACAAAGCCATGAAATGAAAAGCCCCATCTTGGGAAAGACAACATATGTGGATGTGGGAGGGTGGAATTATTTCCTTCTCTCCTCTCTCTCTATCATCGTTTGTACTTTCATCAAGGGGGATCACTTTTTGAAAACAATGTACCATACATGCTTACAAACCTAGCATAAGGTCCCCATAATCTAGTAGAACCACCCAATCACCAAACACTAGAGTTGATAGAACCCTTCCAAATCCATGTCTACATATATCTCTTTGATCCAATGAAGTAGCGGGGGTGAGAAAGAATGTTTTTTATGGAAGTAATGATCCTAGAGCCCACGAGGCTAAGTTCCATCAGATAACTTGAGCATAAAAAGTGGAGGGATTCTTTACTCAATATCACACCTTTGGCCTGACATGAAAGGACTCAACTCACCATGGCATGTTTTTAAACACTCAATTATGATGATTTCATAAGCATTAATGAACTATTGTGAGCATTCATCACTGAGTATATGCTAATTAGTATTAGACATGATCAAGGGGCTTTTGCACTTCAAACAAAGCCCAAGTGAATCAAGGAGAGAATTCATGCATAGATTAAGTCATTACATGGAACATAGTCTTCAACTACTCTCTGATGAGAAGCTAGTTACTCTTTCTTGATGGCCTAAGAAATGCCAAATTAAGGGTCATCATATCTTGCATGAAACCCAATTTGCTAGTGGAGTGCATTAGGAATGCATTCAAATGGATGATGATTTAGGCCTCATCCTCACTATCCCAAAACCCAAGGACAAAGAAAGGCCAAAACCACAATCCAAAATAGGAAACCCTGTTGGAGTTAGACGTCTGCGAAAGCACGCGAACAACACAAGGAAGAAGAAGAAGCTTGGAGCACAACACACAATACTGAATGTATTACTAGAGAATGTACAAAGATAAGTAGCCCATTAGGGCAATAGGCGTATATACAAGCCGAGGGAAAAAAACCTCCTAAAGAGGGGAAAAAGTGCCCCGGCGGTCCTAGTGTGTTCACACACATAACTACCTAAATATATCAACAAATCCCCCCTGGGAGTGATGCGGTGAACAAGGAGTTGGCACTCATGTATAAGGAAGTGCCAAGCTATGTGGAAATCACTCCACAAAAGGAAGTAAGCCCAAACCTTTGCGGAAAGCTTCAAACTTCTCCCTAGGCAGAGCCTTCGTGAAAAGGTCTACAATGTTCTCCTGCGTGGGCACATATGCCAAGCTGATCTCCCCAGCAGAGAACCTCTCCCTGACATAGTGATAATGCACCTCAATGTGCTTAGTGCGAGCATGGAACACAGGGTTCCTCGCAACTGCCAATGCACTCTGATTGTCAGTGAAGATGGTGGTGGCAGAAGACTGGCCAACACCCAAATCAGCCATAAGGCGTCTAAGCCATACACACTCAACAGTCGTTGTGAAAGCTTCCCTATACTCAGCCTCACAACTAGAAGTGGCCACAGTAGGCTGCTTCTTGCTCAACCAAGATATACATGAGCTACCAAGCATGAAGCAAAAACCACTGGTGGACACACGAGTGTCATAGCAACCAGCCCAATCTGAGTCAGAAAAAGCATGCAAATCTGGCGGTAGTGATCCCCCCTTGGGATAAAACAACCCAAGTAGCCGACTACCACTCAAGTAGCAAAAGATGCACTTAACCGCCTTCCAATGCGTGACTCCTGGGCAATGCATAAACCTGCTCATCTGTGAGACAGCAAACTGAATATCTGGCCGAGTAATGCATAAGTAAATCAAGCATCCAACAGCCTGCTAATAGAGAACAGCATCAAATGCATCTCCAGCATCATGAAGACTCAATCGTAAACCTGTCTCCATAGGAGTGGCAATAGGCTTACAGTCTTCAAGGCCAAAACGCTGCAATAATGTGTCAATATATTTCGTTTGACACAAAGCCATTCCACCATCAACTTGCATAAACTGAATGCCCAAATAGTGATGCAAATGCCCCAAATCAGACATCTCAAATGAGGCATGCAAATCAGCCTTGAAATCAGCAATATGCTTCTCAATAGGACCAGTGAGCAGCATGTCATCAACATAGACAACAATGATCAGAAGCACATCATTAGCACGCTTAACATATAAGGTGCTTTCAGTTGGACTGTTCACAAAACCATGTGCAACCAGATAGGCATGTATCTTCTCATGCCAAGCACGTGGTGCTTGCTTTAAACCATGTAATGCCTTCTTTAACCTGCACACCTGGTTTTCATGCCCTTTCTGCACAAAGCCACGGGGCTGAAAAACATACACTTCTTCATGCAAGTCACCATTCAGAAATGTTGTTTTAATGTCCAATTGATGTACATTCCAACCATGATGGGCTGCAAGTGCACAAATGCTCCGAACAGTAGTCATACGGCATGTAGGTGCAAAGGTCTCATCAAAATCAATGCCTCTTTCCTGCACATAACCCTTTGCAACAAGCCTAGCCTTATACCTGTCAACTGTACCATTAGGTTTACACTTCAGCTTGTATACCCACTAAGTGCCAATGGCCTTCTTGCCAGGAGGCAAGTCACATAAAGACCATGTACCATTCTTCATTATAGCATCATATTCAGATTGCATGGCAGCCATCCAATTTTCTGAATTTTGTGCTTCATCAAAAGAAACAGGCTCATTCTCATCACAGAGACTAGACGCAGCCATAGCATAGCAATCTAATGCAAAGGAGGCACCATGAGAGCCTAAACGAGTACGATATGATAAAGGTGCATCTAATTTGTTGTCACGCAAAGTCTGCACCAACCATTTTGGCATAGTTTTTGCCTGCTCAACATCAACTCTCTCATCAACAAGTGCATCATGTAAATCTGCATCAGAAATGGAATGATCTGCATCATCATATGAAACATGCAAAGGCTAAGAAGTTGCCTCATAAGGACCTGCACTAGACTACCCACCTGTAAAAAGAGGCATCAAAGTATCATACATGTCTTTGGAGCTAACAGATGTCTCCTTAGTACATGAAAGCAATGGCTGAACAGCATCTTTCACAAATACAACATCACGGCTAACTAGAATGCGTTTAGTCTGTGGATGATACAGACGATAGCCTTTACTTTCAGAACTGTACCCAACAAAAATACATTTTACTGCCTTATCATCCAATCTTCTGCGATGTTGTTCAGGCACTAGTGCATATGCCAAACAACCAAAAACACGTAGATGAGCAACAGATGGCTTGCAGTCATGCCAAGCCTCATATGGAGTGATAGATTGCAGCGCTTTAGTGGGACACCTGTTCAGTACATATGATGCACACATGACAGCCTCAAGCCAGAAACTTTGTGGTAAAGCCTGACTCTTAACCATGCACCTCGCCATCTCCATGAGTGACCTGTTCTTTCATTCAGCAACTCCATTATGTTGAGGTGTATACGGCACTGTACACTGGTGTTTTATCCCACGTTCAGCTAGAAATGCATTAAATTCAAAAGACATATGCCCCCCCCCCTCGATCAGAACGGAGGGTGCCCATTTTACATGCTGACAGATTTTCAGCCAAAACCAAAAACTGTTTAAAGCACATGAACACTTCGGACTTTGCTTTGAGTGGATATACCCATGCATGCCTGGAAAAATCATCAATGAAAGTCACAAAGTAAAGGTAATTTCCAAAAGAAGGTGTCTACATAGGACCACAAACATCACTATGTACAAGCTGCAATTTCTACGTAGCCCGAACTGAACCATCTTTTGGAAAGGAGGCTGCATTTTGCCCAAAATACAGCGTTCACATATATGTTTTCTAGGTGCATCAAGCTTGGGCAAAGAAGACACCATATCAGATTTCTACAGGCGTAGCAAACTAGCAAAATTCAGATGACCAAAGCGTGCATGCCAAAGCTTTGCATCTGACATAGCTTGAGAATCATTTATTGCACATGCCAAATCATTTACAGATCTTTCATAGTCTATGAGCTTATACAGCCCACGACATAAAATGCCAGAAGCAATAATCACATCGCCATTTGACAGATCATGAACTGTACACCTGTCATCAACAAATTTCACAACCAAGCCAATCTTGGCTAATGCAGAAACTGATAACAGGTTCTTTTTGATCCCTGGCACAAATAGGGCATCTGACAAAGTGAAAGAACTACCATCAGCAGTAGTCAAAATGATCTTACCAGCTCCCATAACAGGATAAGAGGAGTTGTTGGCGCATGTAACAATATTCCCATTAGGGGCAGCCTCGAGTGAAGAGAAGAAACTGCGCTGCAAGGTAATATGTTTGGTCGCCCCACTGTCAAAATACCAAACATCTGAGTCTACTGCAGACATGCACTGCTCATGAGAAGATGGGTCGAAACTGCAGACAGTAGTAAACGCCCATTCTTCTTCCTGCACAAGATTTGCAGACTCTTTTTTTGGTGTAGAGGCCTCTGCAACAACCATTCTAGCCTCTTTCTTCTTTGCCTCTTTAGCAGCCAGTTTTGGACAGTTCTTTATGATATGATCATTCCCTTTAGAGTACTTACAAAACAATTTCTGCTTTTCTGATTTCTTCTCATCTTTATCTTCCTCCTTTGAATATGCAGAATTAGTAGATTTCTACTTACTAGTTGAAGAGCTCCATTTTCCTTTGCCCTTCTGACTAGCCAGGAAAGCTTGATCTACAACTCGCATAATGGACCTGTTTTGTCTGGATTGATCTTCCTGCAACAGAACAGAGACTAACTCCTCAAATGATAAGGCATTTGGATTGCCTTTCATCATCAATCGAAGAGTAGAAGCAAAACTCTGATATGAATCAGGAACACCATTCAGAACGGTCTGCACAAGTGAGCTATCTGGTATAACCTCATTAGTAGAAATCAACTGTTCCTTCAAGTCTTTGATCTTTGTTAGGAAACTGTCCATAGAATCACCTTCATTCATGTGCTCACTCTCCAACTTTTTTCGGAGGTAAGCAACACGAGCCTCATTCCTAGCTTGGTACAATGTGGTAAGTGTATCCCAAGCATCCTTAGCTGTTCTGCAAGAGCGAATATGAGGAATAATGGCACGTTTGATAGACAAAGCTATCAATGCATGTACTTGGGCATCTCTGCCATCCCAACGAATCTGCTCTGCAGTAGGTGCAACAGAAATAGCAGCATGAATAGGAATCTGCACAATATCATCTTCGACACCATCTTCATCAGCTCCAGCACCTGTATTTGCAGTACCTATAGTTGCAGGTGTAACAGGACGTCTTTCAACACCCTGCACAATGTTCCACAGTCCTTTTGCAACCAATACATGTCGCATCATATAAGCCCATAATGGGTAGTTGGTACCATCCAACTTATCCTCAACAACCAACATACGGAATACATCACTGCTTTCAGCCATGGCCAGTGACTAAAATATGTTGATATATTTAGGTAGTGATGTGTGTGAACACACTAGGACCGTCGGGGCACTTTTTTCCCTCTTTAGGAGGTTTTTTTCCCCCGGCTTGTATATACGCCTATTGCCCTAATGGGCTACTTATCTTTGTACATTCTCTAGTAATACATTCACTATTGTGTGTTTGTGCTCCAAGCTTCTTCTTCTTCCTTGTGCTGTTCGCGTGCTCCTGCAGACGTCTAACTCCAACAATTGGTATCAGAGCAGGTCGTCGCTTCATCTAGGGCGCTGTCAACACTCCTCCGTTTGCAGTCTCAGAATCGCACGAATTTTGGTGAGCATACTCAGCATGTTTCTGAGATCAAAACAGCTTCGTTTTGTGGTGCCGAAATCGCGATCTAACTTCGTTTCGGCCTCCATACGCACTATCGCAGTGCTTGTGCAGGCTATTTTGTCTTTTTGTGCCAAAGGTATATACCAGTTTCTGTTGGCCAATTTAAGCGTCTCGAAGTCTGCTACAGGTCTAGCAGAACTCGTCTAGGCAATTCTGTTCAACTTTTTGAGATACAGTCAATTTTCTGCATCAAGGTATTTTAGTCACCGGCCATGGCTGAAAGCAGTGATGTATTCCGTATGTTGGCTATTGAGGATAAGTTGGATGGTACCAACTACCCATTATGAGGTTATATGATGCGACATGTTTTGGTTGCAAAAGGATTGTGGAACATTGTGTAGGGTGTTGAAAGACGTCCTGTTACACCTGTAACGACAGGTACTACAAATACAGGTGCTAGAGCTTATGAAGATGGTGTCGAAGATGATATTCCGCAGATTCCTATTCGTGCTGTTGTTTCTGTTGCACCTACTGCAGAGCAAATTCGTTGGGATGGCAGAGATGCCCAGGTACATGCATTGATAGCTTTGTCTGTCAAACGTGCCATTATTCCTCATATTCGCTCTTGTAGAATAGCTAGGGATGCTTGGGATATACTTACCACATTGTACCAAGCTAGGAATGAGACTCGTGTTGCTTACCTCCGAAAACAGTTGGAGAGTGAGCACATGAATGAAGGTGATTCTATGGACAGTTTCCTAACAAAGATCAAAGATTTGAAGGAACAGTTGATTTCTATTGATGAGGTTATACCAGATAGCTCACTTGTGCAGACCGTTCTGAATGGTCTTCCTGATTCATATCAGAGTTTTGCTTCTACTCTTCGGTTGATGATGAAAGGCAATCCGAATGCCTTATCATTTGAGGAGTTAGTCTCTGTTCTGTTGCAGGAAGATCAGTCCAGGCAGAACAGGTCCATTATGCGTGTTGCAGATCAAGCTTTCCTGGCTAGTCAGAACGCCAAAGGAAAATGGAGCTCTTCTACTAGTAAGCAGAAATTTGCAAATGTTGCACATTCGAAGAACCAGGATAAAGATGAGAAGAAATCAGAAAAGCAGAAATTGTTTTGCAAGTACTGTAAAGGGATTGATCATATCATAAAGAACTGTCCAAAACTGGCTGCAAAAGAGGCAAAGAAAAAGGAGGCTGGAATGGTTGTTGCAGAAGCCTCTACACAAAAAACAGAGTCTGCTAATCTTGTGCAGGAAGAAGAATGGGCGTTTACTACTGTTTGCAGTTTTGACCCATCTTCTCATGAGCAGTGCATGTCTGCAGTGGACTCAGATGTTTGGTACTTTGACAGTGGGGCGACCAAACATATTACCTTGCAGCGCAGTTTCTTCTCTTCACTCTAGCCTGCCCCTACAGGGAATACTGTCACATGCGCCAACAACTCCTCTTATCTTGTTATGGGAGTTGGTAAGATCATTCTGACTACTGCTCATGGTAGTTCTTTCACCTTTTCAGATGCCTTATTTGTGCCAGGGATCAAGAAGAATCTGTTATCAGTTTCTGCATTAGCCAAGATTGGCTTGGTTGTGAAATTTGTTGATGATAGGTGTATAGTTCATGATCTATCAAATGGCGATGTGATTATTGCTTCTGGCATTTTATGTCGTGGGCTGTATAAGCTCATAGACTATGAAAGATCTGTGAATGATTTGGCATGTGCAGTTCATGATTCTCAGGCTATGTCAGATGCAAAGCTTTGGCATGCATGCTTTGGTCATCTGAATTTTGCTAGTTTGCTACGCCTGCAGAAATCTGATATGGTGTCTTCTTTGCCCAAGCTTGAGGCACCTGGAAAACATGTATGTGAAGGCTGTATTTTGGGCAAAATGAAGCGTTCCTCCTTTCCAAAAGATGGTTCAGTTCGGGCTACGCAGAAATTGCAGCTTGTACATAGTGATGTCTGTGGTCCTATGCAGACACCCTCTTTTGGGAATTACCTTTACTTCGTGACTTTCATTGATGATTTTTCCAGGCATGCATGGGTATATCCACTCAAAGCAAAGTTCGAAGTGTTCATGTGCTTTAAACAGTTTTTGGTTTTGGCTGAAAATCTGTCAGCATGTAAAATGGGCACCCTCCGTTCTGATCGAGGGGGGGAATATATGTCTTCTGATTTTAATGCATTTCTGGCTGAACGTGGGATAAAACACCAGTGTACAGTGCCGTATACACCTCAACTGAATGGAGTTGTTGAACGAAAGAACAGGTCACTCATGGAGATGGCGAGGTGCATGGTCAAGAGTCAGGCTTTACCACATAGTTTCTGGCTTGAGGTTGTCATGTGTGCAGCATATGTACTGAACAGGTGTCCCACTAAAGCGCTGCAGTCTATCACTCCATATGAGGCTTGACATGACTGCAAGCCATCTGTTGCTCATCTAAGTGTTTTTGGTTGTTTGGCATATGCATTAGTGCCTGAACAACATCGCAGAAAATTGGATGATAAGGTAGTAAAATGTATTTTTGTTGGGTACAGTTCTGCAAGTAAAGGCTATCGTCTGTATCATCCACAGACTAAACGCATTCTGGTTAGCCGTGATGTTATCTTTGTGGAAGATGCTATTCAGCCATTGCTTTCATGTACTAAGGAGACATCTGTTAGCTCCAAAGACATGTATGATACGTTGATGCCTCTTTTTACAGGTGGACAGCCTAGTGCTGGTCCTAATGAGGCAACCTCTCAGCCTTTGCAAGTTTCATATGATGATGCAGATCATTCTATTTCTGATGCAGATTTACATGATGCACTTGTTGATGAGAGAGCTGATATTGAGCAGGCAAAAACTATGCCAAAATGGATGGTGCAGACTTTGCGTGACAGCAAATTAGATGCACCTTTGTCATATCTTACTCGTTCAGGCTCTCATAGTGCCTCCTTTGCATCAGATTGCTATGGTATGGCTGCGTCTAGTCTCTGTGATGAGAATGAGCCTATTTCTTTTGATGAAGCACAGAATTCAGAAAATTGGATGGCTGCCATGCAATCTGAATATGATGCTATAATGAAGAATGGTACATGGTCTTTATGTGACTTGCCTCCTGGCAAGAAGGCCATTGGCACTAAGTGGGTATACAAGCTGAAGCGTAAACGTGATGGTACAGTTGACAGGTATAAGGCTAGGCTTGTTGCAAAGGGTTATGCGCAGGAAAGAGGCATTGATTTTGATGAGACCTTTGCACCTACATGCCGTATGACTATTGTTCGGAGTATTTGTGCACTTGCAGCCCATCATGGTTGGAATGTACATCAGTTGGACATTAAAACAGCATTTCTGAATGGTGACTTGCATGAAGAAGTGTATGTTTTTCAGCCTCGTGGCTTTGTGCAGAAAGAGCATGAAAACCAGGTGTGCAGGTTAAAGAAGGCATTATATGGTTTAAAGCAAGCACCACGTGCTTGGTATGAGAAGATACATGCCTATCTAGTTGCACATGGTTTTGTGAACAGTCCACTGAAAGCATCTTATATGTTAAGCGTGCTAATGATGTGCTTCTGATCATTGTTGTCTATGTTGATGACATGCTGCTCACTGGTCCTATTGAGAAGCATATTGCTGATTTCAAGGCTGATTTGCATGCCTCATTTGAGATGTCTGATTTGGGGCATTTGCATCACTATTCGGGCATTCAGTTTATGCAAGTTGATGGTGGAATGGCTTTGTGTGAAACAAAATATATTGACACATTATTGCAGCGTTTTGGCCTTGAAGACTGTAAGCCTATTGCCACTCCTATGGAGACAGGTTTACGATTGAGTCTTCATGATGCTGGAGATGCATTTGATGTTGTTCTCTATCAGCAGGCTGTTGGATGCTTGATTTACTTATGCGTTACTCGGCCAGATATTCAGTTTGCTGTCTCACAGATGAGCAGGTTTATGCATTGCCCAGGAGTCATGCATTGGAAGGCGGTTAAGCGCATCTTTCGCTACTTGAGTGGTACTCAGCTACTTGGGTTGTTTTATCCCAAGGGGGGATCACTACCGCCAGATTTGCATGCTTTTTCTGACTTAGATTGGGCTGGTTGCTATGACACTCGTGTGTCCACCAGTGGTTTTTGCTTCATGCTTGGTAGCTCATGTATATCTTGGTTGAGCAAGAAGCAGCCTACTGTGGCCACTTCTAGTTATGAGGCTGAGTATAGGGCAGCTTTCACAGCGACTGTTGAGTGTGTGTGGCTCAGACGCCTTATGGCTGATTTGGGTGTTGGCCAGTCTTCTGCCACCACCATCTTCACTGACAGTCAGAGTGCATTGGCAGTTGCGAGGAACCCTGTGTTCCATGCTCGCACAAAGCACATTGAGGTGCATTATCACTATGTCAGGGAGAGGTTCTCTGCTGGGGAGATCAGCTTGGCATATGTGCCCACGCAGGAGAACATTGCAGACCTTTTCGCGAAGGCTCTGCCTAGGGAGAAGTTTGAAGCTTTCCGCAAAGCTTTGGGCTTACTTCCTTTTGTGGAGTGATTTCCACATAGCTTGGCACTTCCTTATACATGAGTGCCAGCTCCTTGTTCACCGCATCACTCCCAAGGGGGATTTGTTGATAGATTTAGGTAGTGATGTGTGTGAACACACTAGGACCGTCGGGGCACTTTTTTCCCTCTTTAGGAGGTTTTTTTCCCGCGGCTTGTATATACGCCTATTGCCCTAATGGGCTACTTATCTTTGTACATTCTCTAGTAATACATTCACTATTGTGTGTTTGTGCTCCAAGCTTCTTCTTCTTCCTTGTGCTGTTCACGTGCTCCTGTAGACGTCTAACTCCAACAAAATACCTTGATGCAGAAAATTGACTGAATCTCAAAAAGTTGAACAAAACTGCTCAGACGAGTTCTGCTAGACCTGTAGCAGACTTTGAGACGCTTAAACTGGCAAACAGAAACTGGTATATACCTTTGGCACAAAAAGATGAAATAGCCTGCACAAGCGCTGTGATAGTGCGTTCGGAGGCCGAAACGAGCTCAGATCGTGATTTCGGCACCACACAGCAAAGCTGTTTTGATCTCTGAATCACCCCGATTATGCTCACCAAATTTTGTGCGATTCTGAGACTGCAAACGAAGGAGTGTTGACGGCGCCCTAGATGAAGCGACGACCTGCTCTGATACCAATTGTTGGAGTTAGACGTCTGCGGAAGCACGCGAACAACACAAGGAAGAAGAAGAAGCTTGGAGCACAACACACAATACTGAATGTATTACTAGAGAATGTACAAAGATAAGTAGCCCATTAGGGCAATAGGCGTATATACAAGCCGGGGAAAACCTCCTAAAGAGGGAAAAAAGTGCCCCGGCGGTCCTAGTGTGTTCACACACATCACTACCTAAATATATCAACAAACCCCACTAAAGAGGAATTGGGAAACATGATTGTAAACACCTATAGTTGGGAAAAATGTTCAACATCTTTTAAGATTTCACATATTGGGTATACTAAGATATCATCAAAAAGTGGTGGAGAAATCAATTAGTCATGTGTCTTCAAATGCATAGAGATCACACTTAGGGACTCCTCCAAGATTTCATGCACAACCTACCCTGGAGCCTAAAAAAGTGGAACATTCGCAAGCAAGCTATAGAGCTTTACCATTCAAATCCACATATTCCAGCTCTTTCAATTGTTAACCAAGCTTACAATTCACTAAGAGCACTTCCTCCAAGACAATATAGGCCATCCATGCACACTCCAAGAATTCCATAGACGAATAATTGGCAAAACTCACAATAACAACATTACTTCTATAGAGCCATGAGTCCAAACAACCAATATACATCTAGATATGCGAGTCTAGACATTGCAAGGTATCGTTTCTTAATTTCTCAACCATCATTGCAATTAATGCACAACAAGGATGCAATCACGCCAATAGTCCTCCTATGAGAGTCTCTTCATCGTCCTAAGTGTGTAATAGACCATATATTCAAGGACTATCCTTACCATGTTGGTGCATGGATCATGCATAAGTGCTTGGTTAAATGCATATTGGACTTCTCATGATTTAGCAAGCTCATGTACATTCATTTAATTGTACGTTATGAAAAACTTCAAAGGTTAAATTGTTAAGCTTATCTCAATAAAAAGGTAAAAGGGATAAATGGAGAAATTATCATGAGTTCAATAGGAACAAAAGCCACAAATTGACTTGAATTCCAAATTCAAATCATCTTCTACAAATTTGAATGACATTTAGGTGGAAGATCTAACATCCATCAAATCAAAAAGTGTATATATACACCATGATTTGAGTCAGGGGATATACAGAGATCTTAGAGCTGATCTTCACACTCTCATTGAGTGAATATTGTACTACCTAGAATTTATAATAGTCCTCCACACTCTTCTTGTACCATATGTCCATTAGCATGAGTTCAATAGGACCAAAAGCCACAAATTGATTTGAATTCAAAATTCAAACCATCTCTTACAAATTTGAATGACATTTAGGTGGAAGATCTAACATCCATCAAATCAAAAAGTGTATATACACCATGGTTTGAGTTGTGGGATAAACAAAGATCTTAGAGTTGATCATCACACTCTCATTGAGTGGATACTATACTATCTAGAATTTAGAGAAGTCCTCCACACACTCCTTGTACCATATTTGAGTCGGAGCATGTACAGAGATCTTAGAGCTGATCATCATACTCTCCTTCTACATCATTCTTATTGATTTATGAATCTATGTTATGTGTTACAATACATTGAGTATCTCTATCAAATTCTATGAGTCATTTCTTTGTGTGTGAGTGTGAGTATTCTTTATCCAATCCATCAACTAGATCAATTAGCTAAAATTGTAATAAGCATGCCTACAAAGTTTCATAACCATTGGATGCATAGATCTCAAAAGATGAGTGATTATGAGTGATAGGGTTTGTGTATCATCTTCTTCCTAAAAAGTCGGGTTTACCCCCCATATTTCTTATACACAATTCTATGTTTATGCTCATCCTAAATTCATGAAATAACTTTTTATAGCTTGCTTAACACTTCATTTGAAAGTGTGCAAGTGTGAATGATTTTGTCAAAAGATGAAAGACATTGCGGATCAACTTGGGAGCATTGGAGAAATCATTGATGAAGAGAAAATTGTAAAGCAAGTCATCAATGTGATCAAATCTAAGGATAAATGGGAAGTCTTCACCACAACCATGGATTTCTACATGGATATGCAAGTGTCCGATTTCAACACACTCACAGGGAAATTCTTCACACATGAAGCCAAGATCATGAAGAATTGTGAAAACAAAAAAGGTAACCAATCCTCTACCCTCTATACAAATAAGAACAAAGGCAAGGACAATAAAGGAAAAGGTAAAAATTCTAATGATGAAAGAAGTACCTCTCAAGATAATTTTGCACATAGAGGTAGAGTTCAAAAGGAACAGATAGAGGAGGTGGACAAGGTAAGAGGAGACCTCAAAGCTTATGACTCTCTACTATATATGCTTTATCAAATCACATCATAGAATTTGCTTTAGGAGCTCAAGGAATCGTAGAGGAAGATGATACAATAGAGAGGCTATGGAGCTTCAAGAGGTAGATACAATAACTCTTATGAATATAACGATGATTCATAAAACAACAACCATCAAGGAGGATACAAAGGAAGGAGAGACCACAACAATTACATAGATGATCAAGATCAAGAGGATTCACTTCTACTTATGAACATGAAAATGAAGGATGGTAAGTCTGATGAGCATGTATTCTACATAGATTTTGGTTGTTCAAATCATGTAGCAGGAAATGTAACTCTACTCTCAAACTTGGAAAATCCAAAGAACAAACATGAAGTCCAAATAGATGATGACATAAGACATCCAATTGACAAGATAGGAAATGTGAAGACGTCTAATGGTAATATGAACTTACTAAGTAGAGTCCTTTATGTGCCAACCATTACGAAGAATCTTATAAGTGTAGGTCGAATTGTGGAGAAAAGGTTGCAGGTGAGATTTACCAAGCATTGGAGCTTATGTAGAGGATCCATATCAAGGTTTCAAGAAGATAGATAAGGGAGAAAAGACAGGTAGGTTGTTCACATTTGAACTCCAAAACAACAAGAACATTGCTTTGTTCAACTATGGCACCCAAACCCTATCAGAACTTGAGGTTTGGCATAAGAGGCTAGCTCATATTGGAGAAAGATTCCTCAAAAAAATCGGTAGAGATCATAGTGTATTTGGACTACCCAATATCTCAAAGCAACAGATGATATACAAATGTAGTGCATGCCAATTTGGAAAATCACACGGGCAACCATTCACCAAGAAATGATACATACATGGAGACCTTTTTGAGTTTGTCTACACAGATGTTTGGGGACCAAGCAAAGATTCTTTTCATCCTTCACATTTAAGATGTCAAATCTATTTATGGTATTGAATCTTGATGTTCAATCTAGGATTCAATATGTTAAATGTGTATAACACTATACCACATACACCTGAGATGATCTCCTCTATCTTACATCAAAATTCAAGTGACTTCAATCATATAAATTTGAAAATTCAAAGCCATGGCTCAAAAGTGTATTATTTCACCACTCTCCCTAATCCAAAAAGAAAAAGGTTAGATTTTTTTTTAACAAAGTTTCCATTGATTGGAATTTCTCTTTTCTTTTCTTTTACTTTCCAATGTCTTAAGTACGGGATTTAAACTCTAAACCAAGTTCTAATGTTGAGATATTTTCCTATTGAATCACATTTCTTTGATTAAAAAAAATCTTAGATTTTGGAGATGGTTGATACAATAAAATTGATGGGCGTGTGTGTTGAGATCAGGAAAAGAAAGAGAAAACAAGAAGATTATGTGAGTCTAAGACATTAGCGGATTATATCTTGTAATTTGACTATAGAATTTTACAGTCTTTTTGAGCTTTCAAGTGGTCTAGGAGTTTGCCTAAAAAGTGTAAAATCCTTTGACAAAGCAAAGGTGAAAAAAAACTTTAACTTCTCTACATACAACTTGTCCAAAGATACTATTTTTTGCAAACAAGGCATTCTTTTTAGGGAACCAAGAGATCTAAGTCATTTGTATCATTACATATCCTAAAGAAGCATAGAGAAGCAGAGAAGAACTCAAAATTCCACAAGTTGCCATAATCGACTTCCAGGGACATTATTCTCTATTTTTTAGCTCATTTTGATACAAAATTGGGAACTATGCAAGTTCATAGGCTAGCCAACAAAAGGAGGTGCAAAAGACCTTAAAGGAACATTTTCTTTTACCTTGGCTCAGTTAGGAAGGCATTGAGAATTCTTTGAGAGATCATGGCATCTTTATTCTATAATCTCTTTTAGGACAACTCTATGGATTAGGAGCTCAAAACTTACCAAACACTACTCAAATGGTGCTAGCTCACAAAGTCCAACAAGACAACTTCCTAATGGAAATATACTTTACTCCAGAATCAAGTGAATCATTTTGGTGTTTTTCACATCCCCACAAGCAAGGGTCACTTTGAGTACAAAGCCATGAAATGAAAAGCCCCATGTTGTATAACTATGGGTCAAAGTGGCCAAAGACATGGGTTTTGAGGGTCCAAAACCACTTGGAGAACCCTTGGATTCTATTGGGAAACCCTTGGGAAAGTGTCTCCAAGAGTGTGGTTTGCACCCTTGAGTTATTTGGATTTATTTACTCCTAATTGAAGGGTTTTGACCCTTAGGATTGATATTTCCTAAGGGTATGTTATTTAACCCTTAAGGAGACCTCTCAAGCCTTGAGACTTGTACATACAAGCTTGGGAGAAGTCCTTTTAGAATCCATGTGAGGGCCATGTGATTTCCAAGGTTAGAAGGCCTTGATTTAGCATCCATGTGGAGAGGACACTTGGCAAGCTCTCCTCACATTTCCCCCCTTGTCCTTGAGGTATATATATGGCTGGAGTTGGTTGGGTGGATACGTGCATCTCTCACCCCTTGTGGGTTTGAGTAGGCTTAGAATATTTAGATTGGTCTCTCTTAGAGTAGTTTTGTTGTTTATACAATAGTGGTATCATAGCCACTTGATGAGTCAGTTACTTCCGCGAGCTGTCCCCTCATCCTTGAACCGCGAGTTGTCCCGTCGTCCTTCAACGCCAAGTGCGTCGAATTATTGGGCTGGAGTCTCTTCTCTACCTCTGTAAAAAGAGGTTTTGGACTGCCGCATGGGAACCTCACCTAGGGAAGGCAGCTTATATGTGAATGGCCCCGTGTGTCCACACTTTTTGTGAGCGCGAGCTGCACCACAGTGCGTGAGAGTCCTCAACATCAGCGCCCGTGAGCTGCCTTATTCGAAAGGGAAGTAGTTCACGAATGAAGGTTTTCCAAAATACCAATGAAGAACTTTCAAAGAATATGAGCATGGAGCATCACAAAGAAAAGCAATGGCCATGAAGTGGAAGGAAGGATAGCTCTTCTCCAACATCAACTTTTGGAGAAGCTACAAGCAAAGGATTGACCCTCCCCTAAATGCAAAGGAAGGATGAAGCTTCTTATAAAGCTAAGTACCTTTTTTATGTTTAATGTTTGTTTGCCTTATTTTTCAATATCTTTGCATGTATACATAGTTGAAGCACGATTTAGGACTTCCGTTGATGATTAGGTCCAAGTTCACATGGAAAGAAAGGGTATTTTTAGTGTTCAAGAGGAAAACATGCATAGTTGAGGTGAAATCTAGCACCTCAAGCATTTTCATGCATTGTTGCAAGGAATGTGAAGAATGTATGTGCATTAGCATGATGATGCATCATAGAGAAGCACATGTTTGTGCACTAAAAGGAAGCACAAGATTATGAAAGGTATCGATGTTAAGTATGCTTAAGGTTACAGATTACTAGAATCATTCATGGCATAAAAAAGAATGCAATCAAAGAGAACCTCATTGAATAAAATGGAGGTTCAAGATAAGAATTCCATGCATGCTTTAAAGAGGGGTTCAATTATGAACCTTATGCATGCTAAGCATCTTTGAGTGAAGATGTATATGTTTCTAGCACACACTAAGTATGTAAAATCAATAAATGACATTCCATATGCATTGTTTTCATGGGACAAGAGAGAGATTAAGGTTAAGCTTAAGATAGGAAATGACTTCTTCATAAGAAGTTAAAAGCATAAAAGTTTAATGGTATGGAACTTAAAGACCATTATCCTTTTATGATATTTTGGCTTGATCCAAAAACTAACAAAGCTTAACACAAATAGACCTCAAGCTTCGAGTCTTAGTTATGGATCCTCAAGTTCCATAAAACCCTTAGCATGCCTAATCAATAAGGCCAAGGACTTAAGTAAGAGGTTTACTTGACACAAATGAAAGAGTTTGTAACCGAAAAATTCCAAGTTCTGCAGTAACTTAGAAATTTTTTGGAAAATTCTTTCATTATGACATAAGTTTAGTGTCATGTATACACAAGAGAACCTAGCATACTAAATGCTAACTCTCAGTATAAGAGATACTTAGAGATGGTTCCAAGACAAGCCTCTCTATGAGATGACTTAAGTAAATGATTTCCCTAAAGTACTTCTTTGGGGCGTATTCTTACACTACTTCATAGAACATACAATACTCCTCTAAGTTTAAGACATACTTAGAGATAGTTAATTGAAAAAGGTTCTAAAATAGTTCTGCATGAGATATCCTAAATAGGATGACACTCTAGAATGGTTTCAAGAGTCTCATGATATAAAGCTCTATTAAGTTGATGCGATCAAAGACATTGATGGAAACCAATTATGAGCAAAGATTACTTTCACCAACGTGAATGGCAAAAAGTATTCAATGCATCATTGAAAGTTCCCTCCTTTTGGAAAACAATTTCCAATTTAATTGAAAGCTTCATTAAATAGATTTGCATCTCAGGAAAGTTAAGTAAGGTTTTCTTTAGCAGATGCAACGGTTCTTAATGGAAGGAACTTAAAGATCTATAGGTACAATGAGGAAATGGAAATATTTTTCTTATTTCATAGTACCTTCAAACCTCATATGCTTTGATTAACATTGAAAATCAAAGCCACCTCTCCTAACACGGATATGCATAAGCATTGCATTGTTGCAAAACATGAGAACTCATGAGCATTCCCATAAAAATGAAGAGGAAGTTCATGAGAAAATTAGGACAAGTGGTTGTTGAGCTACCTCTAGAAGATTTTCTAAAAATCACCAAAACTAGAATTTATTTCTAGTAAATCTTCTAAAAAGTTTTCAGCTTCTACACAAGTATAAGATTGGTTGAATAGTCCAATATTGGGAGGAGTCAGAGAACTGTCTCTCTACTTGTGAATGAAGCCATAGATGTCACAGTTTTCGAGGACGAAAACTCTTAAAAAGGGGGAAGAAACCTTATCAAGAAGTGGTACAATTAATTTCATAAATAGAAACTTAGAATATAGATAAAAGAACTTATTTTTATATATAAGATGTTGGGAAAGCAATGAGTTGCTTAGAAAGCAACTTCATGGCATGCTAAATTTAGCATGGGATCCCAACAATGTCACAAAAGATTTTGAAAAAGGTGGTTGTAAACCACGAGCTCAAATAAAGGATGCCAAATCTTATACTTCTCTAAAGGGAAGTATGAAGAAGAGAATATACAAAGTATATAGTCTGCAACTTTGATAAATGATACTTAAGTCTCAAGAAGGTGAAACTTGTATTCACCTATTCTTAAAAGGGATTTCAAGGAAAATCCAAAAGCATTAGAAGATGCTTAGACTTAAGTAGTAAATTAGATTCCTAGAAAACCCTAGGGTAGATTTTTGAAAGCTTTGGATAAACAAAGGAATCTAAAAGGCAAGAGTAATCTCTTGTCACTTCAAGTTAGTTAAGAACTAAGTAGATCTTGAATATGATTCAAGCCACTTGGAATCGCACTCAAAACCTTAGAAAGAAAGGATGAGTGATCATATGTAGGAAATCTTAGAAACCCAAGCAAGACGGAAACATAGAGGTAATCCCTTGACTTCAAAAGGAATTTGAGTAAAGGGTACTCTATAGTTAGATTAAGCTTCTAGACTTTAAGATAAATATCATTCACACATCAATGATGGATATAAAGTATAGTGGTATGGGACATTATCCTTTATATTCACATTAATGTAGGAATGATGGTATGGGACATCAGACCTTGATATGATAGGTATCTTTTAGTCTTGGGCTCATGAGTTGGAGTGAAACTCAATCCCAATGAAAACTGAAACTTCATAGATAAAAATGAAGTATAGGTTGGTCAAGAATAAGACCATATCAAGTAACTAATTAAGTTCGAAGATCGTAAAGAGAAATCACTTTCTAGATCTTCATAAAGATTTTCAATAAGACTAATGTAGTCTTGTTAAGGATTTTGAAGTTCTTTATCAGAAATGCTACATGGATTTTTGGGGAGAGAACTTGGAATGATCCTTTCGAGAAAGGTACATTTGACTGCGTCAATCTTGGATAAAACACTTAGTTGACAAATACAACTAAGTGAGTTAATATCTTTTAGAATAAAGATGTATCAAGAGACAATTAAAAAAGATTGAATTAGTTATTTATGTAATTGGGGTTAGACTTAGCTACTCCAAAACATCTTGTTGATAGTACAACGAGATAGTCAATCTCCTAAAGTAAGAGACTTATACTAGGCTTGGTATTCCAATCTATAGGAGTTTCAAGAGATTGAAAAGGACTAACTTCTTAATTAAGATATTTGAAGCATCATAGTTTGAGAGTAAAGTTGAGCATCATCAAAACTTGGTGGCTTGAGACACCGATGTTTTATACCACTAGAGTTTGGTAGATGGATGAAGGTTTAACTTCACCCAAAGGATCTTCTTGAGAATTTAGATTCAATCTCATAAAGGTAGAAACAATGCTTCAAACCATTAGCTAGATTAAAATCCTTAAAGTTTTGAGTCTCATTTGATTTGACTCAAATCATTTTAGTGTTACAGAAGTTGAACTGGTTACATTGAGTTTTGGTTCTTCCTTCTCGCTTTTCCAGACCTTGGATTTGACTTGGAAGGAATCTTCAAAGTCACTCCTAGATCAAGTTTAGCTAGATGGAATGGATAACCAAATTAAACATCAAAAGATGGATGTTTTGTATAGAACCCTTTCAATTTCAGAAGACACTTAAGATTAAGAGAATTCATTCATCCATCTAATACTGCTTTAAGATTAATGGATGAAGAATCTAAAAAGTTCTCTTAAAAGAGTTTGAAGTAAAACTCTTAGGAATCGTTTATAGATTCTAATAGTTCCAAAAAAGTCAAGGCTTTTGAGAAAGTCTTGGAAAAATCATTTTGAGGTTGGATGCCCAAAGAATGGAATCACTTCTTTCCTACATTCTACCTTGACTCTAAAGTACAATAGGACATGATAGTTCTGTATTTGGACAAAGTATCAGTAGATGTTGGTTAAAAAGTAGAAAATAGTCAGAAACATCTTATTTAGATGTTTTGATCAACCTCAATTTAAGGAGACTTCTCAAAGCCTTGAAATAGTAAGAGATCCATCTATTTTGCTAGGTCCACACCTGAGTGGTGCATAGAAATGGATCAGCATAGTAAAATAGTTGGAGACTGATAAAATCCACCTACTTCATGTTTGTACTATTGGATGCGGAGTTCGCACATAGCGAAACATTGAATTAGGCAGGGATGTTTTAACCCACCCTTATCATTCTATCCATACTTAGCATTTGATTTAGTGTTTCGCATGCAAAGTTAAGTAATATTAGAATGATTTGGGCAAGGATTAGCCCCACAAGTGGATTTCCTTCTTTTCAGATCCAGTATGAGATAGAATCTCCTTCTGAAGAAGAAGAGAATCAGAGAGATGAAAAACCATGATCTATGGAAATGATCATGAGGCACGAGGGAATACTCCACATAATATACCTACACACATTTTTGAGGACAAAAATGTAAAAAGGGGGGAAGAATGTTGTATAACTATGGGTCAAAGTGGCCAAAGACATGGGTTTTGAGGGTCCAAAACCACTTGGAGAACCCTTGGATTCTATTGGGAAACCCTTGGGAAAGTGTCTCCAAGAGTGTGGTTTGAACCCTTGAGTTATTTGGATTTATTTACTCCCAATTGAAGGGTTTTGACCCTTAGGATTGATATTTCCTAAGGGTATGTTATTTAACCCTTAGGGAGACCTCTCAAGCCTTGAGACTTGTACATACAAGCTTGGGAGAAGTCCTTTTAGAATCCATGTGAGGGCCATGTGATTTCCAAGGTTAGAAGGCCTTGATTTAGCATCCATGTGGAGAGGACACTTGGGACATTTCCCCCAGGCTTGGCCTTGAGGTATATATATGGGTGGAGTTGGTTGGGTGGATACGTGCATCTCTCACCCCTTGTGGGTTTGAGTAGACTTAGAATATTTAGATTGGTCTCTCTTAGAGTAGTTTTGTTGTTTATACAACACCCCATCTTGGGAAAGACAACATATGTGGATGTGGGAGGGTGGAATTATTTCCTTCTCTCCTCTCTCTCTCTCTCTATCATCGTTTGTACTTTCATCAAGGGAGATCACTTTTTGAAAACAATGTACCATACATGCTTACAAACCTAGCATAAGGTCCCAAGAATCCAGTAGAACCCCCCAATCACCAAACGCTAGAGTTGATAGAGCATAAACCAACCCTTCCAAATCCATATCTAGATAGATCTCTTTGATCCAATGAAGTAGCGGGGATGAGAAAGAATGTTTTTTATGGAAGTAATGATCCTAGAGCCCGCGAGGCTAAGTTCCATCAGATAATTTGAGCATAAAAAGTGGAGGGATTCTTCACTCAATATCACACCTTTGGCCTAACATGAAAGGACTCACCATGGCATGTTTTTAAACACTCAATTGTGAGGATTTCTAAGCATTGATGAACTATTGTGAGCATTCATCACTGAGTATATGTTAATTATTATTAGAGATGATATGCTCAAAGAGCGTTTGCACATTAAACAAAGCCCAAGTGAATCAAGGAGAGAATTCATGCACATATTAAGTCATTACATGGAACATTGTCTTCGACTACTCTCCGATGAGAAGCTAGTTGGACTCTTTCTCGATGGCCTAAGAAATGTCAAATTAAGGGTCATCATATTTTGCATGAAACCCAATTTGTTAGTGAATTGCATTAGGAATGCATTGAAATGGACGACGATTTAGGCCTCATCCTCACTATGCCAAAACCCAAGGACAAAGAAAGGCCAAAACCACAATCCAAAATAGGAAACCCCACTAAAGAGGAATTGGGCAACATGATTGTAAACACCTATAGTTGGGAAAAATGTTCAACATCTTTTAAGATCTCACATATTGGGTATACTAGAGATATCATCAAATCCCATTTCAAGTGGTGGAGAAATCAATTAGTCAAGAGATCACACTTAGGGACTCCTCCAAGATTTCCCACACGACCTACCCTGGAGCCTAAGCAAGTGGAACATTTGCAAGCAAGCTATAGAGATTTACCATTTAAAACCACATATTCCAACTCTTTAAATTGTTATCGAAGCTTACAATTCACTAAGAGCACTTCCTCCGAGACAATATAGGCCATCCATGCACACTCCAAGAATTCCATAGACGAATAATTGGAAAAACTCACAATAACAACATTACTTCTATAGAGCCATGAGTCCATACAACCAATGTACATCTTGATATGCGAGTCTAGACGTTGCACTCTATCATTTCTTAATTTCTCAACCATCATTGAAATTAATGCACAACAAGGATGCAATCATGCCAACAGTCCTCCTATGAGAGTCTCTTCATTGTCCTAAGTGTGTAATAGAACATATATTCAAGGACTATCCTTACCATGTTGGTGCATGGATCATGCCCAAGTGCTTGGTTAAATGCATATTGGACTTCTCATGGTTTAGGAAGCTCATGTACATTCGTTTAATTGTACGTTATGAAAAACTTCAAAGGTTAAATTGTTAAGTTTATCTCAATAAAAAGGTAAAAAGGGATAAATGGAGAGATTATCATGAGTTCAATAGGAACAAAATCCACAAATTGATTTGAATTCCAAATCCAAATCATCTCCTACAAATTTAAATGACATTTGGGTGGAAGATCTAACATCCATCAAATCAAAAAGTGTATATATACACCATAATTTGAGTCATGGGATATAGAGACATCTTAGAGCTGATCATCACACTCTCATTGAGTGAGTATTGTACTACTTGGAATTTAGAGAAGTCCTCCACACTCTCCTTGTACCATATGTCCATTAGCATGAGTTCAATAGGACCAAAAGCCACAAATTGATTTGAATTCAAAATTCAAACTATCTCTTACAAATTTGAATGACATTTAGGTGGAAGATCTAACATCCATCAAATAAAAAAGTGTATATACACCATGGTTTGAGTTGCGAGATATACAAAGATCTTAGTGTTGATCATCACACTCTCATTGAGTGGATACTATACTATCTAGAATTTAGATAAGTCCTCCACAATTTAGATAAGTCCTCCACAATCTCCTTGTACCATATTTGAGTCACGGGATATACAGAGATCTTAGAGCTGATCATGATACTCTCCTTCTACATCATTCTTATTGATTCATGAATCTTTTTTATGTGTTACAGTACATTGAGTATCTCTGTCAAATTATATGAGTCATTTCTCTGTGTGCGAGTGTGAGTATTCTTTATCCAATCCATCAACTAGATCAATTAGAGAAAGTTGTAGTAAGCATGTCTACAAAGTTTCATAACCAATGGATGCATAGATCTCAAAATATGAGTCCTTATGTGTGATAGAGTCTGTGTATCATGTTCTTCCTAAAAAGTCGGGCTTACCCCCCATATTTCTTATACACATTTCTATGTTTATGGTCATCCTAAATTCATGAAATAGCTTGTTATAGCTTGCTTAACACTTCATTTGAAAGTTTGCAAAAGTTCTTTGGACAATTGCTACCAAGTTGCGAGCACTAAGCAAAATATTGAGAGCTTTTCTTCCATAAATAAAAAGTTTCTCAAGGCTCTTTGCATTCATAACTTATTTTCTTTGTCACAAAGGTTTGGGAATGAGGCTCCAAGATACTATGGTTCTATAAATGCATATTTTAGAAGCTTAGAGAGTCTACTAAGGTATTTTGAAGTCAACAAGGTTGTACTTGAGTAGGTTTTTGCCAAGACAATCTCATCTCTACATCCTACCCATCACCTCTTTAGAGTGGTATTAGAACATAGTCAAAGAATAGGCATTATGGATGATGGATTCACCTCATCTAATGATAAATGGATCAAAGCAACTACTCAACATGGTCTCTAAAAATGGAGGCTTATCTAGAAGGAAGGAATCTGTATGGATATATCTTAAGAGATGAGATGATGTCAATACTCAGAAGCAAGGGCCAACCAACTCAAGAGGAGCAAGAAAGGTTGAATATATGCTGTGCAAAGAATGCTTTGGCAAGGTCATCTATTCTCAAATCTTTCTCTGATTTTTTACTCCCTCATATTAGGAACTGTAAGACCTCCCAAAAGACATGGAATGCTTTTGGAAGCATACTTTTCCTCAAGTACCAAAGCTAGGAATAATGAGTTATGGATGGAGTTTACAACAATCAAGAAGATGGCCAAGAAAAGTGTGAATGATTTTGTCACAAGATGAAAGACATTCCGGATCAACTTGGGAGCATTGGAGAAATCATTGATGAAGAGAAAATTGTAAGGCAAGTCATCAATGTGATCAAAGCTAAGGACAAATGGGAAGTCTTCAACACAACCATGGATTTCTACATGGATATGCAATTGCCTGATTTCAACACACTCATAGGGAAATTCCTCACACATGAAGCCAAGCTCATGAAGAATGGTGAAAACAAAAAAGGCAACCAATCCTATGCCCTCTGTACAAATAAGAACAAAGGCAAGGACAGAAAAGGAAAAGGTAAAAATTCTGATGATGAAGGAAGCACCTCTCAAGATAATTTTGTAGGTAGAGGTAGAGTTCAAGAGGAACAGATAGAGAAGGTAGACAAGGTAGGAGGAGACCTCAAAGCTTATGACTCTGTGCTATATATGGTTTATCAAATCACGTCATATAATTTGCTTTAGGAACCCAAGGAATCATAGAGGAAGATGATACAATAGAGGAGGCTATGGAGATTCAAGAGGTAGATATAGTAACTCTTATGAACATAACAATGATTCATAGAACAACAACCATCAAGGAGGATACAAAGGAAGGAGAGACCACAACAATTACACAGATGATCAAGCTCAAGAGGATTCACTTCTACTTATGAACATGAAAATGAAGGATGGTAAGTATGATGAGCATGGATTCTACATAGATTTTGGTTGTTCAAATCATGTGGGAGTAAATGTAACTCTACTCTCAAACTTAGAAGATCCAAAGAACAAGCATGAAGTCCAAATAGATGATGACATAAGACATCCAATTGACAAGATAGGAAATGTGAAGACTTCTAATGGTAATATGAACTTACTAAGTAGAGCCCTTTATGTGCCAACCATTACAAAGAATCTTATAAGTGTAGGCTAGATTGTGGAGAAAGGGTTACAGTTGAGATTCACCAAGCATTGGAGCTTACGTAGAGGATCCATAGGTTTCAAGAAAATAGAAAAGGGAGAAAATGCAGGTAGGTTGTTCACATTTGAACTCCAAGACAACAAGAACATTGCTTTGTTCAACTATGGCACCCAAACCCTATCATAACTTGAGGTTTGACATAAGAGGCTAGCTCATATTGGAGAAAGATTCCTCAAACAAATCAGTAGATATCATAGTGTATTTGGACTACCCAATATCTCAAAGCAACACATGATATACAAATGTAGTGGATGCCAATTTTGAAAATCACATAGGCAACCATTCACCAAGAAATGATACATACGTGGAGACCTTTTCGAGCTTGTCTACACAGATGTTTGGGGACCAAGCAAAGAACCTTCAATCTCGCGATCAAGGTATTATGTGACATTTATAGATGATTATAGTAGATGAACTATTTTGTACTTCATGAAGCATAAAGATGAAGTGTTTCATGCTTTAAGAGAATCAAATAGGTAAAACCTTAAAAAGACTAAGGTCAAATGTAGGGGGAGAATACTTCTTCCATGAATTTGATTCCTATCTCCAAGATAGAGGAATCAAAAGAGAAATCACTACCAGATACACTTATGAGCAAAATGGAGTGGCAGAGAGAAGGAATAGGACCATTGTGGGGGTTGCAAAGTCCATGTTGAATGAGAAAAATCTACCAAACTATCTGTGGATAGAGACAATATCTACTAACACATATTCGATAAATAGGTTACCATCAAAGGCTCTGGATGGTATGGCTCCATATGAAGCTTGGAATGGAAGAAGACCAAGCTTGGACAATTGCAAGATTTTTAGGTGCATTGCATATGCACACATACTTTCACAAATCATTGGAGCTCAAGGTAGAGAAGTGTGTGCTCAGAGGCTATGACATTAATAAAAAAGGTTATAGAGTATATAATCCTAGCAATAAAGGCTTTATAGTAAGTCGAGATGTTGTGTTTGATGAGAAACAATCATGGTTTGAAGATGATTGTAGGAAAGATCAAGCTACCATATGATGTAGAGGAAGACTTTTCGACTCTTTCAAACTAAAATACACACACACTTGAAGCATCAAGTGATGTTGAAGATGATACAAAAGACCCCAAGAAAAAAAATCAACTCATGGAACTCCAAAGGTAAAGCTAAGGTGCAGGAGTTGAAGGATGTAGCTAAATCCTCTCAACAAACCATCAAAAGATCTATTAGGGAGAAGAAGAAGCCAGAGAGGTATGGCTATGATATGTCATTGGTAACTAAGCACTCTATCTATCTAGCAAAAAATTTAAACTCTGATGATCCCTCATCTTATGAGGAGGCAACGAAGAAACCAAAGTGGATGCATTCTATGGAGGAAAAAGTTGAAGTTTTGAAGGATAATCATACTTGGGAATTGATGCCTAAGAATCCAACCATGAAGATCATTGGATCTAGGTCGATATACAAAGTGAAGAAGAACTATGATGGAACCATCAACAAGTATAAACCTAGACTTGTGGCTAAATGATATGCTCAAACACAATGAATTGACTATGAAGAGACCTTAACACTTATGGCGAAGATGCCAACGATTAGAATACTTATCGGCTTTGGAGCTTCCAAGAACTAGAAGATCTACCAAATGGATGTGAAGAATGCATTTTTGAATGGAAGGATATGTGAAGAGATTTATATGGCTCAACCTCCTTGATTTGAAGATTCCTTTTTTCTTGAACATGTATGCAAGTTAGGGAAATCCCTATATGGTTTGAAGGAAGCCCAAAGGGCTTGGAATCATAGGCTTCTCACACATTTGAAGGACAAAGGATTCATGGTGAGCAAAGCAAATCCTTCGCTCGTTATTAAGAGGAATCAATAAGCAGTCATATACCTTTGTGTATATGTAGATGATATAATACTCACAGGTAATGATGTTGAAGGCATTAGGAGGATCAAGCTACAAATGGAGGAATTAAAGATCAGTGACCTATAGAAAATCACATACTTCCTAGGTTTAGAAGTTGTATACACATACAAGGGTATGTATCTCACTCAAAGGAAATACATCAAAGATAAGGAGAGTTCTAAGGCTCTGGGTACACCCATGGAGGTGCATTTGAAGCTAAGTGCTCATGAAGGAGATCCAATCAAAGACATAACAAGGTATCAGAGTTTAATGGGTATTTTGAACTATGCCACATTAACTAGAGTAGACATTTGATATAATGTAAGTGTCCCGAGTCGATTGATGCACATTCCTAGGAAACTTGGCATGGAAGCAGCCAAGAGGATAATCAAATACTTGAGGATAATCAGATACTTGAAGGGAACCATTAATGAAGGTCTATATTATCCATACATATCTGATATAGGCATGAATCTCTTCTCTCATGCAAATTGGCAGGTTCTAAACATGATAGGAGGAGTACTTTAGGATATCTCACTTTTGTAGGAACAAAACTTATTTCATGGCCTTCAAAGAAACAACATACTATTGCACTATCATCAACTAAAGCTGAATACGGAGGATTAGCCAATGTAACTGAGAAATCCATGTGGATCAAGACCTTATACTCATATTCAGGCCTCAAGTCTTCTACTCTTCACATTTTTGGAGATAACATCAGTTCACTCCACCTTGTAGCTAATCCAGTCTACCATTACAAGAACAAACATATAGAAATCCACTATCAATATGTCAAGGAAAAGATCACAAGTAACGAGATTGAACTCTCATATGTATCTACTCAACAACAATTTTCAGATGTGATGACCAAGGCAATGGATGGAGTAAAGTTAAATAGGTTCAAAACTATGATTGGAATTTAGGAAATATTGAAGGATTGAATACTCAAGCATCTTATGTTTGAGGGAAAGCCGTTGGTGCATGGAGCAAGGCTAAGTGCTCAGCTAAATGCACATTGGAATTCTCATGATTCAGGAAGCTCAATGTATATTCATATCATCATATGTTATGAAAGACTTCAATGATTCAATGGTTAAGCTTATCTCACGAAAAGGTGAAAGGGATAAATGGAGAAATTTTCATCATTTAAATAGGAGACAAAAGCCCCTGAATTCAAAATTCAAATCATCTCCTAGAAATTAGGATCACTTTTAGTGGAATATCCAACAACCATCAAATAAAAAAGTGTATATAGACACCATGAGTTGATTTGAAGGATATACAAAGATATTAGAGTTGATCATCACAATCTCATTGAGTAGATATTTTACGAGCTCAAATTTAGAGAAGCCCTCCACACTCTCCTTATACCATATTTCCATTAGCAATACACTTCTATATCATTCCGATCCAATCCTTGTACCATATTTCCATTAGCAATACATTTCTATATCATTCTTAATGATTTGTGAATCTTTGTTATGAGTTACAATACATTGAGTATCTCTACAAAGTTCTTTGAGTCATTCCTTTGTGTGTGAGTACTCTTTATCCAATCCATTAAATCCAAGAATCCCTAGTTCAACTCGCAAGAGACTTCTACAAGATGAATTTTATACAAAAAAAAAACTAAGTAAAACAATAAGCAATTTCAAGTAAATATAGAGATCTTAGAACCTAAGCCATCTCGTATGAAGCAAGCCCATAAGTCCTAACCACTCCCATGAATTGTGTATAGAACAAGGCATTGTCATGATTATGATAACAATTGGCTCAAAGATTACCCAAACATTTCAAGAAGAGTGACTTTAGTTACCCAATCCTACCAATTTCCTAGTGAATATGACATGAGCAAGAGTGATGAAGAAGATGAAGTCCTACACCAATTAGTCACTGGAGCCCAAGCCAGAGATAAAGGGGCAGACATGTACCCTAGTCTAAAGGTGGTACTATTGTATCAAACTTTTGCAAAGTGCCAAGCTATAGAGAAGGCCACTCCTTCGACACTTCCAATACTTCTACTCAAGGGTTCTTCCTTAGGGAAGTCTTGTGACATGTCTGTGTGCAGGTACACTACTTGACAGTAACGACACAGAAATGGAAAAAGAATTTAAAGTACACATATAAGAGAAAATCTCGATTTCATAATGCTACAAATGATTATAGAGAGCCATAAATATTCCAAATCAACATTATAGTGGGATAACATGCCATTGTAGAGGCTAGAAGAAAGAAAAAACAAGAAATACTATAACAATCAAGAAATCTTTGCTAGAAAATTCAATAGAAATGCAACAAACTTAGACTAAGAAGTACTAGTCAAGGCTACTGAAACACTCTATACTGTGAATAGCCAACTCCACTAGGAGGCCAATGCTCTATATAATCACCACACAGTGGCCTCAACAACAGTGGCCAAGTTGCAATAGAATGTAGAGAGTGGCTAGGAAATAGCCTCCACTAGGAGGAGAATAGTAGTACGAGATCCAAGACTAGGATGATACAACGTGCAAGAGATATATATCCCAAAATTGAGTGTCAATAATCTTTTTATATAGACTCCAGAAGAGTGGCCATGCCCAGTTCCCACCGCACTACCATATGCGACAAAGTGGTGGGGGGGGTCGGCTAATTATGGCTGTGGTAGCCAACCATCTTTAGGCCCCAATAATAGCTTTTGATATCACCAGAGCTTGGCGATAGTACCCCTTGCATTAATTCACACACTAATACTTATTGACAGAAATATACTTCGGACATCATTTTCCACCCATGGTAATTCTTCTAAAAATAGGTGGAGTAGGTGCCCAATTTTGACTATGTCCGAAAGAGGAGGCGGTGACACCCGATTCTGGCCATGGAGGCCTATATTCCGTCTTATCACATCCTTGACTTGCAGTAATTATGCACCTTTCCAGAAGAGTAGAATCTCAATATTAGGCCCCAATAATAGCTTCTAACACCACCAAAGCTTGGCGGTGGTATTCCTTGCATTAATTCACACAGTAATACTTATTAACAAAAATATACTTCACGCATCATTTGCTGCCCACGGTAATTCTTCTAAAAATAGGCAGAGTAGGCACCCAGTTTTGACTATGTCCAAAAGTGGAGGTGGTAATGACCAATTCTAGCAAAATGACATTTTTGGGCCACGGAGGCCCATATTCCTTTCTATCACATCCTTGACTTGCAGTAATTGTGCACCTCTCTAGAAGAGCAGAATCTCAAAACCTTTGGATAGTAACCAAACATTACTTCATGCCCATATTATTATGCTAAAAGTTGTTAACAAAGGGAGTCACCCAAATATCTTGATTTAAGTAGTCATCCATCTTTGTGGAGGGAAAGTAGGGGCCTCACCCAATTTGATGTACTGAGGGCATAGTTTGTAGACGCCTTAGGAGAGTCCTCTTTATACACATAGAGGAGGAGTTGCCCAAGATGGCCAAAGAAGTAGTCACCTTAGCGGAGGATTGTGTGAAGTCCAATAGGTCATCAACAATTTGAAATGCAAAGCCCTAGATTCATGCCATAGTTGAGGAGTTACCAAGGAGGAGGTCACCCCATATGCGGGTAGCATGAGGATTCCACCATTATGGCCTCGCCCAAGTGGAGATAGAATAGCCACATGTGGAGGCACCCAAATGGGGTGTAAGGACTCCTTGATAGTCACAGAGTTGTGGATGCCAACCAATGGGCATCACCTAATTGAGGAGATCATCAAAGTGGAGGAAATCGCCCATGTGAGGGAGGTCTTGACATCAATGGGCATCACGAAATTAAGGAGATCATCAAGGTGGAGGAAGTCACCCATGTGAGGGAGGTCTTGGCATCAATGGGTATCGCCAAATTAAGGAGATTGTCAAGGTAAAGAAGTTTTTGGCATTGCCTACTGGAGGTAGAAGCCAAAATTGGGTGCCATGAAGCCCAAGTTGGGCATCTCTCCCAAGGTGGCCCAAGTGGTGTCTCGAGGACCAAAGTGGGCACCTAGCAAGTAGTGGCCAAGTAGATAAGGAGCCTTCCATGGGTCGAAATGGGATAATTATTTTTGTGGAACTAATTCCTTCTCTTGAGCAAGGTGGTCAAGCTTCTTTTTTGCAAACATCTCTAGGGAGGTACAAACCACCAAGTTGGCCACTTGAGTTGAGTGGTAACTTTTTACCAAAAAGGATCACTCCAATCCTTTCTATAGGCAAACAAACCAAGGTCAATAATTATTTAGATGTTGTTTTATATAAAAGATCAACCTACTCGTCCTCAGGAAAAATACTCATATGTAAAGATCGAGGAAATTTTAGAGAATTCATCACACAATCAGTTTACTCCAACTTATAAAAATGGATGTAAAGGTATGAAATGATCGACCAAAAGTCATACAGTCTGCTTACCTAAGCCCGCCACCTAGTATAGATGGGTTCATGGTGCATTTTCCTCCTATGCCACTAGTACACTATGAAAGTTCAAGATTGTCTGTTTCCATAAAAGACAATGTTTCAAATTGTTGATGAACTATTGGACTTCACACAATCCTAAGCCAAGGCGACTACTTCTTTGGCCATCTTGGGTGGCTCCTCCTCTTTGTGTATAAAGAGGACTCTCCTAAAGAAACTACCAACTATGTCCTCGGTACATCAAATTGGGTGAAGCCCCTTACTTTCCCTCCACAAAGAAGGGTGACTACTTAAATCAAGATAATTGGGCGACTCCCTTTGTTAACAACTCCTAGCATATTAATATGGGCATGAAGCAATGTTTCATTACTATATGAAGGTTTTGAAGTGAGAAATCAGCAAGATATTGAGATTCCACTCTTTTGGAAAGGGGCACAGTTACTACAACTCAGGGATGTGATAAAAAGTGGCCCAAAAATGTCATCTTGCTAGAAATGGGCATCACCACCTCCTCTTTTGGACATAGTCAAAACTAGGCACATACTCCACCTATTTTTAAAGGAATTATTGTGGACGGCAAATGATGAGTGAAGTATGTTGTTGTCAGTAAGTATTCTGTGTGAATTAATGCAAGGAATACTACCGCCAAGCTTTGGCAATGTCAAAAGCTATTATTGGGGCCAAAAGGTGGTTGGCTACGGCCCACTCCTCCACCACTTTGGCACATGTAGTAGAGCAAAAAGAATTGGGCATGGCCACTCTTTTGGATTCTATATAAACATATGATTGACACTCAATTTTGTGATATATATCTCTTGCATGTTGTATCATTAGAGTCTTGGATCTCGTACTCATGTTCTCTTCCTAGTGGAGGCTATTTCCTAGCCACTCTCTACATTCTATTGCAACTTGGCTAGTGTTTTTGAGGCCACTCTGTGCTGATTATACAGAGCATTGACTTCTGAATGGAGTTGGCTATTAGTAGTACAAAGTGTTTGAGTACCCTTGACTAGTACCTCTTACTCTAAGTCTATTTCATTTTCTAGCAGAGATTTCTCGATTGTTATAGTATTTCTTGTGTTTCCTTTCTTCTAGCCTCTACAATGGCATGCTATCCCACTATAGTGTTCATTTGGAATATTTCTCACTCTCTATAATCATTTGGAGTGTTATGAAATTGGGATTTTCTCTTATATGTGTACTTGCCATTTTTTTTCCACCTCTGTGTCGTTACTATCAAGTATTGTGCATGCACACAAACATGTCACAGGGTATAGTTCCCTAAGGAAGAACTCCCCTTGAGTAGAAGAAGTATTGGAAGTGAGGAAGTATTGGCCTTCTCTACAATTTGGCACTTTGCAAAAGTTTGATACCCCAATACCTCCTCTATAGTTTGGCACACATGGTGGAACCCTTGCATTTTCTATGTGAGGTACCTAGTAAAGGAGACAATTGTTTTTTGCATTGTTTTTCCTTGATTTTGCATCTTGCAAGTGCGTACATGACCCATACTTGAGTAGACAGAGAGCCTCTTTGTGTACAAAGGAGCCTCAAGAAGTCATCTCTACCTTTGGCTAATCAACTTAGCACTCTACCCTTAAATTTTTCCATTGATTTAGATTCAACCCTGCTCTCAAAAGACAATCATCGAAGGACATTGGATTTCTCTTTGTTTACTTTAGGGGAAGCACAAGTGCTAATGGAGGACCTTTCGAATCTACTCTCCAAGTTGAACATAAAATTACATACCTTTAAGGGATCAGCTCATGAAGATGCAGATGACCACATAAACATATTCATCTCCTTATGCCGCGGTCATGGGTTCAAAATCGAGAGGATGCAATGCTGGTGATATTTCCTTTCACATTAGAAGGACTTGCATATAAGTGGTACAACTAATATGCAGACGGGCACTTCACCACCAAGGAAGCATTGAAGACTTCATTCTCACAAACCTTCCGACCAAGAGACTCTTAAGATCAAGCCCTAGATCAACTTGAGAATCTCAAATTATGCCAAGGTGAAACTTTTCACGAATTACACACTCATACTAAACCACTTGTCTCCTTATTAACACATGCTCTAGGTGACTTCTTGGTCAAGAAGTGGATAGAAAAGACTCTCCCTAGCTCCTCCCAACAAAAGCTTAGGGAGCCTCTCAGACTTGATGCCACACTAAATGACTTTATGGTAACTGCCTCTTGCATAGAGGAGGCTAGAAAGCATTTTGAATGAGGGACTCAAGAAAACCACACAACGAATTTCGACCCAATCAAGCAACTTAGAAGGGAATTAGAAGAGTTAAAGATGCAATGAAGACAAAAGGAAGAAAAAATTATCTCACCACCTACATGCCAGAACAAAGATTTAGTGGCCCAACGTCATCAAGAAGTGAAGGAGTTGCAAACCTCTCAAGACATCCGAAAGCAAGTCTGGTGTACCACATGCAACAACAAATGTCACTCCCACATAAACTGCCCCAATAGAGTAAGCTATCAATTTTGCGGCAAAAGTGGCCATGAGGTGCACGATTGTTACCTCAAGCGAGTCAAGCAGAGAGGTAATAATCAAGTTCCTAACACCTTTTATGCTATTACTTAAAGTATAGTAGCTCATATTGTCGAGAAGTAGAGTTTATTGCCCGAAATGGCTTACATATGAGTTCTCCATCTTTTGCTTCATACTTTGTTTCCTTGCTAATCCTACTCCATCTATTACCTCAATGATGATGCTACATGATTTGGACATTGATTGAGGTGGTCAATTGTCTAGTAAGACATTCTACTCTATAGAACCCCACATCAAGTCTTTGTACCATCCTGGTGCAACTTCTTCTTATTTGATTATTCAAACAAAGTGAACTGAACGTATGTATAATGAGTGAATTTCTTCCTTCTTGATTCATATAGAATTAGGCTCATCCCTGTAAGTGCTATCCATGGGGCTTCTTGTCCTCACCCAATTCTTTGAGTTGCTGCATGGCACCATAAAAAATCTCTTCCTTGGCCCTTGAGTGTTGACCATAAGTCCTCCTCTTTACTTCTCTCCTCATATCATCGAATCTTTTTACAGCCGTAATGTCCATTTTCTTGGCTCCCTTGAGAGGCATAGTCTCCACCTTCTTGGTTTCATATGCTCCTTCTATCTTTATAATTGTCCTCCTCTTTAGAGTAGTAGCAGTACCTTGCAAGGGAGACTCTGTCCTCTAATAACATTCCACAACTTTAGGGTGCCTCTTGCTGAATTTCTTCCATGTCCTAGCTTCCCTATAATATGAAATTAATTTTACCTTTGCAATGTATCTACATGGTACCATAATCATTTTGCTTTGTGGGTTGTCGATTGATGATTATGCTTCTCTTCAAGATCTATGTCCTACAAGAATGCTTCTTCTTCATTAATAGGGATAGGAATAGTACTAATCTCATGCTCTATGATTAGCTCATTGGCCCATTCTTAAGAAATTTCTGGAAATAAGACATCCTTTGGTACCATTGTCATAGGCTTCTTCAATGGCCATTCCGTTTTCCAAATCAGCCCTCTTGCCTTATTCTATCACAGTTTAAGTAATCCAAGCAAGATGACTGCATGCGGCTAATCATAGAAGTGAGCAACACAGATAATCCCGAGTTGCCATTAATCACAAAAGAGATAGTATTCCAATAAAACAGAAATCGTGAAAGATGGCACAATGTTGCATGTTACACTAAAAAAGAGGACATGACAAAAAACTAAAGAAATTGTGGTCAAATAGTCAACCGAAACCCATCGAAATATATATGAAAGGTTTATGGTGGATACCACCGGGGAGGGTGAACAATAGTGCTTTAGTTTAGAGCCATGACAGGGTGAGGGAGAAATGTTCCGATAACTGTGGATAACCAAAATGTAGCCATGCCAACTTGGGCAGAGATACAATATGGTCCAAACCACTGAAGTTTAAATTTGCCTACTGCATGGTTAGATTTAGAATTATAGAATAACACCTACTGGCCAACTTTAAACACAAGAGTTTTTAGAAAATGATCATGAGTTTTAGCTTGGCATACCTGAACTTCTTGTAATAGTAGAAAACTTTCCAGCCTTTGTACATCAAGAGAGCGTAGAGTATCAATACGAGCACGTAACGATTCATCTAGTAATACTTTCTTCTCCAAAAGCCACACACAAACTAGGTACAACCAACTCCATGGGTGCAATGGCCTCCAATCCGTATGCCAATTTAAATGGTGTGCAACCAGTGGCTACTTTATTTGTGGTTTGATAAGCCCACAACACAGTAGGCAAAATCCCAATGCTCAGGGAAAACCAGAATCAGCTTCTTCAACATAGTGAGTAATGATTTATTAGTACTTTTGGCTAAGCCATTAGCGCATGGATAATACGGAGTACTAAACTTATGGATAATATTAAACGCACGAGTCAAAGCTTGGATAAGAGTGTTAGCAAAGTGGGTCCCTTGATTAGAGATAATTTCTAGTTGTAAGCCAAACTTAGGGAAAAGATCCTGTATCAGACACTTAGCCACCACCTGAGTTGTAGCAGATCGGACTGCCTGGGCTTCAGCCCATCTTGTGCCATAATTGGTACATGTAAGAATATAGTTGTTATTAATGGAAATAGCCGGAGGCTTAATGGGTCCGATGAAATCCAACCCCCATTTTTGGAAGGGCTCTAGAGGTAGGATTGGTTGAAGAGGAAAATAATGTCGTTGTAGAGGCTAGCCAGTCCGCTGACAGGCATCACATTGTTTAACATAATTATACACATCTCCTTGCATTGTAGACCACCATAAGACACTCTACAAAATTTTCTGGTGAGTTAAATCCATCAAAAAATGCATGCTAGAGGGAACATTATGTGCCATATTAATCACAGAGGTACTTCATGAGGAGGTATACAGTGGAGTAGAGCATCAGACTGAATCGGCATAGTATAATTGACCAACAATGATCCAAAAACATCGGCTATAAATTGCTAGTTTACGGCGGGCCGTGTTAGACAATGAACTCGGTGGACAACAAGTAGTCAAAAAAATCATGAGTGTATCATAGTAAGAATCCACAATAAGTAAAGCAGTAATAGTTACAGTTGGTGTAGTGGTTGCATAGATAGCAAGAGATGGTCGTCTATTCCCTCCGAAGGTTCACCAAAATCAAGTCTCGACAGAAAATCGGCAATAACATGTGTCGAACCTGGTCTGTGTACCACATCATAATCGAACTCCTGGAGTAGTAATACCCAACATGCAAATCATCCACCCAAATGTTGTTGCCACACAAGGTAAATTAAAGCCGCATGATCTACATGAAAGGTGAATTTTCGGCCTAGTAAATAGTGTATGAACTTCTTTATGGAACATATTAGTCTTGAGCATTCCCGTTCGGTGACATAATAGTTATGTTCGATGGAGCTAAGATGTCTGCTAGCATAATAGATCAGTCGATACCATATATCTTACTATTGCATGAGGACACTGGTGATAGAGATATCAGATGCATCAATGAACACATGAAACAGTAGCTGCTAGTTTGGTGCCTTTAGAATTGGTGCCTTCGTAAGCAAGGTTTTAAGTGGATCAAAATTGAGCTAACATTCATCAGTCCAGCAATGTCACTGGACAATGAGAAATCATCCAAGTATACACGCATAAATGTGTGGCAATGTCACTGGACAATGAGAAATCATCCAAGTATACATGCATAAAACTTGTGAGGCATGGCACAATTATCTCTTGCATGTAGCATTGGAACGTGTTGGGTGCATTCCGTAAACCAAAGCACATCACAACGTGGGTAGACTCCCTAGTTAGTAATTAAAGCAATTTTAGGGATATCCACCTCAACCATCCGAACCTCGTTATATCCATTGTAGCCATCCAAAAAAGAGTATATCTCATGCCCAGCTATGTCGTCCAACACACTATCGAGGAAAGGTAAGGGAAAAGGGTTGGACACCATAGCAACATTCAAATTATGGTAATCAACACATATACGTAATTGTTTATTCTTCTTAGGGATGATCACTATAGGTGAAATCCACTCCACGTGCTCCACGGGGACAATAAATCCAACCTTCAATAGCCTATCTAATTCCTCTTTCACCTGCTGGGCATAATTACGATTCATTCGATAGCTATATTGTTTAACGAGCCTTGCATTCAGATTTAAAACTATGTGATGCTGGTAAATACGAGGGTCCAAGCCCTTAATATCACAATAATACCAAGCAAAAACATCAATAAATTCTTTTATTAGGTTAAGCAAATCATCCTGGAATGCAGGATTCTATCTTGCTTTGATTTTTACTGGGCACGAGTTAGCTTCATCTCCTAAGTTACAAGTGATTAATTGATCTTCCGGCACATAGAACTGCCAAGACAAAGAGAAGTCTTCCAAGGATTGAAACAATTGTTTCACATCCTTTGAGCCTAATAAATTCTTAGTTTCATTTGTAGCATCATCCATGAGTGGCTGCACCGTGTAGGTCGTCGGAGACCAATTGTCCAGCACTTGTTCTAAATGGATTGTTCCTAAAGACAACAAATCTTGATTAGCATTGTAGAAATGCTTCCTCCTCATCATTGGACAATCCCTCTAGCATATGCACTTGTTCTATGACATAAGGCCATGCTTGAAGCTCATAAGGCTTCATATCATCAAGGGGAACCACGTATTTTCAGTGCTTACATTTAAAAATAAGTTCTTGGGAGGACCAATCTTGTAATACTTTGGCCTGTTTCAGGCAAGGTCTACCGAATAATAAATTGTAATCTAAAATGGATTTGGGCAAGTCCATACTATGAAGGTCATTTTAAATATTGCGCCCTATAGGGTAATAGGAATGTCCCGGACTAACCCAACCGGATGGACTCAGGACTGATCGACCATATGCACAAAAAAGTGAGCAGGTTCGATACGGGTCCATCCCAACTTTTCACATATTTCCATCGTGGAAATATTCATTTTTTACCCGCCATCAATTAATACCTGAGAAATCTTATGATTTTTGAACCACACAGTGATTAAAAGGACAACATGAACGGGTCTGGACCACTACTGCCTGTGTATCTACTGCTGAAATGTGAACCATGGTTGCCATTGGGCTTTGTTGCTCTTTCTTCCTTTTATCATACTCTTGGGCGTGCTTATGGTGCCTTCGAATGTGGCCCACTTCCACACAGAAATGGTAGCGTGGTGAAGGTAGACCCGTACTACTACCGGCTTGGTCCTGATTCCACCGAGTCTGATTAAATTCCTTGTGCACTCACCTCTGTAATTAGCATAATTAGTGTAAGTTGTATTTCTCAAGTGTGGTGGTATGTAGCTAGTTGCTGGTTGCCCTTGTTCTTGTAGAATGACGTTCACTACTAGTCTATTCTAAGTCTTTGTGTTATATGAACAAGTCTCAGTTGCATGACTCGTAGTATCACAGATTGCACAATAAATCTGATTAAGAGCACAAGTATTTGCAACATGTCCAAGGTTTTTACGTTTGGTGCAGTAAACCTGTTTTAGTGGATCATCATGTTTACTTTTACAGCATTCAACCACTCCAGGTCTTCTGTGAAGCCACCCACCTTATGTTCTAGCTCCAAAGCCATGGCGATAACTGCATCCAATGTCATCCCTCCTACACATCGAATAATCATCACCTGTTTGAGTTGTGGGTTTAGCCCATTGATAAACCATTGTGTTATCACATCGTCCGAAAGGTTTGCGTGAGTCGGAGGCAATAGTCATAAATGTGTACAGAACAGGGTTTCTTATTCTTGTATGCTTTGATGTGGTTTCTACCTATTATTTTGCAAATAGTTGAAGATCTCCATAGCATTTTTCTTTAATCTAAAGTGTTGTAAGAAAGCATTCTTCACATCATCGTACAATATTAAATGATTAGTATCGTACTCCATCAACCATTGAGCTGCTTCATTCACCAAAGTTGATTGGAACACTATAGCTTTGTATGATGGGTCTGCTTGATTATTCATCACTACATAGTTAATCTCAAAAGTATGTACGTGTGCATCGGGATCATCACCAGGGAAACTTCCAAACTTTGCATAGATAATGCATGTCTCTTTATGTTTGAGTGAATAAACCCAAGTGTACCTAGTGAAGTCTGTTGATATATTTAGGTAGTGATGTGTGTGAACACACTAGGACCGTCAAGGCACTTTTTTCCCTCTTTAGGAGGTTTTTTTCCCCCGGCGCCTATTGCCCTAATGGGCTACTTATCTTTGTACATTCTCCAGTAATACATTCAGTATTGTGTGTTTGTGCTCCAAGCTTCTTCTTCTTCCTTGTGCTGTTCGCATGCTTCCCCAGACGTCTAACTCCAACAATTGGTATCAGAGCAGGTCGTCACTTCATCTAGGGTGCCATCAACACTCCTCCGTTTGCAGTCTCAGATTCACACGAAATTTGGTGAGCATACTCAGGGTGTTTCAGAGATCAATACAGCTTTGCTGTGTGGTGCCAAAATCGCGATCTGAGCTCGTTTCGGCCTCCAAATGCACTATTGCAATGCTTATGCAGGCTATTTCGTCCTTTTGTGCCAAAGGTAATACCTATTTCGTTTCGCCAGTATAAGCGTCTCAAAGTCTGCTACAGGTTTAGCAGAACTCGTCTGGGCAGTTCTGTTCAACTTTTTGAGATACAATCAATTTTTTGCATCAAGGTATTTTAGTCACCGGCCATGGCTGAAAGCAATGATGTATTCCGTATGTTGGCTGTTGAGGATAAGTTGGATGGTACCAACTACCCATTATGGGCTTATATGATGCGACATGTATTGGTTGCAAAAGGATTGTGGAACATTGTGTAGGGTGTTGAAAGACGTCCTGTTACACCTATAACAACATGTACTACAAATACAGGTGTTAGAGCAGATGAAGATAGTGTCGAAGATGATATTGTGCAGATTCCTGTTCGTGCTGTTGTTTTTGCTGCACCTACTGCAGAGCAGATTCATTGGGATGGCAAAGATGCCCAAGCACATGCATTGATAGCTTTGTTTGTCAAACGTGCCATTATTCCTCATATTTGCTCTTGCAGAATAGCTAAGGATGCTTGGGATACACTTACCACATTGTACCAAGCTAGGAATGAGGCTCATGTTGCTTACCTTCGAAAACAGTTGGAGAGTGAGCACATGAATGAAGGTGATTCTATGGACAGTTTCCTACCAAAGATCAAAGACTTGAAGGAACAGTTGATTTCTGCTGATGAGGTTATAACAGATAGCTCACTTGTGCAGACCGTTTTGAATGGTCTTCTTGATTCATATCAGAGTTTTGCTTCTACTCTTCGGTTGATGATGAAAGGCAATCCAAATGCCTTGTCATTTGAGGAGTTAGTCTCTGTTCTGTTGCAGGAAGATCAGTCCAGGCAGAACATGTCCATTATGCATGTTGCAGATCAAGCTTTCCTGGCTAGTCAGAAGGGCAAAGGAAAATGGAGCTCTTCTACTAGTAAGCAAAAATCTGCAAATGCTGCACATTCGAAGAACCATGATAAAGATGAGAAGAAATCAGAAAAGCAGAAATTGTTTTGCAAGTACTGTAAAGGGAATGATCATATCATAAAGAACTGTCCAAAATTGGCTGCAAAAGAGGCAAAGAAAAAGGAGGCTGGAATGGTTGTTGCAGAAGCCTCTACACAAAAAACAGAGTCTGCTAATCTTGTGCACGAAGAAGAATGGATGTTTATTAATGTTTGCAGTTTTGACCCATCTTCTCATGAGCAGTGCATGTCTGCAGTGGACTCAGATGTTTGGTACTTTGACAGTGGGGCGACCAAACATATTACCTCGCAGCATAGTTTCTTCTCTTCACTCGAGCCTGCCCCTAGAGGGAATACTGTCACATGCGCCAACAACTCCTCTTATCCTGTTATGGGAGTTGGTAAGATCATTCTGACTACTGCTGATGGTAGTTCTTTCACCTTGTCAGATGCTTTGTTTGTGCCAGGGATCAAGAAGAATCTGTTATCAGTTTCTGCATTAGCCAAGATTGGCTTGGTTGTGAAATTTGTTGATGACAGATGTATAGTTTATGATGTGTCAAATGGCGATGTTATTATTGCTTCTGGGATTTTATGTCATGGGCTATATAAGCTCATAGACTATGAAAGATCTGTGAATGATTCAGCATGTGCAGTTCATGATTCTTAGGCTATCTCAGATGCAAAGCTTTGGCATGCACGCTTTGGTCATCTGAATTTTGCTAGTTTGCTACGCCTGCAGAAATCTGATATGGTGTCCTCTTTGCCCAAGCTTGAGGCACCTAGAAAACATGTATGTGAAGGCTGTATTTTGGGCAAAATGCAACGTTCCTCCTTTCCAAAAGATGGTTCATTTCGGGCTACGCAGAAATTGTAGCTTGTACATAGTGATGTCTGTGGTCCTATGCAGACACCTTCCTTTGGAAACTATCTTTACTTCGTGACTTTCATTGATTATTTTTCCAGGCATGCATGGGTATATCCATTGAAGGCAAAGTCCGAAGTGTTTCTGTGCTTCAAACAGTTTTTGGTTTTGGCTGAAAATCTATAAGCATGTAAAATGGGCACCCTCCGTTCTCATCGAGGGGGGGAATATATGTCTTTTGATTTTAATGCATTTCTGGCTGAACGTGAGATAAAACACCAGTGTACAGTGCCGTATACACCTCAACAGAATGGAGTTGCTGAACGGAAGAACAGGTCACTCATGGAGATGGCGAGGTGTATGTTCAAGAGTCAGACTTTACCACATAGTTTCTGGCTTGAGGCTGTCATGTGTGCAGCATATGTACTTAACAGGTGTCCCACTAAAGCACTACAGTCTATCACTCCATATGAGGCTTGGGATGATCGCAAGCCATCTGTTGCTCATCTACGGGTTTTTGGTTGTTTGGCATATGCACTAGTGCCTGAACAACATCGCATAAAATTGGATGATAAGGCAGTAAAATGTATTTTTGTTGGGTACAGTTCTGAAAGTAAAGGCTATCGTCTGTATCATCCACAAACTAAACATATTCTGGTTAGCCGTGATGTTGTCTTTGTGGAAGATGCTATTCAGCCATTGCTTTCATGTACTAAGGAGAGATCTGTTAGCTCCAAAGACATGTATGATAATATGATGCCTCTTTTTACAGGTGGACAGTCTAGTGTTGGTCCTAATGAGGCAACTTCTCAGCCTTTGCAGGTTTCATATGATGATGCAGATCATTCCATTTCTGATGCAAATTTACATGATGCACTTGTTGATGAGAGAGCTGATATTGAGCAGGCAAAAACTATGCCAAAATGGCTGGTGGAAACTTTGCGTGACAGCAAATTAGATGCACCTTTGTCATATCATACTCGTTCAGGCTCTCATAGTGCCTCCTTTGCATCAGATTGCTATGCTATGGCTGCGTCTAGTCTCTGTGATGAGAATGAGCTAGTTTCTTTTGATGAAGCACATAATTCAGAAAATTGGATGGCTGCTATGCAATATGAATATCATGCTATAACGAAGAGTGGTACATGGTCTTTATGTGACTTGCCTCCTAGCAAGAAGTTCATTGTCACTAAGTGGGTATACAAGGTGAAGCGTAAACCTGATGGTACAGTTGACAGGTATAAGGCTAGGCTTGTTGCAAAGGGTTACGCGCAGGAAAGAGGCATTGATTTTGATGAGACCTTTGCACCTACATGCCGTATGACTACTGTTCGGAGTACTTGTGCACTTCCAGCCCATCATGGTTGGAATGTACATCAGTTGGACATTAAAACAACATTTCTGAATGGTGACTTGCATGAAGAAGTGTATGTTTTTCAGCCCCGTGGCTTTGTGCAGAAAGGGCATGAAAACCAGGTGTGCAGGTTAAAGAAGGCATTATATGGTTTAAAGCAAGCACCATGTGCTTGGTATGAGAAGATACATGCCTATCTGGTTGCACATGGTTTTGAGAACAGTCCAACTGAAAGCACCTTATATGTTACGCATGCTAATGATGTGCTTCTGATCATTGTTGTCTATGTTGACGACATGCTGCTCACTGGTCCTATTGAGAAGCATATTGCTGATTTCAAGGCTTATTTGCATGCCTCATTTGAGATGTCTGATTTGGGGCATTTGCATCACTGTTTGGGCATTCAATTTATGCAAGTTGATGGTGGAATGGCTTTGTGTCAAACTAAATATATTGACACATTATTGCAGCGTTTTGGCCTTGAAGACTGTAAGCCTATTGCCACTCCTATGGAGACAGGTTTACGATTGAGTCTTCATGATGTTGGAGATGCATTTGATGCTGTTCTCTATCAGCAGGCTATTGGATGCTTGATTTACTTATGCATTACTCGGCCAGATATTCAGTTTGTTGTCTCACAGATGAGCAGGTTTATGCATTGCCCAGGAGTCACGCATTGGAAGGCAGTTAAGCGCATCTTTCACTACTTGAGTGGTACTCGGCTACTTGGGTTGTTTTATCCCAAGGGGGGATCACTACCGCCAGATTTGCATGCTTTTCTGACTCAGATTGGGTTGGTTGCTATGACACTCGTGTGTCCACCAGTGGTTTTCGCTTCATGCTTGGTAGCTCATGTATATCTTGGTTGATCAAGAAGTAGCCTACTGTGGCCACTTCCAGTTGTGAGGGTGAGTATAGGGCAGCTTTCACAACGACCGTTGAGTGTGTGTGGCTCAGACGCCTTATGGCTGATTTGGGTGTTGGCCAGTCTTTTGCCACCACCATCTTCACTGACAGTCAGAGCGCATTGGCAGCTGCAAGGAACCCTGTGTTCCATGCTCGCACTAAGCACATTGAGGTGCATTATCACTATGTCAGGGAGAGGTTCTCTGCTGGGGAGATCAGCTTGGCATATGTGCCCACGCAGGAGAACATTGCAGACCTTTTCATGAAGGCTCTGCCTAGGGAGAAGTTTGAAGCTTTCCGCAAAGCTTTGGGCTTACTTCCTTTTCTGGAGTGATTTCCACACAGCTTGGCATTTCCTTATACATGAGTGCCAACTCCTTGTTCACCGCATCACTCCCAGGGGGGATTTGTTGATATATTTAGGTAGTGATATGTGTGAACACACTAGGACCGCCGGGGCACTTTTTTCCCTCTTTAGGAGGTTTTTTTCCCTCGGCTTGTATTTACGCCTATTGCCCTAATGGGCTACTTATCTTTGTACATTCTCCAGTAATACATTCAGTATGGTGTGTTTTTGTTCCAAGCTTCTTCTTCTTCCCTGTGCTGTTCACGTGCTTTCGCAGACGTCTAACTCCAACAAAGTCATCTACTATTAAGCAGAAGTAAAATGAACCACTTAGGGATGGTGTATGCATAGGTCCACAAAGATTGGCATGGACTAATGCTAAGGGTTTAGATCGGCACAAGATGACTTGAAGAGATCTTTGTTGAGTAACAAGTATGTCCAAATTTGAAATGCCACAAGCTAAAGCTTGAATCCTTGGCCATGTCACTTGAAAGCTTGTAGAGACCTTTGTCTTTGAGGTATTTGGCTATGACTTCTTTTGATGATTGATCAATGAATTGAACTTTATCATTATCAAATTGTAGCGTCATGTTGCACTTAGTAATGTCCTTCACTGAGAGAAGGATCTTACAAAGGCTTGGTACATAAAGAACATCTTTAAGTGACTTGGTCTCACATTTTGATTTTGTGTCTTGAACTTTGCCTCTCCCTTGGATCTCAATGCTCTTGTTATATGTGAGATAAACTTGGCCTTTGTGCTCTTGAAACTCATGAAAGTCTTGTTTTTCATTGCACATGTGTGATCAAGCCCCACTATCGAAAATCCATTCTTTGCTAGGAGTGGATGCAATAAGTGCCTAGTGTTTAGTGGTAAGGAAAAGTTCTTTACTTGTGCAATGAGATTGATGCTCGGTCTTTGCAATAGACTTGGACTTGTCCTTGTTCTTCTTCTTGAAGCAATACTTTTCTATGTGTCTAGACTTGCCACAAAAGTTGCACGTAAACTTCTTCTTGACCTTGTCCTTAGACTCTTGAGTGCCTTTTTTACTTTTGGCTCTTGCTGATAGCTCTGGACTTAATAGCTATTTCTTGTGTAGCTTGAGTCTTTTACCTAGAGTCATGGAGAAGCAAAAGTCTTCTTACTTCTTCCAGAGTGATTTCTTGACCTCTGTTGTACAAAGTGCTCACAAATGTTTCATAGGACCTTGGAAGCTTGTTAAGTAATTTAATCACCATGTCTTCATGTGAGATATTTCATCCACAAAGTGCTTAATTTCTTTGATAATCTTCAAATTGTGTTATCACCTTTGTGATGGTGTCTTGATTATAACTACTGAGTTTGTGAAATGCGGCCTCTAAAGCATAAATCTTTGAAAGAGTTTTATCTTTATATAGAATTTCTAATATGTCCCAAGCTTCTTTGGAAGTCTTAGAGGTAGTGATATGAACCTTTTCCAATTCATTACATGCTAGAAGAATTTGACCTAACGCTCATTTGTCCTTGACGTTCCAAATATTCCAAGACTGTATATCTTTGAACCTATCTGGTTCAGGTTCAGACCCATCTACAACATCATGGAGAAGGTTTGTGTAAAAGTATGCACACATGATATCTTTCCATAGATTATGATTTTGGCTATCTAAGCATTCTTCCTTAAGCATAAACATGGGCATAAAAGAAGGTAAATAACATGTCATAAATGATGAACTTGCTTCTTTCTTGGACATTGTAAGCTTAGGGATGATCTTGAAAATCTTCAACAATTGAACTTATGCTTGAGATTGGCAAAAATAAGTGCCAAGTGTTGAAAAAACACTTCCTTGACAAGAGAAGACATGGAGAAGTTTTTTTAAAAAGCACACCATCTATGCCTTCAAGTGGAAACTGGCTTTTTGAAAGTCTTTAATAGCACATGTCAAAGACACATCGTGTGCAAAAATACCACTTGGAAATATTTGCAAACTTTGAAAAGAAAATGGAAGGCTTGGAGTAGCCTTAGAACCAAAAGCGAGATAATTCAACATAGAGAGATGGCTTAGAGTAGCCCAATGCATACCAATATAGCTTTAGAGTAGGCTTAGGAACTTGAGAAATCTTGTGGGTGGGCTTAGACTAGCTTCTAACCCACAAATGCACTCTTATATGCTTGAGTTAGACAATATGTGGCACTTCATGCCAATTGGGGTGCCAAATGGTGGTTGAAACGATTGAGAAATACAAAATAATCCTTTGATGAGAGAGTGTGATAAGTGTCAACTTGAGGGTGATGCCATTTTTGGAAAATACAAGATGACCTTGGAGTGCCAAATGTTTAGGGTGGGTACCCTTGGAGAATACAAAACAATGTCTTGATTTTGTATGCACTTAATGATGGTGCCAAATACTCTTAGGAGAAATACCTCTGTGAGGAAGTTGATATTTTGTGCCAAAAGATGTGCCCAAAAACCAAGTGATGGTCCTACAAAGCGTAGATTTGTACCTTTGTTGAAGAAAAGATTAAAGGAAATAACTCTCAGGAATTGGACTCTTGTGGCCCCTTTTCTCAAAAAATAAGTGGTGAATTTTAGATGGTTGCCATGTGACTTATGTCTGGAATAAGGTAGGCAAATTTAGAACTCACAGGTCAATACAATGCACATAAAGACTCTGGACCAAATGCAATTGCATCATGATTGATGTCATATAATTTAAAATGCCAAGTCAAGCAAGTGGCAACATGAAGATTGGATGACTGTGTGAGCTAGCTCTTTATCTTTCTAACTCTTTGTCTCTTTGTCTCTCTATTTCTGACAAAATAGTGCAAAGTTACAAGTTGAGAGAGTTTCTGCCGAAACAATTCAAAATGCCCCAAGAATTGTAAAGTTCTTTGAAAAAATCCCAAAAAACATGAATAAGTTTGTTAGAATCCAAAAGCATGTGGCAAATCTTTCTCTCTCTAAGCAATAAATGTGGTGCACATCTGAAAGTAGAGCTAGAATTTTGAGGTGCACAGTAGGAAAAACATGATGGAGCATATATATTTGTGGGTTCCTTTATCTCTTTGCAGAGATGAAGATGCACCCCATCACTCCATGACAAGCTAATGGATAGGCTAAATCATAGAGAGGGGCCACATGAAACAAGTAGATACCATTGGGATTAGAGACTGGTTGCTAAAGAGGCAAAGAAAAAAGAGGCTGGAGTGGTTATTACAGAGGCCTATACACCGAAAACAGAGTCTGCTAATCTTGTGCAGAATGAAGAATGGGCATTTACTAATATTTGCAGTTTTGACCAATCTTCTCATGAGTAGTGTATGTCTGTAGTAGGCTTAGATGTTTGCCAGTACTTTGATAGTGGGGCAACCAAACATATTACCTCGCAACACAGTTTCTTTGCTTCACTTGAGCTTGCCCCTACACGGAATACTATCACATGCGCCAACAACTCCTCTTATCCTGTCATGGGAGTTGGTAAGATCATTCTGACTACTACTAATGGTAGTTCTTTTACATTGTCGGATGCTTTATTTGTGCCAGGGATCAAGAAAAATCTGTTGTCAATTTCTGCACTAGCCAAGATTGGCTTGGTTGTGAAATTTGTTGATGATAGATGTACAATTCATGATCTATCAAATGGTGATGTGATTATTGCTTCTCACATTTTATGTCGTGGGTTGTATAAGCTCATAGACTATAAAAAATCTGAGAATGATTTAGCATGTGCAGTACATGATTCTTAGGCTATGTCAGATGCAAAGCTTTGGCATGCACGTGTTGGTCATCTAAATTTTGCTAGTTTTCTATACCTACTGAAATATGAAATGGTGTCCTCTCTGCCCAAACTTGAGACACCAAGTAAACATGTTTGTTATGGCTTTATTTTGGGCAAAATGCAAGTTCCTCATTCCCAAAAGATGGTTCAATTTGGGCTACTCAAAAAATGCAACTTGTTCACAGTGATGTTTGTGGTCCTATGCAAACACCCTCTTTTGGAAACTATCTTTACTTCATGAATTTCATTGATGATTTTTCTAGGCGTGCATGGATAAATCCATTGAAAGCAAAGTTCGAAAAGTTTATGTGCTTCAAACAGTTTTTGGTAGTGGTTGAAAATATGTCACATGTAAAATGAGCACCCTCCATTCTGATGGGGGGGGATTTTATGTCTTCTGACTTTAATGCATTTTTGGATGAACATGGAATAAAACATTAGTGTACAATGCCATATACACCTCAACAAAATGGAGTTCCTGAACGGAAGAACATGTCACTCATGGAGATGGCGAGATGTATGGTCAAGAGTCAGGCTTTACCACATAGTTTTTGGCTTGAGGCTATATGAGGCTTGGCATGGTTGCAAGCGATCTGTTGCTCATCTACATGTTTTTGGTTGTTTGGCATATGCATTAGTGCCTGATCAACACTGCAGATAATTTGATGATAAAGTAGTAAAATGTATTTTTGTTGCGTATAGTTCAAAGGCTGTCATCTATATCATCCACAGACTAAATGCATTTTGGTTAGCCGTGATGTTGTTTTTGTTGAAGATGCTATTCAGCCTTTACTTTCATGTACAAAACAGACAATTGTTAGCTCCAAAGACATGTATGATACTTTGCTCCCTCTTTTTACAAGTGGATAGTCTAGTGCTGGTCCTAATGAGGCAACTTCTCAGCCTTTGCAGGTTTCATGTGATGATGCAGATCATTCCATTTCTGATGCAGCTTTACATGATGCACTTGTTGATGAGAGAGTTGATATTGAGGAGGCAAAAACTATGCCTAAATGGCTGGTGGAGACTTTGTGTGACAACAAATTAGATGCACCTCTATCATACCGTACTCATTCATGCTCTCATAGTGCCTCTTTTGCATCAAATTGCTATGCTATGGTTGCCTCTAGTCTCTATGATGAGAATGAGCTTGTTTCATTTGATGAAGCACAAAATTCTAAAAATTTGATGGCTGCTATGCAATCAGAATATGATGCTATCATGAAAAATGGTATTTAGTCTTTATGTGACTTGCCTCCTGGCAAGAAGGCCATTGGCACTAAGTGGGTATACAAGCTGAAGCATAAACCGGATGGAACAAGTTACAGGTATAAGGTTAGGCTTGTTGCAAAGGGTTATGCACAAGAAAGAGGCATTGATTTTGATGAAACCTTTGCTCCTACATGCCGAGTGACTACTCTTCATAGCATTTGTGCACTTGTAGCTCATCAAGATTGGAATGTACATCAATTGGACATTAAAACTGCATTTATGAATGGTGACTTGCATGAAGAAGTGTACATTGCTTAGCCCCATGGCTTTGTGCAAAAATGGCATGAAAACCAAGTGTGCAGGTTAAAGAAGGCATTATATGGTTTAAAGCAAGCACCACATGCTTGGTATGAAAAGATACATGCCTATCTGATTGCACATGGTTTTGAGAATAGTCCAACTGAAAGCACCTTATATGTTAAACGTGCTAATGATGTGCTTCTGATCATTGTGGTCTATGTTGATGACATGCTGCTCACTGGTCCTATTGAGAAGCATATTGCTGATTTTAAGGCTAATTTGCATGCCTCATTTGAGATGTTTGATTTGGGGCATTTGCATCATTATTTGGGGCATTCAATTTATGCAAGTTGATGGTGGAATGGATTTGTCTCAAATGAAATATATTGACACATTATTCAAGTGCTTTGGCCTTGAGGATTGTAAATCTATTGCCACTCCTATGGAGATAGGTTTACAATTGAGTCTTCATGATGCTGGAGATGCATTTGATGCTTTTCTCTATCAGCAGGCTATTGGATGCTTGATTTACTTATGCATTACTCATCCAGATATTCAGTTTGTTTTCTCACAGATGAGCAAATGCATTGCCGAGGTGTCAAGCATTGGCAGGTGGTTACATGCATCTTTCGCTACTTAAGTGGTACCCGAATACTTGGATTGTTTTATCCCAAGGGGAGATCACTACCGCCAGATTTGCATGCTTTTCTGACAGTGATTGGTCTGGTAGCCATGACACTCGTGTGTCCATTAGTGGCTTTTGCTTCATGCTTGGTAGCTCATGTATATCTTGGTTGAACAAGAAGAAGCCTACTATGGCCACTTCTAGTTGTGAGACTGAGTATAGGGCAGCTTTCACAGGGACTGTTGAGTGTGTGTGGCTCAGATGCCTTATGGCTCATTTGGGTGTTGGTTAGTCTTCTGCCACCACCATCTTCACTGACAATAAGAGTGCATTCAGAGTTGTGAGGAACCCTATGTTCCATGCTCACACTAAGCACATTGAGGTGCATTATCATGATGTTAGGGAGAGGTCCTTTACTGGAGACATCAGCTTGGCATATGTGCCCACACAGGAGAACATTGCATACCTTTTCATGAAGGTTGTGGCTAGGGAGAAGTTTGAAGCTTTTCGCAAAGCTTTGGACTTACTTCCTTTTGTGGATTGATTCCACATAGCTTGGCACTTCCTTATACATGAGTGCCAGCTCCTTGTTCACTGCATCACTCCTAGGGGGGATTTGTTGATATGTTTAGGTAGTGATGTGTGTGAACACTCTAGGACTGCTGGGGCACTTTTTTCCCTCTTTAGGAATTTTTTCATCGGGCTTGTTTTTGCAGAGAAAAGAAGCACAAAAGAGGAGCCCCAAAAGTTTCCAAAATTAAGCATAAATTTTCTTCTTCAAAATCTTACAAAACTCCCATGAAGCTATGTAAATGCACTAGAGGAGTCATCTAGATGTACAAGCCCCAAATCATTGTACCATAACTCTTGTAAAATAGTAGGAAATTAGATTTAATCAATAAAGTGCCGGTCTCTTCTGCGAACGGATCATTTTTAGGGCACATATATATAAGTCACTTTGTGACTCTTGTAAAGAATTTTTTTGGCATTGTGAGAGCGTTGGGCGCTTTTGTTGTAGAAGCATCTATAAAAGCTGCATATTATGCTTTCAGTTCTGGACACTTTTGACCAATAGGAACATTGTTTTCCAACAGTCAGGAAGTAAGGGAAGAGTTAGGGTTAGCAAGAGAGAGGAGTAGAGAAGGAAGAAGTAGAATACATCAAGAAAACAAATCCCAAAAAATTGTCAAAATTAGTTCAGCAGAGGTAGTAGGTAACCCAAGGCTATAAAAACCCAAAGAATCAGCTCAGTGAGTCATTTGTGAGATCCAGTATCGTGAGGAGAGCAGCAACCGATATCGCAGCAGTGGTATCTTGCCTAGCAAGCAAGAAAAAGTTCTAGTGAGCCCAAAGCTTAGGCAAGGCATCCTTGAAGGTGAGTTATACAAATTTTTGATATCCAAAACACCTCCAGAACACACACACACACACACATGATTCAAGTAATTTCCGGTATCATCGGGGGTAACAGAGAGTTTTTTGAGATCCTTTAAGTGATACAGGGGATCAAGAGTGAAGAGGTGAGGTAAGTAAACACTTTGCACACAAAAAAATAAGTTTATATTAAATTTGGCTAAAGTATCATGATCAGTTGAGTTTTGGTATCATGATACCAAAATTCCCTAGTATCGCGATACTCGCCTGGTATTGTATTGTTGCATACCCACTTGAGGTATTGTGATACCATTCTGGCATCATATTGTTAAGTGCTAGTATTGCGATCACGATCGCCCGATGGTATCGTATTGTGCTCCACCTGGTATCGGATCATGTCTGTCATAATATTGTATTGTCGATCTAGAGATATCGTATGGTGTGCAAAGTTGGTATCGTATTGCCAACTCGGTATCGTATACTCAATGGTATCATATCGTCAAAGACTTTGGTATTGTATCGTGCCAAATTGATATCGTATCACCTGTATGGTATCACCAAGAGTGGTATCGTCTAGAACTACTCAAGCCATTTGAAGGAAAAATTTGAAGTGATTGAGGAGTGAATTAAGGGAAAGTAAAGAGGAGACATAGGCCCAAAGGGGTGAATGAACTTAAGATCAAGACTGGTGCTCAGTAGTCGGAGAAGTGTCATTTCATTGGTAGGAAGTGCAACCCAAGCGAGCCATCACTCGATCTACATGGATACCTCTAGTGAATCGGAGGAGGAACTACCCATGGCCTCAGAGGACATGCATGGTTTTGTTCCCAAGGAGAACTTTATGTCAACTGTAGAGGGTGAATACCAGTGCAGTCACACAACCAAGCCCACCCACGTAACATGAATCGTCCACCCATTAGACCAAGGCCACAACCATGTGTGCAACTAGGAATGCCTCCAATTAGACCAGCAATTCTTGTGGTGTCCCGACCACCAGAATCAATAAGAAGGCTCAGATCGATTCAAGTTGCTAAATGCATGATAAATCACTATGATGGAATAGGACAACCATACGACCACATAGCAGAGTCTAAGCAAGTATTATGAGCCGAACAAGTGGATGATTTCTTTGTGCAGTATGAGTCCTTTGGATTAACCCTCACAAGGACGGCTTTGACTTGGTTCCAACCATTGGATCCAAATCAATTTGGAAATATTGAGCAATTTTTCCAAGCGTTCATTAGAGAATTCACTAAGAGAGGGATTAAACACAACTCATCATCCTTAATCCATAATTTCAAACAAAACCAAAATGAAACCATAAAAATAGTTGACCAAAGATTCAATCAATATGGCGATAGATGCCCAACGACAGAAAGACCCTCCCAGCAAAAAATGATATCATCATTCTTGCATGGATTGATAATGGAACATTGAGAACCCTAATTTACATAAAACGGCTCCAGACATTGAGTGAGTGTCTCCAGGAATGCATAGACCTAGAAGATAACCTAGCTGATGACCTCAAAAGTACATCAAGCTCTACTAAATCAGAGGACACTAGGAGTACAGTGACGACAAGTCCTAGTAATGTGGAGTTAGCAGATCTGGTAGCCAAGAAGTTAGGAGTCCACGGACAGAGAAATTACCAAAACCCACCAATGAGAATGCGGATACTACGGAGATGTAGCCTATGTGGTGGAGATCACCCATCTCACATTTGTGCAAGAGGAGGAATAGGTATGCCTCAAACTTATCCATACAATAGGTAGCCACCCTAAGGACCCAACCTATACTACCATATTGAGCAAAAATACACTAACCATAATACTAAAAACTGCTCTTTCAACAGGAAGTCAAGACCCATGAATCAACCTCAGTATTGGCCATATGGATATCCTCCTAGAGAATAAGGAAGAGAGATCCCAAGATACAACCCCTATCCAATCCCACAAGGAGCACCCATACCTTATGAACAAGGTGGATATAGACAACCACAACCAGTATTGGGGAAATAACCACCCCATCCACAAAATGTGGTGCCAGTCAAATACACTCAACTAGACGAGAATATGGAAAGATCCATAGTACCAGCTACACCTTTAGCTAGTACAAAAACAACGAATCAGGGATATGAGCAGACCTAAGGAGAATACTACCCCTATGACACTAGTTTGATGGAGTATGACCAAACTTATGAACAACAATACTACAACTATGAAGGATATGATAATCCCTATGGACCGGAGTATGCAAACCTAATGTACACTGATGTACACTACACCTAAGGCACCAACACCTATGAGACCACCCATTAGACCACCTGTGCCAAAAGGACTCTGCTATAGGTGCTGAGGAGATCACTTCATAAGAGAATGCACTCTGCCATACAATCCACCACCTCCTAGGACTTGGGAAGGCTAGTGCAATGAATGTGGGAAGGAACATCTTTTTAGAGATTGTCCAAAGAATCCCAATAAGACTCATAACACAACACAAACCAATGTGATCTAAGTGATTGAATCATCTGGAAGTGATAAAGAGTACAAAGTACCATTAAAATCCATTACTCGAGCGCAAGCCAAAGGACAAGAGATGAAGAAGTTAGATTCTGAACAAGAAATGAATAAGAACTTAGAACCCAAGATACAGGTAGTGGAAGATTCGGAAGACCCATGTGAGAATAACCAATCTAAGAAGATGCAAAGTTGGAAGACTAGAAGGGAAAAGCTTAAAAATAAATGGAAGGAAGATAAAAACAAAAGGGATAGGAAGGATGTTAAAGATAGCAGGAAACTGCAAGAACAAAAAGTACAAGAGCATACACCACCTAAATCCCACACCCAAAAACTAGATAAACGAAGATCAATCCTAGCAGATCCAATACCAGGAGACCTAGACATGTGTTTGAAAGCTTATCAAGCTAGAATCACAACTGGACCAAACATAGAGAAGCATGAGAAACTCTACCCACAAGGGGAATTAGAAACAGAGAGATTGGTGATATGTAGGAAGCTCATAGAGGTAGCCCAAGCCACTCTAGAGAAGACTATCCTAGTCCTCCCAAAAACAAGAATATCTGAAAATCAATACAATGAGTGTTTTCAAGAGAATTATTAGAAACCAACAGGAACCCTTAGAACGTATCAAGAAACAAAAAGAGTGGATATGACAAAAGAATGAACGATATTTATAGGGAGAGGAACCTATACCCATGGCCAAGTACAAAGTCAATAAGGTCGACAATGAGAGCCTTAGTATCTCCCAACCATACTTAAACCTAGGAATAAAAAACCGGGAGTATCAGCTAATAGATGCTCTGATTGACTCCGGGGAAGCCCTAAGCTATATACGAAGGACGTTAATCACGCATCTTCAAACAACCATAAGTCCCACTAAAGCATGTATGATAGGCATTGGAGGCCAAGTTATAGAATGTGTTGGAGAAGCCCTAATATCTCTTCACTTAGGAAACTCTACTAAGGAGCAAAGAGTTTTGGTTTGCAAGGACGAAGACCTAATTGAAAATCTGATCCTAGGGCAAGACTGGATTATTGAGAACGAAGTGAGCATTCATCTAGCACAAGGATACATATCAGCCAAAATAGGACATAAGGAAATCTTTAGCTTGCTGGGAGAAAGGCCTTCTCACGTTCATGAGGCTATCAAACCCGAGGAAGAAACCCTAGAAAAGGAGTTAGAAAATGAATCAATAGAGAGCATACCCAAAGAATAACCTAACCTAGAATTGCTTGCGAATAAGGATGTGTTGCATGTTGATGTGCCCTCATTTCCCATGAGAGATGAATCTAAGAGAGAAAGTGAGGATTGTGCTTCTAAATTCACCTACTCCAAGAGAAGAAAATCCACATCAAGGTCTACTATTCGAATGTCACATCCTTGCAATACTCATCTATAATGGGTACGGAAGGATTGAATGATTGCACCAGATAAACCAATACAAGAACGGACCAGTCAAGTAGTGAAGACAAGGAGAGACGACCATTATTCACCATCGCAATCGGAACCACAAAGACTTCTTCGTGTTTGGCTGCCCAAATCATTAGTAGCATCCTAGAAGACACAACAATGTATATGGATCCCAAAGAAGGTCAGAGAAACTGCAACTCAAGAACTCGAGAGACTTGATGCGCTATCATGCCTACAAAGTGAAGCAAGGAAATCCAAAAAGACTCATCAAGGGTACAGAAGGAACACGACATCCAACACTCAGTCTTCATGCAAGAAGGAGACAAGAACCAGAGAATGACAAGCGTGACAGAAACAAATGCCTCAAGCACCAACTACAAAGTGGATATGGAGACCCAAGAAGCAGTAAGAACAAGAACAACAGATGAAGTGAGCTTTCACTTACACTCATGAAGAATCCAATGCACCTAGAGTATGCATGCCAGGGCCACATTACAAGCCCATGCATTTGGCACATTATCTCTTCAACAAAACTAGTGGTGCACATTTCCATCATTGGAATAGGTCTTAGTTTCTACTACCATAGGAATGACCTTACATTGTAAATAAATAAATGCTTCAGCTAGAACTAACCTTTTTTTTCTTTCAAGAGTAAAAATAAAAAAAAGTGTGGTACGAGACCTTAATTACTTAAGCAAGGGGGAACAGAGTGATGAAAGAAACGACATATCATTGAACTCCACATTACACACAAATTAGTGTCTACCGGAAGCTGATTCTTTCTTTATTACAAGTGCAGATGGCTTCTGAGGATTCCGAAGCAACTGTGCAAGAAGAGGTATTGGAATTTCCATTACAAAGTGTGACCAAAGCCAAAGGTCATTGGTTTTGAGAGGACCAACCCACTGGAGAGTATCTTTTCTTAGTAACAATAAAGATCATGGACACCGACCATCAGTTTCCTGTCATGTCTCAAGATTTCAAAGTCATACATGAACTCCCATCAACTGTGGATATAATGACAAAGGCAGGTATTCAAAAATACTTCAAGCTACCGATTTACAAGCCTGATTTCCAACGATGCACTCAAGTGATGAATACTCTCCAACCTGTTGGGTGTGTGTAGAAGTGCGAGAGACACACAAGAAGCACACACAAGGAGCACAAACGCAGCAAGACACACGGAGAAGACGATGGCTGGAATAGCTCCCTCTATTGATTGATTAACTGAACTAAAGTAAGAGCTAAATAATATCCCTAAGTACAAAGTACCACCACATATGAGAGTCACTCACAACAAAAAGAGTGTGAGACTCAAAAGAGTGAGTAGACCATGAAACAGGAAAAAAACTCACATCGATTAGCATGAGCTTTCTAAGATGATAAAGTCTCTCCAATTCATAACCAATTACAAGGTGGAGGGAAGCTCCTTATATAGATTCAGAGAGAGGGTGCTCAAAATACATCCAATGTGGGATAAGTATTTTGAAAGGAGAATGAGTACAAGAATAAGGCTAAATGGCAAGTCTCCCAAGTACATCTTGAATGATATAAAAATCGAGATGCACTCAAAGAAATTAACTACAAATGCAATGGCAAAAATAAAAACTAGAATTTAGAGGATTTTTCTTCAACAACCCCTCTGTAGCTCCATTTTGGAGAGTCCAAAGTTTGTAGAGACCCACCAAGCATTGGACCCAAGCTAGGGGTAGAGCTTTTGTGATGTTTGCTAGGTTTTTCTAAGAGTTACACTCTCGAGCTTTGCCAATTGCACCATCCTGACCATATATCCACCATCCCCTCATATTCCCTCATTTTCTTGTGTGCAAGAAAGAGATAGAGAGGGAGAGAGAGAAAAAGTGCATTCATTTTTTGTATGTTTCTTGCAGTTTTTTTTTTGCAGATCCAGGTCCATCATCATCTCCAACAGCCTTCACAGGTACAACAAAACTCTTCTCGCATCTCAAGGGGACATGCCTGCAATAAATGGAAAAAGTTGTAGTTTGGAAAATGCACCAGTAAAGTCTCAAAGATCTCCTAAATGCCATCCTAGCAAAATAGGCGCATAAAAAATCCTTCAAGTTTTTGGCCCTATCATGATAGACTGAAAACTATAGAGAACCTGTTTATCATAACAAACACCTTGGATCATGGAAGATGGTCTATCGCAACAACACCTACATGCAAAGCCGGTCTATCGTGAAAAACCACCCTCTTTCATGATAGACCCATCCATTGCAATAGATCCCAATCTATCACGACAAACTGAGACCCTGATAGAGATTGTCTATCACAATAGACCCCATCTGACATGACAAGACACTTTATTATGACATAATGACCCCAATGGAGCACCCATTTATCATGATAGACATCCTCTATCAGAACAAACCAAAAAATGTGATAAATTGAAAATATGATAGAAATTGTATATTGCAATAGACATACTCTATCATGATAGAACAATCCCATGATAGACCCGGTCTATCGTGAAAGACCAACCCCACAATAGGTGCCATCTATCATGATAGAAAAAATTCAATAGATCCCCTTTATTCTGAAAGACCACATCTATCACAAAGAACACCCTATAATCCTCAGATTCTAGTGTCAATTCCACTACCAAGTCATGGTCAAAGAAACTAGGTGGCCATCAATCCAACCTAATCTCAGAAACTAGTGAGTCAAATATATCATATAGCATGGAGATACCTACCACTAGTACTAGGGTAGCCTACCTATAAGTACAAGAAGGACCATATAAAACAAAGCTAGAATACATCTGAACCAATTGATTAGGTGCTTGCATCTATGAGGATGGGTTGAGGAGATCAATGGTCTAGTTGAAAAATCATGAGCAACCTTATGGTATAGATAATCTCGTGTTCAAGTTTGAGAATGGTTTGTATATAGATAAGCAAGGAACTATGTACGTTGTTACTAGTCACCCTGATTTCTTTCAAAGTCAAAAGTTAGAGATTCGGAGGAAGAGGATTAGGAGGAGGTACCAAATACCCCAAGAATAAAATTAGTGTTAACTAGGATAGTAGCCACAACCAAGATACCTCAAGACAACACAACCATAGGGGTCTATGCGAATGAAGCCACAAAGGAAGCTTTTTGGAAATTTAGGTTAAAAAAATGTACAACAAGAATGAGTTTCTTGCGTATGAGTTCAAGGACCTAGACAACCCAAAAAAAGCAACCTACTATAGTAAAAAACCCCACCTTTGGCAAGGTCAAAAGGCATTCCCTCTACACAAACCTTTGGCAGTGCAGAAATAAACTAGTGTAGGACATGCTAACACCTCAGGTACTCAGAAGGAGAAGTCGAGAGAAGCCCCAAAAGTGAGCTTTGTACATAACATGGGGAGGGTTAGAACAGAACAAGGAACAAGTAGACAAATGAGAGAGAGACAGAGAGAATGAGAGGGCATAAATCACAAAAAGAAGATGATGACTTTCCTCTATCAAGACAAAGGAAACACTCAAGAACATTGAGACCCTTGCAGGTAGTTAAAACCATGAAGAACTATTTTGATGGAACATGAGATCCTTATGTTTATGTGGCCGAATTGAAATAGGTATTGAAGGTAGACCAAGTGGAGGATTTGTTCACTCAATGTGAGGCATTTGGTTTAACCTTAAAGGGTACAAACCTAACATGGTTTCAGCCATTGAATCGAGGCAACTATGGAGAAATTTCACAGTTGATGGAAGCATTCATCACCAAATTCTCTAAGAGTTAATTAGACACAATACTTCATCTTTGATCCACAAATTCAAGCAGACTCCCCAAGAGACTGTAACATTATTGGGATGAAGATTCAAGCAATACATAGAGAGATGTTTGGTGCCAAAATTTCCTACACGTGCTAAAAGAGTGTCCTTGTTTTTAGATGCCCTCTTGAGCAAAAAGCTATGATCATATATATACCCAAAAGAGACAAATACCCTAAATCAATGTGTGAGAATGTGCATAGACATAAAAAAAAACCTAGGAGAAGAGTTGGAGATCTCAAAACTCTAGAAGGGCTCAGAATGCTCTGCTAGCACCACTCAAAACCCTCATCATCTATTGAGGAACCAATGGATTTAGTGGCTCAAAAGCTAGGAGGAAACTTTCAAAATAGGTAGAATTAGAAAGTGATCACGGTCAAACATTGTTACACATGTGGAGGTGATCACATGTCCAATGCATAACAATGCACCAGTGCTAGGCTCATACTATTGCACGATTGAGAGGAAATACACCAATCATGTAGCACAATATTGTCCCTATGACAAGCAAGCAGTCAAACAAAACTGCCAATAGCAATATAGGTTTCAAATAATATTATCAAGATCAACCCGATTTCAAGAACCGACAAGCATACCAATAGCCTTATCAATCACAACCAAGGCCAAAACCCATACAATGTCAACAATCACCACCTCCAACCAACATAGTTTTAGTTAAGTATGCAGTAGCAAAAGAAAACTAAGATAGGGATTTGATACCAATATCCACTTTGATCACAAAGAATGATCCAAATATGAATAGCTTTGACTCTTCACATGGAGATAATGTACCTACCTACTACACAGAGTCACCAGAGCACCTTAAAACTTACCAATATGAGACCCCACCACAAGAATATAGTTGGGAACCCAATTATGCTAATGTAACGTATGCAAATCCCAACCTTCGACCCCCATATGAGGCAAGTTCGAGCACAAGCTCCTAGAGGACCATGTTTTAGATGCCAAGGAGATCACTTCATATGTGAATGTCCCCATCCTCCAGCCCCAAGATAACCTCAATTTCTCACAAGTCAAGGTTTTTGTTATGAGTGTGGCAAGGAACATCTCATTCATCAATGCCCTGAAAACTTAGCTAATGCTTTGAAAATTATCCCAATCAATGTAATAGGCATAGTGCAAAGTCTTAATGGAAATCCACCCACATTAGTTCCAATTGATGCAATCACTAGAGCTAATGCTTTGCAACAAGCCAAACAAGGAGATCAAGAAAAAGAATCATAGTTTAAGAAACACAAGAAAATCCAATAGAAAGAAGACTAAAACATGGAAAGATTATAGGGAAAGCGTGAAGAAAAAGTGTCAAATAAACTAAATGAATCAAAAGGTAGTCTAAAAGAAACCAAAGGCAAGATTGTGGAGTTGATGTCTCAAGTCCCAGATGAATCAGGGAAGGAACCAACTGAATTAGAAGGTAGTCTCAAAGAAACCAAAGGCAAGACACAAATTAGGGAAGAACCAAACATAGTTGAACTAGAAAAGAGTTATCCTAAAGTATACATAAAGGTAGAGAGAACAAAACTATGCATCAAAATGGTAGAGCTAACTCGAGCTATGTTTGAAGCTAGCCAACTCTTCAACCAAAGCAGCTAAGTCAAACCAAAGTTGCATTTCCAAGGACCATTGGAACAATTAAACCAAATGGCACCTAAACTTGAGAATCTGGTGCCTCAAAAGGCTCATTTCATTGGAAGTGAGAATAAGAATTCTTACCAAGAGATTATTATGTTCCTAACTCATCAGAGTGTAGAATACCTCCTTCCATTACCAAGTGCTCTCAAGAGTTATTATGAGATATCCAAGAAGAGAAGTGGGCTACTAAACAAATGAACTCTCCTCATTCAAGAAATCAATGATCTGCAAGGCGAGTTCCCCCAGGATATTCCCTCTTTATATGGAGATTAGAAGATACTCAATCAATAGAAATATTGGATTTTGAATCCAATTCTTTACAAGAGTTGCCCCAACTCACAAGTCCATGGGAATCTAAGTCCCTTTACATATGAGCGCCTATGATACTAGTGAGGAATGAAGATTCAATTATACCTAGGAATACTGAGGCTATGAAGAACACTAAAGTGTGACATCTCAATTTAGAAGAGCTTCTAAAAGTGTCTATGGAAACATGTAGCAAACCAAGTTCCAGGACTTGATATTTCTCACTTGAAGGTAGAATCCAAAGGAAAAGTCCCAGAGATCCCAATAGATGAGATAGTGTTTCACCTCCACTCCCTTAAGAACATCTGTCCCATTATAGCAACATTGACTAGATGGAACTTCAATAGGAAAAGGAGACCTCTTCAAATTATCAATCCAAAGATGAGTTCAGCCGATTGTTGCTTAAAGGCTAATGCAATAAACCACACATCAATCATTCAGAAAAGACATAAGTCAAACTTGATATGAGATCCACTGAGAACCAATAAAAGGTGAACTTGATAAAAACATGATTTTCTAAAAATAGGACTTTCTATAAAGTTAGTGCTAGAAACTTAAAATGATCATAACTACATGAATATAGCATCAAATTGAGGGATTCAAGTGCCTAATCGAGACCATTTTTCATAGAAAATCCAAACATGATATTAAAAGATACTTATCTTGAGTAAAAATCAATGATGTGGTCACTTCAAAATAGATGAATTTCTTCAATCCAAGAAAAGATATCCATACATATCATTAAATTCAATATAGATCTCACAAACAAGTCTCAACTCATTCTACAACTGAATGATCAACCAAACAATGCACGTCACACAATTCATCTCACAAAGACATCATGATGAAGAAGAAGATAGATAGCCAAAGAGAGAGCTCTATTCTCAACAAGGAAGAGTTACAAAGGATAGTGTGTGCCCAATTATCCTTTACATTTGACTTATATACTAGTTCCAAAATGAATGATTTTATCATTTCTAAGCTCCTAGATCTCTGAGTCTATTTCTCTAAATGAATTTCTAGCTCTGTATATAGCTCTAGCATAGCTCAAGGAAGATCCTTCGTGAGTTTTACAAAATTTAGAGCTTTCTAACTCTACTTTTAGGCTATTTGCAAGAGTAAAAGTATCCATTTCAGATTCTTGCTTCAACATCCTCCTCCTAATCCTTTTGGTGTCCTCATCAAACTCTATGTACAATCTTTGGCTATTTATTTTTGTCTTTACTTGCTACTATACATCTCCTGAAGCTTGATATAGTTCTTTATTTCTTCTAAGTTAATATCATTGATTAACTCTATGAATGCCTTTCTCTAGTTGACTGAGGCTTCTAGAGCATCTACTCTGTTCTTGCTTTGGTACTCCGAAAAGATGCTTTCATATGCAAGTATCCTAGCTTCTGGTCCTGGAGATACTCTGCCAAAAATCTCTCTTTCCAATTAAAAAAAGCCTGTTGTGAAGGCATCCTCAAAAGTTTGTATATATACACTCTGCATAAATATTACTTTGAGAAAATATGCCATTAGACATTGTCTCTTTGGCACCTCACTCAAGTCAAAAACTAAAGTGTAGATGTCGGAATGGAAGCCTAAAAATCTCAAGGTCCTAATGTTGACCTCTGAGAAGCTTTCCAAATATGATTTGATCATTTTCAAAATTTAGATTTGTACAATAATAATATAGCCTTGTGCATTCTGCATATCTTTAATAAATGTATCTATATTATTGAGCATATATGACTTAATTGGCCATCCTCCTCTTGGTGGACCTACTAATTTGGCAAAATTTAGCCAGGTATTGGGTATTATTCCACTTCTTCTTTATTCCCAGTAGGTTCTCCTTCTGACACATGGATGGTATTTTCGATTAAGTCGTAAGTTGATAAAAGCCTCTGTCCATATGTGCATGTATTCTTTATGATATGCCAAACATTCCCTCCTCCATCGAGGGTTTACTTTGTGAAAGAATTCTTTAATTAATACGAAGTGACTATCTGAGTACTCCAAAAAGTATATGACTCCTTTCCAAAATTCCAGTTTGGTACTCTTTTATTAATTCGTGTAAATATGGTAAGGGAATATCCAGTATATCAAAATTGGATAATGTGTTGATGGGTATTTTGATTTTTGGGAGCAAAAATCTGATAAGTTTTGACTCATACTTATCATATAATTTTCTAAGATATCTCATTCTATGATTTTTTGTCTACCAATGTTGTACAAGGTTGTGGTTCTGCCTCCTGATCTTTATCATCAGATTGTACATTCATCTCTATTTCTTCTGTTTCTTCCACTTCTATATCTCTTATTGGACTTGATCTTTCTTCTTCAAGTATATGCTCTCCTTCTTTTTCCTGCTCTTTGATCACTTCTATCATAGCTTTGATCTTTCTTTCCCACTCATCCATCCTTTGAAAATCATCTTTCATATTTTGATCATATTTTTGCATTTCCTTTCAAATTTGCATTTTGTACTTTTGATGTTCTTTTACCATCTTCTTTTGCTTGTGCCATTAGTTCTATTACTTTTTCTTCTACTTTATCCTTTTTTTGTAGTTATATTCTTAGACTCTGATTCTCTTTCCTTACTTATTGAAGCTTTATTTCCAACTTCCTTATCCAAATAAGGCTTTTAGGTTTTCCCTTTAGTTTCTCGAATAAAGCGATCGACATATTTACAAAGTTTGTTCCAAAATTTTTATAATATCCTGTTAGAACTAAAAAACTATGAAACTATGTAAATGTTTTAGGGCAAGGTCAATTAAGAATAATTTGGACCTTTTTAGGATCAACTTAAATTCCTTTCTCATATATAATGTGTCCAAGATATTTAATTTATGTTGAAAAGAATTCACACTTGGCTTTCTTTCCATATGGTTTGTTCTCTCTTAGAACTTGGATAATCTTTTCCAAATGTTCTAGACCGGAAGCTCTATCTTGACTACAGACAAGAATATCATCAAGGAGATCAACTACAAATTCTCCTCAAATTCATTAATGTAGTGGGGCCATTCATTAGTCTGAAAGGCATGACTAATAATTCAAAATGTTTGTATTTGGTTCTAGAAACTATTTTGGAGACATCTTCATGTTTAATTTTAATTTGATGATATCCTTGATGAAGATTAAGCTTTGAAAATATATTAGTTCCCTTTCATTGATCAAATAGATCATTTTTTCGAGGCATTGGACATTTGTTCTTTATCATAACTTTGTTCAAAGCTCGAGCATCGATGCACAATCTCATTGATCCATCCTTTTTCTTAACCAAAAGAATAGGTGCTGCCCAAGGTGATTGGGTAGGTTGAATGAATCCTTTGTGTATGTATTCTTTCAATTTCTTTTCTATTTCTTCTTGTTGGGAATAATGGATTCGTTAGGGGCATTTACATATCGGCTTAGTTCCTAGGAGAAAGTCTACAACATGATCGACTTGCCCACAAGAAAGAGGTAAGCCATGGGGAAGTTTTTCTAGAAAAGCATCCCGATAGTTATTCATTAAGCACTTAAATTTAAAGTTTCTATGATCAGACAAAGGAGACGAGACATGTGGATATATACATCATTTACATCGATTGGAAGGATCATATAAACTTCCACTTTATGAGTATTTACAAGCTTTTTCAGTTCCATACTTGAGATCAAGGGAGTACTCAACACATCATGTTCCCTTTGAATCAAGTAATTGATACCATTTCTTTCACATTCCAAAGTATTTAGAAGATAAATCCTTTTAAGTGATCTACCTAGAACCCAAAACCACTCCCTACCCAACACTACATCAGTTCTTTCCATATGCATGATTTGGAAATCAAGTTTATCTTTATATCTTTGAAACTCGATTTTGAGACCACAAATCATAGTTTGCCAAATTTTCTTATCATGTCTTTGCATCATGGACACTACATATTGATGTGGAGACTTTTGTCGAGGCAACCTTAATCTTTTCATGAGTGAATAGTTCAGGAACTTATGTGGCTGAGTCATCTATCATGACTCTAGCCCTTTCCCCTCTTATGGAGGCATGGAGTTTGACTAAGTCATGTAGTCCAAACTGATTTTGGATCCACATAGAATCAAAACAAAAAAAATTGATGCATACAATATGTGTAAAACCTCTAATTTTTTCCAACCTTTACTATTTTTAATGTTTAAAGTTTGGACTAGGTGGTCTTCTGCCTTTTCCTTCCCTTTTTGCTCACATGTGGCTTTTTGTTGCACCCTTGCACTACAATTTTTACTTAAATCTTTAGGGTTTAAGCATTTAAAGAAAAGATTTTCATTATTTGCTTTTTCCAAAAATCCAAGGTCAAGTCTTGGCCATGAAAGTCGATGAGTCTTGAAGTACTCTTTTTTGAAGTGCTTAGTTTTCTTTTTTTTTTAAGGTTTTTATTCTCCCTAATAGGCAAGTGGTTGTGCCCCGGTCTTAGCATGATTTTTGTACATTTGTGTTAATTTTATGACATATTCAAAACTCTTAGGGGTTCTTCTCCTCACCTTATTTTTTATTTTCTTATCTAAGGGTCCGGTCAGTTCAAACATATCTGAAATTGGTCACCATTTGGTCATTCATGTGTATGGCCAAAGATCTCAAGACTAGAATTAAGCATAAGTCAATGTGCTCTCTTAAACAAGTGATCCACTTAGCCTTGTGTTTGAGTCTCAAGGTTGTGAAGAAGGAGGCTTTGGGTTCAATCCCCATGGCAACATGGGGAGATTGTTTTTCCCAAGGAGCTCTTTAGTTAATGTGAGTTAGCTTGAGTCTAGTGATACTTAACTCAAGTGGCGAGTATGCCAACCACTAATGGACTCTAGTGGAAGGTACTAAAGTAGTGGTCGAGATCACTCCAACCACTAGTAGACTAGTGGACTCTAGTGGAAGGTACTAAAGCAATGGTCGAGATCACTCCAACCACTAGTAGACTCTAGTGGAAGATATTAAAGGAGTGGAGGAGATTGCACATGCACTTGTGGAATATAGTTACATTTATGGTCCTCGTTGATTCAAGCAGCTCTATATATGGGCATAAGTTTGGGAGGAGAGTCATCTCTCTAGCACATGGTGGTTGTAATTTGTTAGTCTCTTGTATTGGTATGAGATCTCTTAAGTTGAGGATCATGGTGACCTTGATAGGTCCATCTTCATCTTCATATTCTTCACATATAGAATGTCATTTTTTTTGCATGAGTTTCTTTTGAATGCAACAAGTTCATATGTCGCCTTCTTATGCCTCTCCCGTGAGAGTTTTAGGTAGCAAAAGGTGCGGTTCAACAAATTTGATAGATCCATGATAGCAGGATTTGAACACAATACCTATCATTGCCCAATTCAATGATATAACCATTACGCCCGCCATGAGCTATATAGAAACCTATTTTCATTATGAAATCAGAACAAATTTCAACAAACATAGGATCCACTTAGAAACTTTGAGTGTCGTAGATATGAGAGAAGCAGAACAAAACAGAAGGGATACAATATAGACCTATGGTTGGTAGGTTTCGAACTCAACATCTGCCCGACCTAAATCTCCGAGCCATCCATGACTCTAGATGGCAAACGAGATGCTATCACAACCATATATTTATTTCTTATAAAAAATACTTCCACACTCCAATATTTGCAAGCCAAAGGCAGATTCAAACTCGCATGCTTATACCAAAACAATTTACTCTAACAACGAGAGCAGTTGTCACTTATATCTAAGTATTCTTACTCTGTTTACTCTCAACTGTATCCAAAAAGAGGTTGCTTCTTCGTAGATCATCAATGCGGAGAAAAGATTCAAACCATGGACATCCAGGATAAGATGTTTATGGTTTACCCACATCACCCTCTCATGCTATGATAGTCACAATATCCATCGGATTATAAGTTCTATACATTAGTTTCTTTTAAAGTTGGATCGGTTTTGAGCTCTGGCACCTTCACACTCTGGTTAAAGCATGAGGATCATTGAGGACATCATTGGAACCATTGATCCTTAAAGTACGTGAAGAGAAAAGATATGAGCATGAAGCATGGATCAAAGTTAATGAGGATGGAGAGCACCTCTTCCCTTGGACAATGGAAGGATGTAGCTTGAGTTACAGCTAAGTATTTTCCAATTTAATGTTTGATTTCAACAATTGTTTTTGCTCTTTGCTTTCATGTAGAGCGCATTTTATTATCATTGAAGCCTCGTAGCAATCATCAATTTTGATAATATTGATGTGAATTAATGAAAACTTTATGGGAGAGCATAGACGTATTGAAACATTTATCAAGAAAAGACATTCATCTATGAATCATCGCATGGAAATGAAAGAATGTTGGTGCATTTCTCCTTTGCATTTTTTCTTCTAAAAGAATGTTTTATGCACAACATAAGCTTTCTTATTGATTGAAAAGATATTGGATGCACTCAAGTTTGTGCACATGCATGGTTGTATCTTTTTGAAAGGCACCAATTAGAATGTTTGTGCATGGATGCATGCAAAGAAAGCTCAAGGACTCCTTGAATTAATTTTAATCCACAAAAGAAAAAAACGCCAAACACATGCATTTGCATATGGAAATGTCTGATTTTTTGTTAAGTAGATGATGAATGAGTACTTTCCTAATGATAGCTTACTTTTAAATGCTCAAGATAGACATTAGGAAAGAAGGAAAACTAGCTAGTTGCAATGGTATGCTAGCTATCTCGCAACTCGGGTAATTAGTCCATTCCTTTCTTAGACGATACCCGAGTTACATTAAGTATACTTGATTTCTTGCTTATTAAAGTAGGCACGTCGAAAGTTAAGCATTCAATTTTCTTGCCATCTTGATAAGAAAGAAAACATGGCTACTTGCAAACTTATTCACTTTATGAACATTCTCATGCATCTAAGTAGGATAATAACTTAAGAAAATTTTTCTTAGATCCTAAGCACTTTCTAATGAACCCTCTTATTTGATTTTATCCCAAGACATTATCAAAATCAAATCAAGCTAAATGGAACTTACACTAATTGAACTTTTAAAGTTAAAAAGATAGTTGTTATATTCCATAAGTTGCATCCCTGGTAAGGATGCAAAGTGCCAAGAAAAACTATGCAATTTTTGTATGTTCTCACTTGATTCCATCCCAGGGAGTGATGGAAATCAAAGATTGAACCTTAGCATCAATTGAACTTTAACTTTCAATAGGTGGATGTTAGGTTCCAAATTGCATCTCTGGTAACGATGCAACTTGCTTAGCAAACATGGAAACTTAAAAGGACTCCTCCTTTTAGAAGGATTAGAAAGTTAATTTTTGGTTTGATTTAAGCTAATTGAAGTTTCAAGAGGGAACCTAAGCAAGCGATCCTTAGGAAATGAGATAAGTTCTTAAAGACATGAATCCAACTATGAACTTTTCATTTAGGAATACAAAGTTCCAAGAAATGGATATCCAATCCATGAACTTTGCCTAAGTAAGTATAAAGTTCAAAATTATGTGTTCATAGTAGCACTATTGTTTATTGGATCAATCATCAAAAGATGCTTGTACTTTAGACTATGCAATCAAAGTGGATTGTCGAATTATGTTTAAAGTACTCTAAGAACATCTAAAGATTGACCAATCATAATAGTTTTTGTTTTAAACTCAAGAATAGGAATACATATCACATAAATGAAAGTTCAAGACAAACTTTCATAGTGGAATGGGAAACGATAACCTAAAGGTGATATTTATCCTCTAGTTTGATACTCACGAAATGAACACAACTTAAGCAATAAAGCTTCAATATATTGTCTGAAAGTCTAGAATTTCAAATATCCTTCCAATAGTGCAGTGGATTCCATGATGAATCATTTGCTCAGGTTATTTGATTCCTTAGAAGGAATCTCAAGTCCTTGAAGAACAAAATTCTCCCTAGTAGTGAGAATAGACAAAATTCTTCAAACTCATTAGACAACAAGTAGTTTCCCAAAAGTTCCAAACCACTAGTAGTGGTACTTAAAGTCCAATGATTGATATCACCTAAATGTATATCAATATTAATGGGGTTCTTAGGTTTGTAATTTGAAATTCATTAACATATGCTTGGACTTGGGTTGAGGGAAAGATCTCTATAAATCCTACAGGTAAGCTATACAACTTTAGACAAGTTTGAGAGATCTTAACAATAAACACCAAGTCTTTATTTTTGTTGCAAGATCAATACGACTTGATCAAGATTGGCAAGGTTTGTCCAAGAAATCACAATTGGAACTACTTTGAAGTTTCCCAAGTATTGGCAATCAAATTCCTTTTGGGAATTTTTTCACTCAAGTTCCATTTGTCCAATGAAAAAGTGTGAAAAGAGTAAGTTGTTCCAAGTCTAAACAGAGTGAAATATTCCAAGTATGTAGTCTGCAACCATGTAAATGGTAATTAAGTATGTGGAAGGTATCATGTAAAGTTTACCTATCCTTAAAAGGATTTCAGTGAAATACAAAAGCATGAGCATATGCTTAGACTTAAGTAGTAGAGAGATTCCTATAAAGTCCCCGAGGTAGCTAAATAAAGCTATATGTTGGAGTTAGACGTCTACGGAAGCACGCGAACAACAGAAGGAAGAAGAAGAAGCTTGGAGCACAACACACAATACTGAATGTATTACTAGAGAATGTACAAAGATAAGTAGCCCATCATGGCAATAGGCATATATACAAGCAGGGGGGAAAAAACCTCCTAAAGAGGGAAAAAAAGTGCCCTGATGGTCCTAGAGTGTTCACACACATCACTACCTAAATATATCAATAAATCCCCCCTTGGAGTGATGTGGTGAACAAGTAGTTGGCACTCATGTATAAGGAAGTGCCACGCTATGTGGAGATCACTCCACAAAAGGAAGTAAGCCTAAAGCTTTGCGAAAAGCTTCAAACTTCTCCCTAGGCAAAGCCTTCGTGAAAAGGTCTGCAATGTTCTCGTACATGGGCACATATGCCAAGCTAATCTCCCCAGCAGAGAACCTCTCCCTGACATAATGATAATGCACCTCAATGTGCTTAGTACGAGCATGGAACACAGGGTTCCTCGACACTTCCAATGCGCTCTGACTGTCAGTGAAGATGGTGGTGGAAGAAGACTAACCAACACCCAAATCAGCCATAACGTGTCTGAGCCACACACACTCAATAATCGTTGTGAAAGCTGCCCTATACTCAACCTCACAACTGGAAGTGGCCATAGTAGGCTGCTTCTTGCTCAACCAAGATATACATGAGCTACCAAGCATGAAGTAAAAGCCACTAGTGGACACACGAGTGTCATAGCAACTAGCCCAATCAGATTCAAAAAAAGCATGCAAATCTGGCGGTAGTGATCCCCCCTTGGGATAAAACAAACCAAATAGCCGGGTACCACTCAAGTAGCGAAAGATGCGCTTAACCGCCTGCCAATGCTTGACTCCTAGGCAATGCATAAACTTGCTCATCTGTGAGACAACAAACTAAATATTTGGCCGAGTAATGCATAAGTAAATCAAGCATCCAACAATCTACTGATAGAGAACATCATCAAATGCATCTCCAACATCATGAAGACTCAGTCATAAACATGTTTCCATAGGAGTGGCAATAGGTTTATAGTCTTCAAGGCCAAAATGCTGCAATCATGTGTCAATATATTTCGTTTGACACAAAGTCATTCCACCATCAAACGTGCATGAACCGAATGCCCAAATAGTGATGCAAATGCCCCAAATCAGACATCTCAAACGAGGCATGCAAATCAGCCTTAAAATCAGCAATATGCCTCTCATGAGGACCAGTGAGCAGCATGTCATCAACATAAACCACAATGATGAGAAGTACATCATTAGCACACTTAACATATAAGGTGCTTTCAGTTGGACTGTTCTCAAAACCATGTGCAATCAGATAGGCATGTATCTTCTCATACCAAGCATGTGGTGCTTGCTTTAAACCATATAATGCCTTCTTTAACCTGCACACCTGGTTTTCATGCCCTTTCTGCACAAAGCCATGGGGCTAAAAAACATACACTTCTTCATGCAAGTCACCATTCAAAAATGCAGTTTTAATGTCAACTGATGTATATTCCAACCATGATGGGCTGCAAGTGCACAGATGCTCCGAACAATAGTCATATGGCATGTAGGTGCAAAGGTCTCATCAAAATCAATGCCTCTTTTGTGTGCATAGCCCTTTGCAACAAGCCTAGCCTTATACCTGTCAACCGTTCCATCAGGCTTACGCTTCAGCTGGTAAACCCACTTAGTTCCAATGGCCTTCTTGCCAAGAGGCAAATCACATAAAGACCAAGTACCATTCTTCATTATAGCATCATATTCAGATTGCACAGCTGGTAAACCCACTTAGTTCCAATGGCCTTCTTGCCAAGAGGCAAATCACATAAAGACCAAGTACCATTCTTCATTATAGCATCTATGGATGATACAGACGATAGCCTCTACTTTCAGAATTGTATCCAACAAAAATACATTTTACTGCTTTATCATCCAATTTTTTGCGATGTTGTTCAGGCACTAATGCATATGTCAAACAACCAAAAACATATAGATGAGCAACAGATGGCTTGCGATCATGCCAAGACTCATATGGAGTGATAGACTGCAACGCTTTAATGGGACTCCTGTTAAGCACGTATGCTACACACATGACAACCTCAAGCCAGAAATTATGTGGTAAAGCCTGACTCTTGACCATACACCTCTCCATCTCCATGAGTGACCTATTCTTTCATTCAGCAACTCCATTCTGTTGAGGTGTATGTGGCACTGTACACTGGTGTTTTATCCCACGTTCAATTAGAAATGCATTAAAATCACAAGACATATATCCCTCCCCCCTTGATTAGAACGGAGGGTGCCCATTTTACATGTTGATAGATTTTTAGGCAAAACCAAAAACTGTTTGAAGCACATGAACACTTTGGACTTTGCCTTCAATGGATATACCCTTGCATGCCTGGAAAAATCATCGATGAAAGTCACGAAGTAAAGATAATTTCCAAAAGAAGGTGTCTACATAGGACCAGAGACATCACTATGTACAAGCTGCAATTTCTGAGTGGCCCGAACTGAACCATCTTTTGGAAAGGATGAACGCTGCATTTTGCCCAAAATACAGCCTTCACAAACATGTTTTCCAGGTGCCTCAAGTTTAGGCAAAGAGGACACCATTTCAGATTTTTGCAAGCATAGCAAACTAGCGAAATTCAAATGACCAAAGCGTGCATGCCAAAGCTTTGCATCTGACATAGCCTGAGAATCATGTACTGCACATACCGAATCATTTACAAATCTTTTATAGTCTATGAGCTTATACAGCCCATGACATAAAATGCCAGAAGCAATAATCACATCGCCATTTGATATATCATGAACTATACATCTGTCATCAACAAATTTCACAACCAAGCCAATCTTGGCTAATGCAAAAACTGATAACAGATTTTTCTTGATCCCTGGCACAAACAAAGCATATGAAAAAGTGAAAGAACTACCATCAGCTGTAGTCAAAATGATCTTACCAACTCCCATAACAGGATAAGAGGAGTTATTGGTGCATGTAACATTATTCCCTGTAGGGGCAGGCTCGAGTGAAGAGAAAAAACTGCGCTATGAGGTAGTATGTTTGGTCGCCCCACTCTCAAAGTACCAAACATTTGAGTCTACTGCAGACATGCATTGCTCATGAGAAGATGGGTCAAAACTGCAAACAGTAGTAAACGCCCATTCTTCTTCCTGCACAAGATTAGTGGACTCTGTTTTTGAAGTAGAGGCCTCTGCAACAACCATTCTTGCCTCTTTTTTCTTTGCCTCTTTTGCAACCAGTTTAGGAGAGTTCTTTATGATATGATCATTTCCTTTACAGTACTTGCAAAACAATTTCTGCTTTTTTTTATTGTGCAGAATTAGCAGATTTCTGCTTACTAGTTGAAGAGCTCCATTTTCCTTTGCCCTTCTGACTAGCCAAGAAAGCTTGATCTGCAACTCGCATAATGGACCTGTTCTGCCTGGATTGATCTTCCCGCAACAAAACAGAGACTAACTCCTCAAATGACAAGGCATTTGGATTGTCTTTCATCATCAACCGAAGAGTAGAAGCAAAACTCTGATATGAATCAAGAAGACCATTGAGAACGATCTGCACAAGTGAGCTATTTGGTATAACCTCATCAACAGAAATCAATTGTTCCTTCGAGTCTGTTGACGTTGTAGCATCACAACTCATACTTGTCAAACCAGGAAGCATCTCATGAGACCCAAATGTTTGCGTAGAAGCACTCAACAGACGTAATGGCGCTTCGTCAACATATGATTAACAACGTTATCAACAAGAAGATACAACATAAGCATCACGAATGATACACCTAATCGTAATCACAAGTATAATAACGACGTAATCATACATCAACGTGTCACAAGCGTTAGACAAGAAGAGAACAAGCATGCATGCACATCATGACGATGAGAGGGCAAGAGTCTATCTACAAACTAGCATAATCTCATTACTTCTCAACTCCCCCTAAAGAAGAGGTGGAGACCTCTTTATATACAAAATAGCAAAAAAGCATGCTATGTGGGATTTCTCAACTGAAAGGAGAATGAATCCCACTTATTCTCTAGTGTGGCACTCACACACACCTATACAAGAGTGCTTTATTAACTGAATGAAAGGTAGAAAAAGGTACAAACGATGATGAAAATGAAGTGGATCCAAGAAATACATGTTGTATCTTCAACACTCCCCCCCTCCTTGACTTTGTCGTCCTCGACAAAGCTTTTGCAAGTATGGAGCTTTTGTGGAAGAGCGTGTAGGAGTTCCTTTCGATTTGCATGATCTTTGCACCATTGGAGTGCTTTGCTTTATTGCTTTTCGTCATCTTGCTTTTTGTTTGGAGTCGAGTGCCTTAACTTGGTGCGTTTGCCTCATATAGATGGGAATGAATATGCTAGATTTTTTTTTTTTTTTTTTTTTTTTTTGGGTAATGGATGGATGATGTATGAGAATGATACGACAAAATGAAGATGATATATACAAATAGATGAATTTAATTCATCTCTTCTTAGTCCCTATGCATGAGTGGGGACTAAGGGTGCATGGGCGGAAAACAAAAAAGTGTCTATGCACGGTCTTGTAATGTGACCCTATCTTATGCATACTCTAAAAATGCATACAAAAAACAATGGTGCAAAAATGATGGATCTTGAGCAAAGTGCTCAAGGGTTTAGGTGATGATGAGGCTTCCTCCAAATCTCCAACACCAAGAACATTCTCTTTTCCATCACCCATTTGAAATGGATGATACCTTTGTCCACCATCCTGAAAAAAAAAAAATAAAAAGCAAATTTTTGAAATCTATGTACATGTGCCCTCTTTGTGTCTGGGTTAAACTAAGTGTGCCTAATGCTTGGCCTTTGGATGAGGCCCTATTCATGTGCATACTTGATGTGCATCTTAAACATATGCTGTGCATTGGGCAAGGTTGGGTCCGACACCCATGGATGCTGCACGAAGAGGTTTTAGGCCGCCAATATGTCTTCGCTTTGTTGGTCTTAGCCTTGGGGTTTCTCCTTGGATCCTTTCTAAGTGTTGGCTTTATTGCTTTGGATTCCTTGGTCAAAAGTGGTCGTTCTTGATGATAAGGCATGGTGAATCTAGACCGAAGATTATGAAGTTTAGTGTGAGAGGGTTGAGTTTGTGTAAGAGCTTTCTTTGGTACCCATATCAATGTGCGATTTGTTTGGGCACTAAGTAAGTTCTTGGCCACCCAAATTTGCTTTACATTACAAGGGAAATGTGACTTCTTCTTGATGTATGGGTCTTTTGGGCCTTCTATGTGAGTCTTTAGAAAAAACGCATCTTTACATGGGGAGTTCAACAAAGGTTGGGTTTCTTTACATATATCATGCTCATGTGATGGATCATAAGGTTGTGTGGTTTGAGATTGATCTAGAGATTCAGCAATGGATTTATTTGTGTTACACATAGAATCTCTAGAGATCACTTTATCTTCCATAGAACTCATACAAAATTCGTGAGAAGATTCCAAACTTAGAGGAAGGGAGGGCCCTTCCATATCCCCCAAGCACTTGGAGTCCTCCATTTTTCCATTTGCCAAGGTTTCCTGCGGCTTACTCAAAGAAAGATTAGATACAAAAGCATGAGTGGAAAGATAATTTTGTGGATTTAAAGCACAATCTTTGAATAAATGATCATATCCACAATCCTTACAATGAGGATAATTATTAGGATTTCCAAAAGACTCACTAGTGGGGATGGACATAGTAGATGGACAAGATGCTTCAAACCCCTGATGTTCAAAAAACCTTTGAGTGCCTATGACTAAGTCTTCGTCTATACCTTCCATAACAAAAAATGTTTCAAAAAATTCCATACCATTCACCACAATAGGCAACATAACTTGACCCATGCAATCATAAGTTTCACCATTCATGAGGATAGAGGAATGAGTGGTTAGTTGAATGTTATCCAAAATAATTGTCACTAAATCAATATGAATTAAATTCCACTCACAATGAGGGTTAATAAAAACACTCATATTTCTACGTTCATGACCAATTAGTACATCCAAAAAAGTGTTACTATATTCCTTGTTTGCAACAATGGATCCCACCCCTTTAGAAATTCCACCAATTTCCTCTACCCCTTGCAAATTTTCTCTATTTGTTTCACCTTGATCATGTGTGATTAATGCATGCATCTCATCTTTTTCTTCCTTCTTTTGTGCAACCTTTTCCCCCTTCCTTCTTTCTTTTGCCTTTTTCTTTCCCATGTTTTGTTGAAACAATTTTTGGTTTTTTGAGTGTTTTTAATATTTGTTTGGTATTTTAGGAGTTTTTAGAATTTGTTTTGGGTTTTTGTGTGTTTTTTGAATGTTTTCTGAGATGTGTAAATAAGTTTTAATGGGGTTCTTCTAGCAAGAAACAAAGACTTTTCACAAAATGATACATATGATACATTTTACTTTGAAAGAAGAAACTTACTTCTCCCTTAAGTTCAATCCAAATGAGTGAAATCATTCAAGACAATAGAGCACCGAAAAATATGTTGATAAACTTATGAACGTTAAGAATTTGAATCAAACTTTGAGATCCATGTTAGAGGCATCAACTCAAGTATCACTTGCATTAGTCTGTTCTTTTTTTTTTCTTTTTTTTTTTTTTTTTTTTTATAATTTCTTTCATCATGTTGTGTAGACATCGCTCAATATGAAGCATACCACAAAAAAATTCTAGGTGCTTAGGCCTCTAGAAGAACATACTTCCTTACAAAACTTTGCCCTTTTTGCCTACTTACAACCTCATTATAGCACAAAGAAAACACTAGATGGAGAGTAGTGAGAAGCAATTATATTTCCCAAGTGTGGTTCACCATTATGGATTATAAGCATGCGAATCATTAGTGTGGTTATTCGTTGAGAATTAGAAATTTCCCCTATTCCTAGTCAAACAACCCTTAATATCCTCAAAAAATTAAACACATTCTAGACATAGAGGAAATGGAGCCAATTAAGTATGGGTAATCCCTTGTTTTACCTTTTGCAAGCCCCTAGGTACTTACGCTCAAGGGGGATCATGGAAAGTAGCACCCGCATTTTTCAAATTCTCACACAATTAGGAGAAATATCCATTAAATATCTCAATTCATACACTTTTCCCGAGAGTAAACTAAAAAGCCTTTTGCGTGGATTAAGCCTATAACTAACGTTATAAAAATTGCACACATTCCTTCCTACGCAATGTCGTCATCCTCCATTTCAACTCGAGTGTCTTAATTTATTTCTGAAGGTGCTTCCATGGTCATTTAGAATGAGTTCCCTAAGTTTCAACTTCCACATCAAGCGGCTAATTCCTCCTACCTTAGGCTCTTTCCTTTTTTTTTTTTTTTTTTTAATGAGAAATACTCACTCCATAGTATGATTATTTGCTGTTTATATTTTCTGCCATTTTTTAGCAGCCCTGTGCCGCTATGCGTCTCTCATCGCTATTTCCTACTGTACTTTTGTGCAATCTTGACAGCGAATCTTTCTTCACTCATGATTTAGTATGATTCCTAGTCGATCAATTGATTCAGACCTTTTGTAGCGCAATCCGAGGATTAACCTACTTTACACGCTCCCGAAATTTTTGGTGTTGACAAAAGCTTTCATCTACATTCACTGAATCTTTCAGATCCGAAGACTTTGGCAGGAGAAGAATGTAGGCGAGATTTGCGTTCCTGACACTGTGCACATGACAAGCCTTCTTGCAAGTGGTTGTTCTCTGCTTGGGCTCTGGCATAATAGTCCCGGCACTGTAATGTTCAAAGCGTTTCCATTTGGAGGCTGATCATTCATACACAAGGGCACACAAGCTACTAGAGATAGATAATGTGAACATCGTTGTTCGCCAGAGCCCACCTCTGGTATCATCGGAAAAGACCCGTAGATGCATCCATATGCATCATTCTTGTTTCTGCAAGAGATGCTCTGGCAACAGGAATCTGTAGATGCATCCATATGCATCATTCTGAGTTTGGTGTTGGGCCACATAATACATCCCTCCCCCTTTTTTTGTTCGCACATTAAAATCCAAATGACGCTATATTGATCATTACGAATCTCTCTCTCTCTCTCTCTCTCTCTCTCTCTCACGTGTGCTGAATATTTGACCCCTGCCTCTAGAGACTGCAAGATGTCAGAAAATTGTGGAGCACGCTGCGCCATGGGCAGCCTATGTGCAGCGTGTCAGTAGCGATTCCTACTTCCTCTCCCGAAATCACAATCACCTATGAGGATCATTCTTAACTTCTTAAGGCGCGCAAAGCCCTCGGCCTCGAGGATTGCTCTCAATTTCGAGATCGATTACCAGATGCCTGCCCAGAGTTCCTTTTCCAGGATCTTCGTAGATTCTTCTCCTCTATAGGCGCCACATCAGAAAGGCCGTGCTCCTTGCAACCTAACTTGCAGAAATTCCAAAATCCTTGCCGAACTAGCACTGATTATGCACCAAATTGATCGGCGGCACAAATCTGTAATAGCCTTGCTGCGAGCATGACATCTCCAGCAAATCCTGATTAGGAACAACAACACTATGCAATGAAATGCATCGCATGTGCTGTGGGGTTTGAGCATCAGAATTTTGCAGGCTAATTCAGGAAAATTTTAGAGTGTATAGCAGAAAGTATTGCGCATTATATTCTTATGACGTTTGCCAAATGTAAAGTGATCAGCTTCTGTTTTGTTTGTCCCTTAATTCTGGGAAGCTCATAATAGCATATGATGCACGTCTGTCGTTGGCTTCATATGGCTAGCACGCTAAGGTGACCTAGAGAAGTAATTTTCATTACATTAACCCACTGCCTTTCCAGGAGATGTATTTTCATGCAGATCGGTATCACTTTTGTATGACTGCATAGATACCCATTATGTCACGAATGGCAGTGCGATCCTTCACCGATTGAGGTATTGGGGACCACATTCGGTGAGTCAGTCCTAAGTCATGATGGCACAATGACATTTGTCTAGAGTTTCCCAAGGGTTCAAAGAAAAGGTTCAAGTCTTGAAGGCGCTACTGATAACAGTATACTCTCGGACTTCATTAGTCGATCCCTTCCCTTCTACCCGCTCTTTAAGAATACTATGGAGCTCCTTACAGAATGGATGAGCCTTCAACACTAGGACTTGCTATTTTTGCAGTGAACTTTGGTATCTCATGGCCTTTGAGTACTGTAGATTGAATATTCATTATCCAAGCATGGAGCTTCGCTTGTGCAACCCTGATCGACATCAAATGGATAATCATTCATGATGAGAACTCCACGCTGGGGCCAATCTTTGCGTTATCATGCCTCCAGTTCATCCTTTCGAGCACCTCCTATCTGATCATATTGCCATCGAGCATCGACTACAGCATCATAGAATGTAGTAGCTGCTGAGTTGTCCCTGCCAGCCACCATATCAACAAATGTCTTTTCCAGAACCCCCTTAAGAGTTCATGCACGAATCCATACACGTTCTGATCACTTTGACATTCACCTTGAAAGGCGACTGGCAACCGTAGACACATAGGTAGCTGAGAAAGTCACAACATTCAGCGTTTACCCCAAGCCTTCACTCCTCAAACACTTTTACAGCTATAAGAACATCCTTGCAACTCGCCTCTCTCAGATTGCCACTAATGGAAGAAAATCCCTCCTCGCGTGCAAGTCCAGTATTTTCACTGAAAAATTGACTTGGGGAAGCTGCTATAGGCAAGAGCTGTGAGTGCAAGATACACTGGCAATGCAGCAGATGGGTCTATTCCCACTGTGTCATCCTAATGCCTTTTTGAAAGATGAAAATCCAAAGGAATCCCCACAATGTTCTCATGTAGCCCAGATTGAAGTATTAATTTGCAAACGGGCATGGTTATAAACACTTGCCACCGCACGCCCTTATAGTGCTCACTGTGTTGATGCCAGCTGGATCATCAACAATCACAGATACCCTTTCGAACTGCATATTTTAGGCCTAACTCCAGGAGGTATACTGCTCCTTCAAATGTCCAAGCCGATCATACCATTGACAAAAATGCCTTGCATTCTCAAAATCAATCAGGTTGACTCCATATCCTAAGGGATCCTTTCCTTGTATGCCCACAGACCCCACACTTACTCACTGAGATGCAGTTGCACACGAGAAACTCTGAGGAGCATTCGAAGTACAGCTTCCTGTCATGCTGCAATTCTCGTGCAACTCTTCTTGCTTTACACCATCTCCCGATCTAATCTCTTGAACCAGTTCAGAACCTGTTGCCCTGCCCATTGTCCTAGAATGCACATAATCGGGATTATCCTTTCCTCCACAACCTTTACCGTTGAGGGTTAGGCTAACCTCTTGCATTAGGGTCTAAGCTCTGTCAAGATGTCTTCCTGAGTTCAATGCAGAGCTTTAGCATTTAGTCTTTTGCATTCGGTGAAAAGATCATGCTGACAAAATTATCATCCACCTAGAAATCGCCAGGTGAGGGCGACCTGCCCTTTTTGAGTATATTCCATGTACTTCTCCACCTCGAGATAATTTGAGTGCAATCTGTCCTTCCAGCCGATGTTTTTTTGTTTTCCTTACAACACCTCTCTCTGTGGCATTACCATGCTGCACTTGTTGTCTTCTTCTTGAGTCATTCTCAGAGAAAAAACTTCTTTCAAATACTTCAATATATGAGAGAAAACACTAGAACTTGGAAATCTTTTCCTAAGCCTGAGGTCTTAGAGATAGAAACCTCAAGGAATAACTTGAATAAGGAGTTCTTGAGCGTCGATAGCTGTATTACCCTACCGTATGAATTCTTCTATGTCTCTAATAGGAGCCTTCGTAAACTCTTTCTGTTGCATTAAAACATGATCCTTCCCAGCAGTAAACCAATATGTACTTCGAAGCTTTTCAGCGTTGCACCATAAGTATCCTTCTGCAGAGATATGAGAAAAATGAGGGCCCCCAGCTTGCGACCCGGAACAATCATTTCTTTGATCCTCCAAACTAGAGCAGTTCCTCAGCCACGTCCACAAAAAAAGATATCTCACCCTGCCAGCTCTTCTTTAAATTTTTCACAAGCCTTTTGGCAGCTGTTGCACTAAGGATGAAATCATCCATCAGAATCCATAGCAAGGTGAACCTCTTTAATCTCAACTGCTTTGTTGAATCTCTCACAACATCCTCATTTATACCAATTTTTCTCCCATCTTCATCATCAATCGCCCTCTGAAGGGAAGAGACAAGCAAGAGCAGAGAGGGAGTGCATGAAGCGCTTTGTTCGAAGACAATGAAAGAGGAGGGAAAGCTTGTTGCTGGTTGGGGAGGCCTACAGGTGGAGTGACTGCAATTGCGATCGCCATGCTACATTGTCTTGCTTGGGTGAAAGTGCATCTAGAGCTATTCTTTGATAGCGCATGGAAATGGGAATAGGCGAAGTGTGAGAAATTGCCACCCTCTTGACCAATGAGCCCAAGAAGCGTAGTGGACGAATGTTCATGGACATCACGCTGATGGTAATGAATAGGTTTCTACAAGAAGCTCTTTAGCATTCCACAGTCGTCGGCGAATGATGGTGCAAAGTTCCATTGCCGAAGTCCTCTCAAACTGTCAAAAAACCTTGGTTGTCAGAAAACCTTGGCTGTCAGAAAACCTTGGTTGATGAAGATAATGATCTCATAAACTCTTTGAAACTTACAGAAGAACCCCAAAACAAAGTTAATTACACATGATTAGAGAAATCTCAACAAAGTCAATAGAAAAATCAACATAATGACAAAAAGATTTCTAAAAACTACTCCTATCCTACTCGTGACTTGAAGAATCACCACACATGGTGGACTAATCACCCAAAAAGGGGATCCTCATCACACCAAAAATGGCTCATCTCAACAAGTTATTATGAATCTTGCAAGCCGCAAATGCTCACAAGAGCGTAAAAAAATGAAGAACTCAACAAATCGTCATGAAAAACTTGCATACACGTCTCTTTCACGCCAAAAACCATCATGTAAGTGACAAGAGAACGTTCCCCGGCAACGGCGCCAAAAATTGTTGACGTTGTAGCATCACAACTCATACTTGTCAAACCAGGAAGCATCTCATGAGACCCAAATGTTTGCGTAGAAGCACTCAGCAGACGTAATGGCGCTTCGTCAACATATGATTAACAACGTTATCAACAAGAAGATACAACATAAGCATCGCGAATGATACACCTAATCGTAATCACAAGTATAATAACGACGTAATCATACATCAACGTGTCACAAGCGTTAGACAAGAAGAGAACAAGCATGCATGCACATCATGACGATGAGAGGGCAAGAGTCTATCTACAAACTAGCATAATCTCATTACTTCTCAACTCCCCCTAAAGAAGAGGTGGAGACCTCTTTATATAAAAAATAGCAAAAAAGCATGCTATGTGGGATTTCTCAACTGAAAGGAGAATGAATCCCACTTATTCTCTAGTGTGGCACTCACACACACCTATACAAGAGTGCTTTATTAACTGAATGAAAGGTAGAAAAAGGTACAAACGATGATGAAAATGAAGTGGATCCAAGAAATACATGTTGTATCTTCAACAGAGTCTTTGATCTTTGTTAGGAAATTGTCCATAGAATCACCTTCATTCATGTGCTCACTCCCCAACTATTTTTGGGTGTAAGCAACACGAGCCTCATTCCTAGCTTGGTACAATGTGGTAAGTGTATCCCAAGCATCCTTAGCTATTCTGCAAGAGCGAATGTGAGGACTAATGGCACGTTTGACAGACAAAGCTATGAATGCATGTGCCTGGGCATCTCTGCCATCCCAACGAATTTTGTCTGTAGTAGGTGCAGCAAAAACTGCAGCACAAACAGGAGTATGCAGAATATCATCATCTTCGACACCTTCTACAGCAGCTTCAGTACCTGCAGTTGTAATAGTTGTAGGTGTGATAGGACGTTTTTCAACACCCTGCACAATGTTCCATAGTCCTTTTGCAGCCAATACAATACGCATCATATAAGCCCATAACGGGTAGTTGGTACCATCCAACTTATCCTCAATAGCTAACATACAAAATACATCACTGCTTTTAGCCATGGCCGGTGACTAAAATACCTTGATGCAAAAAATTGACTGTATGAGTTCTGCTAAACCTGTAGCAGACTTCGAGACACTTATATTGGTGAACCGAAATAGGTATATACCTTTGGCACAAAAAGATGAAATAGCCTGCACAAGTGCTGTGATAATGCGTTCGGAGGCTGTAACCAGCTCAGATCGCGGCTTCGGCATGACATAGCGAAGCTGTTTTGATCTCTAAAACACCCTAAGTATGCTCACCAAATTTTGTGCAAATCTAAGATTGCAAGCAGAGAGGTGTCGATGATGCCCTAGATGAAGCGGCGACCTGCTCTGATACCAATTGTTGGAGTTAGACGTCTGCGGAAGTATGCAAACAGCACAAGGAAGAAGAAGAAGCTTGGAGCACAACACACAATACTGAATGTATTACTAGAGAATGTACAAAGATAAGTAGCCCATTAGGGCAATAGGCATATATACAAGTCGGGGGAAAAAACCTCCTAAAGAGGGAAAAAAGTGCCCCAGTGGTCCTAGAGTGTTCACACACATCACTACCTAAATATATCAACAATCTTTTGCATGTGTCCCACCACCTCTTGTGTCATTATGATGATCTCATCTTAGAGATATTCATTATCTTCCAAGAGAGAATGGTTTTGTCCTTGAATCTTCAACATTTTCTCTTTATTCTGTACATGCTTCCTTTCTTGTAATCTTTTTTCTTCTTCCATTTTGATACCTGCCAAGATTGCCATCTTTGAACTTTTTGAAAAATCTTTTATTTTGTCATGAAGAATAGCTCTTAGGTCATCTATCTATTGGCTTATTTTTTGCTCTAATACTTCTCTGATAATAATCTGTGTTTCTTCTTTAATCTCATGATTCTTTTTCTCTTCTTTGTTCGAATTTGTTTTGACTTCTTGAACCTCAGTAGGTTTGATCTTAAATGCTTTTATATCTTCCTTTATTCCTTCTCCTTGAGTTATCTCCTAAAGAGTGAATTTGTTGATATATTTAGGTAGTGATGTGTATGCACACACTAGGACTGCCAGGGCACTTTTTTCCCTCTTTAGGAGGTTTTTTCCCTGGCTTGTATATATGTCTATAACCCCAATGGATCACTTATCTTTGTACATTCTAGTGGTAATACATTCAGTATCGTGTGGTGTGCTCCAAGCTTCTTCTTCTTCCTTGTGCTATTTGCTTGCTTTCGTAGACCTCAAACTCCAACAATTGGTATCGGAGCAGGTCCCCGCTTCATCTAGGTCATCGTCGACAGCCCTTCGATCACAGTCCCAAAATCGCATGAAATTTTGTGAGCATACTCAAGGCAATTAGGAGTTCAAAACAGCTTTGTTGTGTGGTGTCAAAATCGCTATCTGAGCTCAATTCAACCTCCAAATGCATTGTGCTAAAGATATATACAAGTTTTAGTTTGCCAGTATAAGCATCTTGAAGTGTGCTACAGGTTTAGCAGAACTTGACATGGTAGTTCTATTCAACTTTTTGAGATACAGTCATTTTTTTTGCATCAAGGTATTTTAGTTAGTGGCCATGGCTGAAAGCAGTGATGTATTCTGTATGTTGGCTGTTAAGGATAAGTTGGATGGCACCAACTACCCATTATGAGCTTATATGATGCATCATGTATTGGTTGCAAATGGACTGTGGAATATTGTGTAGGGTGTTGAAAAACATCCTATTTCACTTGCAAACATAGTTGTTGAAGGTGATGTAGACGGCATTGAAGATGATGATATTCTTCATGTTCCTGTTTGTGCCACGGTTCTTGCTGCACCTACTATAGAGAAAATTCATTGGGATGGTAGAGATGCTCAGGCACATGCATTGATAGCCTTATATGTCAAACATACCATTATTCCTCACATTCACTCTTGTAGAACAGCTAAGGATGCTTGGGATACAATTACCATTTTATTGTTGATATATTTAGGTAGTGATGTGTGTGAACAAAATAGGACTATTTGGGCACTTTTTTCCCTCTTTAGGAGTTTTTTCCCCCCGGCTTATATATATGCCTATTGCCCTAACGGGTCACTTATCTTTGTACATTCTAGTGGTAATACATTCAGTATTGTGTGTTGTGCTCCAAGCTTCTTCTTCTTCCTTAAGTTATTCATGTGCTTTTGCAAACCTAAAACTCCAACAATTGGTATCAGATCTGGTCATTATTGCTTCATCTAGGACGTCATCGACGCCCCTCTGATCACAATCACAAAATCACACAAAATTTGGTGTGCATACCTAGTGTGATTAGGGGATGAAAATGGCTTCACTTTGTGGTGCCAAATTCATGACCTCGGCTTGTTTTGGCCTCCAAAAGAACAAGGCAAAAAGAAAATCTCATAGGTACCATTGATGCCATTGGACATGCATTCAACAGGGCTCATGAGGAGTTCGATAAGTCAAATGGAGCCCATGCTCTTAAGGAATCAGAAGCTTCCAGACTACTCAATTCCATGAAAAAGGAGGTCAGTATTTCTGATTTAATAAAGATGGATGGGAAGTTCAGGTCAGAACTCTTGCAGATAATTGATGAAATGTCCACAACAAGTTTAGTGGCAAAGGCTGTTGTTATGCATAAACATAAAGGTGTAGGGGAAGCACCCCTCACAGATTACAAGAGCCCTCGGTTAACAGTCTCTATTAAAGGTCATGAGTTTCAAGGAGTTATTGTGGATATACCATGAAAAAGATTGGACTATACCCTTCTAGGCCTGCCAACTTCACTGTAACATTGGCAGACCAAAGCATAGTTAAGCCTATGGGAGTGTTCCCTGGACTACACAAGGTACCATCTTTAACTTGGACTTTGTTGTTTTAAGGATGCCACAGGTAGAAGAAAGTTTCCCCCTGTTAATTGGGAGACCTTGGTTAAGGCATGCCAATGTGTTGCATGACTGGGGCAAGGATACAATGTGGGTAAAGCAAGAGGGAAAAGAGTTGCAGCAGATAATTTTAGAAGAAGGACCAGACAATCAGAAAAATACTAGCATGATGTAGACCATTGGTATTTGTATGGAAGAAGAATTGTTGGACAACCGAGAAGTAGATCTATTTGAAGGAGCAAATTTATATGAAGATGAAAACATGTTGGCTTGGCTCCATGCAGACGACCCATCTTACTGCTATGGAATTTTTCCAAACTCAAGTAGAGAGGAAGCATATGAAGAAAAAGAGGACATCATTCAGGTTACTGACTCGATTGAGACAATCTCAGTTAAAGGCCATAGAAGAGAGGAGAAAAGAAGAGCCCTTAAGTGCAACAGTGATGAAGATACTTCAAATCATATGTTAATGGCCACTTTTTTATGGATACTAGTATGGATATGATATGTTATGTCAATTTTAATGATAGCAAGTGCAAGGCTTTACAAGAATGTGGAAGGAGTACCTGCAAGTCTTTGGAAACAGAGGGTTCCATTTGATGAAGAAGCTGGAATAGTGAAAATGAAATTGTGTAGATTAAGCTATAAAGTTGCTCACACAAAGATACACAAGTTGCAGTATGGAGGAGACAATATTTTACTAAAGGATTTAGGGTACCCCTATCAGATGACCAGTGTGCCGAACAAGAAGACAAAACAAATGAAGTGCAGTACAATTGGAGATTATGGAGGGGTTTCCCTTAGTCATCATATCATCGTTAAAGGCTTATCATCAAAACCACTGAAGATTCATGGATCACCTGGAACCTGCAAAATTTGTCCAGGTTGTACATAGCCTTCTCATGTCATTTTTGCTTAAGTTTTAGTAGTTTTTATCCTTTCCATGCTTGTTCTTTGAGTTTCTAGCAATTCTAGCAACCCTTTATTATTCCTTGGCATAAGTACAAATTTTGGAAATTTTTCAGGCATTTTTTATCCTTTTCAAATGTCATTTTCTTGCCAAATTGGAGGAATAAAGGAATCCATCTATGGTTTTGAGTGAGCAAATCGGCCTAGATCTGTAGGGAATTTTTTGAGAATTTTTTTGGAATTTTTTTGGATTTTTTTGTATTTTTTGGATTTTTTCAGTATTTTTCTCTCTTTTTGGATTTAAAGACAACAAAAAAGAATAATAATAATAATTATTAATTAATTAAAAAAAAGAGGCCCCCCAGGCAATTTTTTCGGGAAAGAGAAAGAAATCCCCCCTAGGAATTTTTTTCGACCCAAAAAAAAAAACCTCTCCCCCTCCCTCTCTCTCTCTCTCTCTCTCTCTCTCTCTCTCTCTCTCTCTCTCTCTCTCTCTCTCTCTCTCTCTCTCTCTCTCTCTCTCTCTCTCTCTCTCTCTCTCTCTCTCTCCCTCCCTCCCCCCCTGCCCCACACCCCTCGAATGCCCCCCTCCCGCCCACCCCCCCTTATTATTATTATTATTATTATTATTATTATTATTATTATTATTATTATTATTATTATTATTATTATTATTATTATTATTATTATTCTTTTATTATTTTGATTTTTATTTTTATATTATTATAATTTTTATTTTTATTTGTTATTTTATTTTTAATTTATTTATTCTTTTTTTATTTTTATTTTAATTGTTTTCATGGTCCAAACTTTTTGGCTTTGGATCGTGCCTCGGATGGCCATTTTTTTCAAAACTGGGGTCATTTTAATGTATTTGGGCACCTCTGGATTCATTTTTTAACTTAAATTTTCCAAAATCCCACATTTTCTCTGACTTTTGGTCAAAACCCACATGTTTTGAGCACATTTATCACGTGTTTTTCTTTAAACACATGCTTCACATTGCCTATTCTCACCTCATTTCACCATATGTTGCACATTTTCCCATATGCATCCTCTGTAGATCTAATTTTTTATCATTTTTGACCCTCTCCAAACCCCATAATCCTACTCCCTCACCCTCCCCCTAACCTTTTGCCCAGCCACATCCTTACCCCTCCCTTCCCTATCCATCTCCACCCCTCAGCCCTCCCTTCCCCCTCCTTTCTACCTTCCCATTGCTTTCCTTTGCTTTTCCATGCAAAATTTCTACTTTTTGGTTCTTCTCCGGTGCTTGTTCTCTCCTCCTCCTGGTGGACTTGGTAGCTGCTCACGTGTCCTATTGCAAATTTTGCAGCACACGAATCATGGTTTACTCTATGCTCAGAGTTTGGTTGTAGCTCTCTGGGACGGAGAGCACATTAGGTGGTGGGCAACTGTTGAGCCCATAAACGCCATATTGGTCAAAGTCAATCATAGTCAAATTCAACCACAGGCAAAGTCAACCACAGTCAAAGTCAACTATAGTCAAAGTCAAAAGGTGAAAGTCAAGTCGGTCAAAGTCAGCATGGTCAAGGGCAAAGTCAAAGTATTCAAAGTGTAGGTGTCAAGGTGCACAGGTAATGCACAAGTAATTGTCCACAAAGGGTGAATTGGAGAAAGTGGTTGCAGGTTGCAGAGGTATTTCTCTAAATTCCCTAAGGTTCAAAGTGTTTTTAAAGTGTTTTGGAAAGTTCAGGTGAACCCTCTCTTAGGTGCACAAGTGAAGGTATGTGAAAAGGCAAAATGTGAAAAGTATGTGAAGCGGCAGCATACGCAGAAGTAAAGTATGGCCCCCCAATTAAAATTTTTGTTTTAGTCTAAAGTCACTAGAGGACAAAACAGGGATTCGTTGGCTACCACTTGTGGAGACAATCTTGGGACATCAAAGTGAGCACCAAGATACTCTTGCAGTTAGGAGCGTACGTGAATCGACACTCAAATCAAGGCAAGGACTATTCTTGGATCAAGCAAGTGTAAGCAAGACTAAGCAAGGTGAGCATAGTCTAAGCTAGGCAAGAGAGAGAAGTGCAAGAGACACACAGTGTGCGACGCAGAGAAGTGAAGTGCAAGGTGTGCATGAAGAGTGACTAAGGAAGTGTGCAAAGAAGTGCTAAGCTAGTCCCCCAAGGATCCCAAGGTCTCATTGCAGTGTGTGCGTGCCGACAGAAGGTGTCCATCCCTCCCCCTTATTGGAAGCTTGGTGCAAGGTGTGCACAAGTACAGGCTTGGAGAAGGTGGAGGTCAGGTGCAGAGGAGTCCGGCAGCAACAAGACCTTGGGTATTTGGTATTTTGTAATTGAGCTCTTTGTGGGATTTTTCACAAAAGCATTGGATTGTATTTGGGCATCACCATTGCATTTGGGCATCACCATTGTATTTGGCTTCTTATAATCAATCGACAGAGGCTTCCAATGTGTATCTTTCTTCTTGTCTTTCCCTTTTCTCCTACAAACACTCAAATCCCTTCTTGTCCAAGAATCCCCCAACAGAGGGAAAAAAGTACCCCAATGTTCCTAGTGTGTTCACACACATCACTACCTAAATATATCAACAAATCCCCCCTCGGAGTGATGCGGTGAACAAGGAGTTGGCGCTCATGTATATGGAAGTGCCAAACCATGTGGAAATCACTCCACAAAAGGAAGTAGGCCCAAAGCTTTGCGGAAAGCTTCAAATTTCTCCCTAGGTAGAGCCTTCGTGAAAAGGTCTGCAATGTTCTCTTGCGTGGGCACATATGCCAAGCTGATCTCCCCAGCAAAGAACCTCTCCTTGACATAATGATAATGCACCTCAATGTGTTTAGTGCGAGCATGGAACACAGGGTTCCTTACAACTACCAATGTGCTCTGACTGTTAGTGAAGATGGTGGTGGCAGAAGACTGATCAACACCCAAATCAGCCACCACCAGTCACTGTGAAAGCTACCCTATACTCAACCTCACACACACTCAACAGTCGCTATGAAAGCTACCCTATACTCAACCTCACACACACACAACAGTAGCTGAGCCACACACACTCAACAGCCGCTGTGAAAGCTACCCTATACTCAACCTCACAACTGGAAGTGGCCACAGTAGGCTGCTTCTTGCTCAACCAAGATATACATGAGCTACCAAGCATGAAGCAAAAGCCACTAGTGGACACACGAGTGTCATAGCAACCAACCCAATCAGATTCAGAAAAAGCATGCAAATCTGGCAATAGTGATCCCCCCTTGGGATAAAACAACCCAAGTAGTCGAGTACCACCCAAGTAGCGAAAGATGTGCTTAACCGCCTGCCAATGCTTGACTCTTGGGCAATGCATAAACCTGCTCATCCGTGAGATAGAAAACTGAATATCTAGCCAAGTAATGCATAAGTAAATCAAGCATCCAATAACCTGCTGATAGAGAACAACATCAAATGCATCTCCAACTATTGGGAATTGAACTCACAACCTCCCGGTCAGGAGTGTGATGGGCTAACCACTTGCCCCAAAAGCCATGGTTGAGGATTACTTCCTAGTCCTCTCTCTTAAGGAGTGGTTCAACCATCTCCTACTATGATCATGTGACATTCCTTCCCCCTTAGACTGAGCATTGTCCTCAATGCTCACTTGTGGACCCTTCTAACTCTTGGACCTGCTTTCCATGCATGAGGGCTTCCGCCAACCTCAAACTCCAGCACATGGACCAAATTTGGACATATCCCCCCCTCCCTGGGTGCCCAAATGCCCATGTGCCTTCATCCCAAACCTCCGTCTCGCCCAATTTCTCAACTAGGATCTGATACCAATGTTGGGAATTGAACTCACAACCTCCCAGTTAGGAGTGTGATGGGCTAACCACTTGCCCCAAAAGCCATGGTTGAGGATTACTTCCTAAACCTCTCTCTTAAGGAGTGTTTCAACCATCTCCTACTAGGATCATGTGACACCAGCATCATGAAGACTCAGTCGTAAACCTGTCTCCATAAGAGTGGCAATAGGTTTATAGACTTCAAGGCCAAAATGCTGCAATAATGTGTCAATATATTTCGTTTGACAAAAAGCCATTTCACCATTAACGTGCATAAACTGAATGCCCAAACAATGATGCAAAAGCCCCAAATCAGACATCTCAAATGAGGCATGCAAATCATCCTTAAAATCAGCAATACGCCTCTCATGAGGACCAGTGAGCAGCATATCATCAACATAAACCACAATGATCAGAAGTACATCATTAGCACGCTTAACATATAAGGTGCTTTCAGTTGGAACTGTTCTCAAAACCATGTGCTATCAGATAGGCATATATCTTCTCATACCAAGCACGTGGTGCTTGCTTTAAACCATATAATGCCTTCTTTAACCTGTACACTTGGTTTTCATGCCCTTTCTGCACAAAGCCACAGGGGCTAAAAAACATACACTTCTTCATGCAAGTCACCATTCAAAAATGGAGTTTTAATGTCCAACTGATGTACATTCCAACCATGATGAGCTGCAAGTGCACAGATGCTCCGAACACTAGTCATACGACATGTAAGTGCAAAGGTCTCATCAAAATCAATGCCTCTTTCCTGTGCATAACCCTTTGCAACAAGCCTAGCCTTATACCTGTCAAATCTACCATCAAGTTTACGCTTCAGCTTGTATACCCACTTAGTTCCAATGGCCTTCTTGCCAGGAGGCAAGTCACATAAAGACCAAGTAACATTATTCATTATTGCATCATATTCAGATTGCATAGCAGCCATCCAATTTTTTGAATTTTGTGCTTCATCAAACGAAACAAGCTCAGTCTCATCAGAGAGACTAGATGCAGCCATAGCATAACAATCTGATGCAAAAGAGGCACAATGAGAGCTTGATCGAGTACGATATGATAGAGGTGCATCTAATTTGCTGTCACATAAGGTCTACACTAGCCATTTTGGCATAGTTCTTGCCTACTCAATATCACCTCTCTCATCAATAAGTGCACCATGTAAATTTGCATCAGAAATGGAATGATCTGCATCATCACATGAAACCTCCAAAGGCTCAAAAGTTGCCTCATTAGGACTAGCACTAGACTGTCCACCAATAAAAAGAGGAAGCAAAGTATCATACATGTCTTTGGAGCTAACAGATGTCTCCTTAGTACATGGAAGCAATGGCTGAATAACATCTTCCATAAAAACATCACGGCTAACCAAAATGTGTTTTTTCTGTGGATGATATAGACAATAGCTTTCAAAATTGTACCCAACAAAAATACATTTTACTGCTTTATCATCCAATTTTCTATGATGTTGTTCGGGCACTAATGCATATGCCAAACAACCAAAAGCATGCAAATGAGCAACAAATGGCTCGCTCATGTCAAGCCTCATATGGAGTGATAGACTGCAGCACTTTAGTGGGACACCTATTAAGGACATATGATGCACACATGACAGCAGCATCTGACAAAGTGAAAAAACTACCATCAGTAGTCAAAATGATCTTACCAACTCCCATAATAGGATAAAAGGAGTTGTTGGCGCATGTAACAGTATCCTCTATACGGGCAGGCTCGAGTGAAGAGAAGAAACTACGCAGCGAGATAATATGTTTGGTCACCCCACTATCAAAGTACCAAACATCTGAGTCTACTGCAGACATGCACTGCTCATGAGAAGATGGGTCAAAACTGCAAACAATAGTAAACTCCCATTCTTCTTCCTGCACAAGATTAGCATACTTTGTGTTCGATGTAGAGGCCTTTGCAACAACCATTCGAGCCTCTTTCTTCTTTGCCTCTGTAGCAGCCAGTTTTGGACAGTTCTTTATGATATGATCATTTCCTTTATATTACTCGCAAAACAATTTCTGCTTTTTTTATTTCTTTTCATCTTTGTCTTCCCTTTTCGATTGTGCAGAATTAGCAGATTTCTTCTTACTAGTTTAAGAGCTCCATTTTCCTTTGCCCTTCTGACTAGCTAGGAAAGCTTGATCTGCAACATGCATGGTCTTCCTGCAAAAGAACATAGACTAACTCCTCAAATGACAAGGCATTTGGATTGTCTTTCATCATCAATCGAAGAGTAGAAGCAAAACTTTGATATGAATCATGAAGACCATTCAGAACGGTCTGCACAATTGAGCTATCTGGTATAACCTCATTAGGAGAAATCAAATGTTCCTTCAAGTATTTTATCTTTGTTAGAAAATTATCCATAAATCACCTTCATTCATGTGCTCACTCTCCAACTGTTTTCGGACGTAAGTAACAGGAGCCTCATTCCTAGCTTGGTACAATGTGGTAAGTGTATCCCAAGCATCCTTAGTTGTCCTGCAAGAGCGAATGTGAGGAATAATGGCACGTTTGACAGACAAAGCTATCAATGCATGTGCTTAATCATCTCTGCCATCCCAATAAATTTGCTCTGTAGTAGGTGCAGCAGAAACCGCAACACGAACAGGAATATGGAGAATATCATCATCTTTGACACCTTCTGCATCAACTTCGGTACTTGCAGTTGTAACAGTTGCAGGTGTGATAGGATGTTTTTCAACACCTTGCACAATGTTCCACAATCCTTTTGCAACCAATTACATGTCGCATTATATAAGCCCATAATGGGTAGTTGGTACCATCCAACTTATCCTCAACAGCCAACATATGGAATACATCACTGCTTTCAGCCATGAGCGGCGACTAAAATACCTTGATGTAGAAAATTGACTGTTTCTCAAAAAGTTGAACGAAACTACCCAGATAAATTCTGCTAGACCTGTAGCAGACTTTGAGATGCTTATATTGGCGAACCAAAACTGGTATATAACTTTGGCATAAAAAGATAAAATAGCCTGCACAAGCACTGCAATAGTGCATTTAGAGGTCGAAACGAGCTCAGATTGCCATTTCGGCACCACAAAGCAAAGCAGTTTTGATCTCAAAAACACGTTGAGTATGCTCACCAAAATTTGTATGATTTTAAGATTGCAACGGGAGAGGTGTCGACGACGCCCTAGATGAAGTGGTGACCTTCTCTGATACCAATTGTTGGAGTTAGACATCTGCGGAAGCACGCGAACAACACAAGGAAGAAGAAGAAGCTTGGAGCTCAACACACAATACTAAATGTATTACCACTAGAATGTACAAAGATAAGTAGCCCGTTAGTGCAATAGATGTATATACAAGCAGGGGGAAAAACCTCCTAAAGAGGGAAAAAAGTGCCCTGACGGTCCTAGTGTGTTCACACACATCACTACCTAAATATATCAACACATATCACATATAGTAGAAAGATATTCTTCCAACAATGCATAGTCTACATTTTGAGGTAGAGCATTTGGCAGAAATCCTTGAATCTCAAGAACCATTTATCTTTCCAGTTCTAGAGTATACTCTTAGCTTTGACGTTTGGATCTTCATTCTTCTGTAAGGAAGCCACCTTCAAGTTCAACCATGGCATCAATCTTCCCACACTTCTATGGAAGACCCAAGGAAGATTCTGCAGAGTTTCTGGACAACTTGGAGATGGTGTACCTTGTCTCAGGAAGGGATCAAGAAGCTATCAAGCTAAAGGCTTTTCCATTGGTCCTAAAGGAAGAAGCTAGAGGATGGTACAAGAATCTATCAAATGAGGCAACAGGAAGCTGGGAAGCAGTGAGTGAAGCATTCACAGCACGATATGGCAAAAAGGATACACCAGAAGGATTGTGGGAACAATTGCTCTCACTAAGGCAAGTAACTCTTGAAGACTTTTCCAATTATGAGTCCAAGTTTCAATGTGTGTGGAATAATTGGGAAGGTAGCCTAGGGACAAATGAGGTAGCTCGACAGTTTTTGAAAAGGGATAGATTCATCTCAGGACTCTTCCGTTCTCTGAAACAAAAGGTGAAGTCACAATTTCCAGGGACTTTTGAAGAAGCATTAGATATAGCAAGAGTTAAGTGTAGAAAAGTAAAGTTTCAATCTTCAAAGGTTGAAAAAGTAGAACATATGGATGTTATTCCCCTAGTATCAACTGCACACGTAGAGAACGGAGAAGCTTCACAACAGGATATCTTACGGAAACTCACAGAACAATTGGAACAACTAACACTCAACTTGGTAAGGAGCCAACAAGATAGACCACAAAGGGAACAAAATCAAGGACAACAACGATAAGCACGAGAGTTTATATGCTACAATTGCAACGAACGTGGTCATGGTATGTATAATTCTCCTCATCCTCATAGGAGTCCAAGTGATATGTATGCTGTCAAGAGGCCACCACGATATGCATAGGAACAACAACAACCGCAAGCAAATATTCCACCTGTCCCAATGGCTCAAGGTGACCAAAGCTAAGTGAATGTTTTTTATCTGAACGAGGAACAAGAGACTATGGATACAATGCCAATCAAGAGGACAAGGGTGCAAGACATAGACTGATCTCAAGATGAAGATTCCAGCATGGGTACAAAAACGAAGAACGGAAGAGTTACAGAAGGAGAAGCTAGTAAAAGAAAGAGAAGGCCGAGGAGGAAGATCACGATGGAAGACTTTCCTCTAGGTAAGGGTATTGAACCTTATGAACTGATTGAGGATATTTCTACACAGAAACCAAATATCACTTGGCCACAATTACTCCAACTATCTTCAAAAACGAGGAGGGAATGGTCCAAGCTAGTGAGCACTAGGAGGACTAAAAATAAGGAAATTAACCTTATAAGAGCCAATGCACATGATGATGTGGTACCCATAGTGGATGCATACGTAAAAGGAAAAAGAATTTCAAATGTGTACGTGGATAGCGGAGCACAGATGTGTGTGATGATAGAAAAACAATGCATAGGTTAGGCTTGGATGTGACAGGACCGTCTACGTATCAAGCTAAAATGGTGAATAATAGTGCTGTTAAATGTGTTGGTGTAATTGAAAATTTAAGAGTTACAGTATGTGATATAGAGGTTGCCTTGGATATGTATGTAATTGCAACCAAAGGGGAAGGCTACCCCATTATATTAGGACATCCATGGTTAATCGCAGTGAAAGCATATCATAAATGGGGTTCTTGCCGTCTAGTTCTCAAAGCAAATGATAGAACAAAGTCAGTTACCTATGATTTGAAGGAACATAAGAAGGAAGATCATAGGTATGAAACAACTGTGGATGAAGAGAGTTCTTATCATTATATTCATGGTAGATCCTTCATGCATGAACACATTCGATCCTATGGATATTTCATCACCCATTGCACCTCCCCCTCCCCCAACACGTCCACTGGCTCCCACTCCCCCTCCACCAACATCACCTGCACCAACCACATCATCATGCACTACATCCACAATTCCCATCCCCATTTCCCCTCCCCTTGCATTTCCCCCTATAAATATAACATATATGAATGTAGAAACTGCATTTAATACAAGGATTCAATGTGCAAGTCAATAAAGACAAGAATATTAGAACATGGAAGAGCACAATGTAACAATCCATGAGGAGTCTATCTGGCTCCAAGAACACGATAGAATTAGAGGAAAGAAATAGGGATCTACGAGAGCAATACCACACTCTTCAACAAGCCCACAATGAACTTGAATCCAAGATTCAAAATATTGATGAGGAAGTTGTAAATGAAATTGAAACCCACTTGCACATACAAATGGAGCACAATGCCAAACTCCAACACAATGTGGCTCTCTTATGAGGACATGTGGGAGATATTGTGCAAGAGAACAAGTGTCGGCAACAGGAGAACAAGGATAACTTAGAAGCAGTGCTTGAAAATACCCCTAGAACATAGATTGGCCCCTCAAGATTCCAAGCGATCCCATCTGAGAATATCTACATAATACTAGAAGAAAATGCCAACCTTTTAGACTCATACAATTAGTTAATTAAAGAGATCAATCAACTATGCAAATAGCAACCCACAACAAGCACCCTTGTCCCATCAGCTATCCTGATTGGTGCAAAATGACAAGAGATAGTAGCATTACAGAAGCAAATAGAAGATTTACAAGAAAAATTACTTCAATATGAGGGATCACCTTCACCGTAGGAAGTGGCTCACCTAGAGGAGATGGTGGAGATGCCTTTCAAAAAAAGTTTTTAAGACATTTACAAACCACAATCGGTGACAAGAGGACTCATCACTGAAGAAGGTCAAGAAACATATGAGGCACCTAGACCACAGTGGATCAATTAGGTAGAATAAAATAGGTGCACTTATGATCATTGCATGACCATTCAAATCTAGTCCTTGTCTACTCTTGAGGATATAGTGCTACATTCAAAGTACTTTCAGAATCTCTCTCATGGATGACTGATGACAACCCCATAATTGCAATACATGCACTATTTTGTGCGATTAGATTACTAGAATGCACAGATCACGTGTGATAGGCATGGAACCAACTTTTGCCACACAATTCCAACCTGGAAATGTTCTAGAGAGAGCCCAATGAGGTAATATATTTCAACCCAACTAGTGTTGCACTTTATTAGAGACTTATCCCAAAATGATGAGCACATGGTCTACAACACCGATACACATTATTTACAATCCATGCTATAGCTCCCTACCACAGAGAAGGATATGGTCAACTTAGGTCAAGAATAGTCTAGGATGCTCTAATTGGTTAAACTACCCCTACTTTGCTCCACCCCATGGACCTCCTACAGGTGTCCACAATCTAGTATTGGATCCCTCGCTTGAAGAATATGGCCGATGTAGCAGCAAAGATGTGTATGAAGATATTCGAGTTGATGACTATGGTCTTCATGACATTTAGGGAAGTAAAAGCTCCATACATCTTTGCATCCGGATTCAATGAAGGCAACTTTGACTTGGTCTAGAATATGCACACTACATCCACATTTCAGACCATATATGTGTGGCATGGTCGCATAAAATATTTACCACACTAAGGGCCCTCCACAAGAAGGGTCTATCATGGATGATAGACATGAGAGAGGGGGGAGTGCTAGCCAAGGTAGACTAAGTCATCAAGGAAGTATGTGATAGTGAAGCTAGAGAAAGAGAACGAGAGAGAAGAGAAAGAAGGACCAAGCAAGTAGAGCAATCAACGTCGATCAGGCAAGGAATAGGTCTAATCACAATTTATCACAATCCATCACCCATTCAAACAGTGATTTTTATCACTACCCCTCATTGTAAATGTCCATTTTTGGTAGTTTAGACTCTTTTTTTTTCAAGGCGAGGAGTCGCTAAGCTTTGAGGAGTATTAGGAGAACCCATGTACAAATCTTCACAATTTTTAGATCTGTTTTGAGCCTCCAAACTAGCCTACCAACCTAATTTTTAACTAGGCAAGACAAAAGATCTAAACGAGACCAAAACTAGTCAAAAAACTATAAAAGGATCTAGAAAGCTCATTCTAGAGGTTAGCATCTTTTGGGATTTGAGCTTGTAAGAGCATGATTGTATATTAGTGTTAGTGTAATACAAGATTCCATTTTTCCACTCTTTGTCTTGCCTTGTGTGCACGTGTGTGTATGTGTGTGCATGCTTGGGTGCTTCTCACTCACACACTTGTGCACTCCACTTTCTCTTGGTTGTCATACCATCCACTCGTCTCCATGGATTGAGAATTATGAGGTTGATCTCCTCACATTGGTTCTCACCATTGTCTAGAGTGACACCAACCCAACAAACATGGAAAGTTTGGATGCGTAAGAAATCTGTTGCAACTCAATAAGGAAGGTCAGAGATATGAGTACCAAAAAAGTTGTACAAATAGAAAGCCTTTTGATCTCTCCATAAAAAATAAGTTCAATAAAGAATCCAAAGATAAGCAAGGATAAGAGCAAAGAGAAAACGATAAAAACAAAGGAAAAATGTCAAAGGTTGATCACCTCACTTCTCCTGCAATGCCAAGTAACTCAAATAAATCAATGACAAAGAGGATATGAAAGCCAAACTGTGGGAACTAAACTCATGACCTACTGGTTAGGAGTATGATGGCCAACCCCTTTCCCCAAAAGCCATGGTTGAGGATTACTTCCTAATCCTCCCTCTTAGGTTGTGGTTCAACCATTTCCTACCTATTATTTCTTGATTTTAACACTCTACCAATTGTGGGAATTGAACTCATGACCTACGCGCTAGGAGTATGATGGGCTAACCATTTGCCCCAAAAGTCATGGTTGAGGATGAATTCCTAATCCTCTCTCTAAAGGTGTGGTTCATCCATTTCTTGCCTGTCATTTCTTGAGTCTACTACAAAGACACTAGCAGCTCCCACAAAAACAAAGACCCAACCACGATGGATACCCAAGCACAAGCATCAACCAAGACAAAATAGAAAACATCATCCCATAAGAAGCAAAACACTATTAAAAAATGGATCGTTGTGAAGAAGATTGATCAACTTTCATTCGATCATCCAATGATTGATTCATTTCAAGATCTGATTGATACCTCAATAAAGAGTAGTCTCTCTTCTATCTCTCTTTCCATGCATAGAGAAAGACCACATGAATGCCACATGATATTCATGTGATAATTGAATAATAAGAGGATATTCAGACCTCCTAAACCTCAACCTCCTATAACAAGAAGTATTATCCCCCTCCATTTGATCTAAGAATCTCTATGTGCCTCCTCATCATCTTACTTTTGACAAGTGCTTTGAAAACTTTAAAGTGATCAAACACTTCATCCTTCAACTTCATACAATACAACCATTTCATTCTTGTGTAGTCATCAATCAAAACCACAAAATAACTATTCCCTTCCTATTGCAACTTAGATGGTTTGAGAATCCATTATTGATGCACATTGTGGTGTCAATGCCTTCCCTACCACTTCTTTGCATCATTATGAGGTATTTGAAGTGTTTTCAAAGTTGCCTTGATTCTTCTTGAAGTCTCATTTGTTTTCTTTTGCATAGCACTCCCTTGCAAAGTGACCTAGCTTGCCACAATTATAGCATTTCATTGTGTATTCCTTTCATTGAGGACAACATACTCTTCCTCTTGATCGTATTTCCCTTCTTAGTCCATAACTTTGGCTTGAACCTTCTTGATTATGATCTCTCCCTACCTTTGCCTTTTCCATCATGCCAACCTCTCTTTCATTCGCCTTTATGCACACGAAGGAATTTGGCTTCATTTCCCTTTGAATGACCTCCATTAAGGTTTATCTCCTCGATCACCACGAAGTTGAATAATTGTCCCAAAATTGGTGATGAGTCCCTTGCATAGACTAAAGTACTAAATGGCTCCCATTTATCATCATCCCTAATCCCATTTACTGTATGAGCTACCAAATCATCATTATTAACGGAGTTGCATATTGATCCTAAGGCATATGAAAATTCTTTTCACTTGAGAATATAATCACTAATATTGATATTTGAGGCCTTCCTTAAATTTTTTTTCAACTCATTCTTGAGTTGAATCTTCTAAGCCTTTTTGGAGGTGGAGTATAATCTCCCAAAAGCTTCCCACTGCATAATCCGTCAAAGACTAACTTCAACAAAGTAGGTTGATATGACACATAGAAAACAATTTTCAATGTCACATCAACGTAAGTTTGAATTACATGTGTGAATAAATTATTCGTAACAAGAGTGTCTCCCGAATTTCTTTTGAGTGTTTGCATGGACCATCATTTGAAATGGATAGGATGAAAAATAAAATCAAGGACAAACAAACAGACACTATCAAGCACTCATTCTAAATGTGAGACTTCCCAACAAACTAGAACAACCAAGGAATTGAAAAATGGTATTCTTTGTGGTAGTTCGGTTAGTTAGTACCGAACTCGTCAAAGACATGGGTATCAAATTTTCTGTGGACTCAAGAATCGGACCCATCAGAATGCATAGTGGACTTCTTTTTTTTTTGGCCTATCAATGGTTACTTAGACATTCAAATATTTGCATCATTCATTTTTGTGTACATGTTTGGGCTTGTGCTCTAAGCTCCTTTATGTGCCCCTCTTCATGATGAGTACCATAAGGATTTTTAACTTGGACCAGACTCAAGATATGAACTTTCGTATGGCATTGACTCTCTTAAGCAAACTTCCATTGTTATAATGTGTAAAGGATATGATACAAGGGATTGGTGAAGTAACCAACTAGCGCCACAATATAACTTTGTATTCCAACTAATCAGACACTGATAACCATGACTCTCTTGTACAAGTTAAGAAAAACTCATTTAGCAAGCATCTTATTTGTTATATATTTCTTGTTGGAGATAGATGTTTGCGGAAGCACGCGAGCAGCACCAGGAAAAAGAAGAAGCTTGGAGCACAAACACACAATACTGAATGTATTACTAGAGAATGTACAAAGATAAGTAGCCCACTAGGGCAATAGGTGTATATACAAGCCAAGGGAAAAAAACCTCCTAAAGAGGGAAAAAAGTGCTCGGGCAGTCCTAGTGTGTTCACACACATCACTACCTAAATATGTCAACAAATCCCCCCTGGGAGTGATGCGGTGAACAAGGTGCTGGCACTCATGTATAAGGAAGTGCCAAGCTATGTGGAAATCACTCCACAAAAGAAAGTAAGCCCAAAGCTTTGCAGAAAGCTTCAAACTTCTCCCTAGGCAGAGCCTTCGTGAAAAGGTCTGCAATGTTCTCCTGCGTGGGCACATATGCCAAGCTGATCTCCCCAGCAGAGAACCTCTCCCTAACATAGTGATAATGCACCTCAATGTGCTTAGTGCGAGCATGGAACACAGGGTTCCTCGTAATTGCCAATGCGCTTTGACTGTCAGTGAAGATGGTGGTAGCCTCACAACTGGAAGTGGCCACAGTAGGCTGCTTCTTGCTCAACCAAGATATACATGAGCTACCAAGCATGAAGCAAAAACCATTGGTGGACACACGAGTGTCATAGCAACCAGCCCAATCTGAGTCAGAAAAAGCATGCAAATCTGGCAGTAGTGGACCCCCCTTGGGATAAAACAACCCAAGTAGTCGAGTACCACTGAAGTAGCGAAAGATACGCTTAACCGCCTTCCAATGCGTGACTCCTGGGCAATGCATAAACCTACTCATCTGTGAGACAGCAAATTGAATATCTGGTTGAGTAATGCATAAGTAAATCAAGTATCCAATAGCCTGCTGATAGAGAACAGCATCAAATGCATCTCCAGCATCATGAAGACTCAATCGTAAACCTGTCTCCATAGGAGTGGCAATAGGCTTATAGTCTTCAAGGCCAAAACGCTGCAATAATGTGTCAATATATTTCGTTTGACACAAAGCCATTCCACCATCAACTTGCATAAACCGAATGCCCAAATAGTGATGCAAATGCCCCAAATCAGACATCTCAAATGAGGCATGCAAATCAACATTGAAATCAGCAATATGCTTCTCAATAGGACCAGTGAGAAGCATGTCGTCAACATAGATAACAATGATCGGAAGCACATCATTAGCACGCTTAACATATAAGGTGCTTTCAGTTGGATTGTTCTCAAAACCATGTGCAACCAGATAGGCATGTATCTTCTCATACCAAGCACCTGGTGCTTGCTTTTAACCATATAATGCCTTCTTTAACCTGCACACCTGGTTTTCATTCCCTTTCTGCACAAAGCCATGGGGCTAAAAAACATACACTTCTTCATGCAAGTCACCATTCAGAAATGTCGTTTTAATGTCCAACTGATGTACGTTCCAACCATGATGGGCTGCAAGTGCACAAATGCTCCGAACAGTAGTCATACGGCATGTAGGTGCAAAGGTCTCATCAAAATCAATGCCTATTTCCTGCGCATAACCCTTTGCAACAAGCCTAGCCTTATACCTGTCAATTGTACCATCATGTTTATGCTTCAGCTTGTATACCCACTTAGTGCCAATGGCCTTCTTGCCAAGAGGAAAGTCACATAAAGACCATGTACATAGCAGCCATCCAATTTTCTGAATTCTGTGCTTCATCAAAAGAAACAGGCTCATTCTCATCACAGAGACTAGACGCAGCCATAGCATAGCAATCTGATGCAAAGGAGGCACTATGAGAGCCTGAACGAGTACAATATGACAAAGGTGCATCTAATTTGTTGTCACGCAAAGTCTGCACCAACCATTTTGGCATAGTTTTTGCATGCTCAATATCAGCTCTCTCATCAACAAGTGCATCATGTAAATCTGCATCAAAAATGGAATGATCTGCATCATCATATGAAACCTGCAAAGGCTGAGAAGTTGCCTCATTAGGACCAGCACTAGACTGTCCACTTATAAAAAGAGGCATCAAAGTATCATACATGTCTTTAGAGCTAACAGATGTCTCTTTAGTACATGAAAGCAATGGCTGAATAGCATCTTCCACAAAGACAACATCACAGCTAACCAAAATGTGTTTAGTCTGTGGATGATACAGAGGATAGCCTTTACTTTCAAAATTGTACCCAACAAAAATACATTTTACTGCCTTATCATCCAATTTTCTGCGATGTTATTCAGGCACTAGTGCATATGCCAAACAACCAAAAACACGCAGATGAGCAACAAATGGCTTGCGGTCATGCCAAGCCTCATATGGAGTGATAGACTGCAGTGCTTTAGTGGGACACATGTTCAGTACATATGCTGCACACATGACAGCCTCAAGCCAAAAACTATGTGGTAAAGCCTGACTCTTGACCATGCACCTCGCCATCTCCAAGAGTGACCTGTTCTTTCGTTCAGCAACTCCATTCTGTTGAGGTTTATACGACACTGTACACTGGTGTTTTATCCCACGTTCAGCCAGAAATGCATTAAAATCAGAAGGTATATATTCCCCCCCTCGATCAGAACAGAGGGTGCCCATTTTACATGCTGATAGATTTTCAGCCAAAACCAAAAACTGTTTAAAGCACATGAACACTTCGGACTTTACTTTGAGTGGATATACCCATGCATACCTAGAAAAATCATCAATGAAAGTCACGAAGTAAAGGTAATTTCCAAAAGAGGGTGTCTCCATAGGACCACAGACATCACTATGTACAAGCTGCAATTTCTATGTAGCCCGAACTGAACCATCTTTTGGAAAGGAGGAACGCTCCATTTTACCCAAAATACAGCCTTCACAAACATGTTTTCCAGGTGCCTCAAGTTTGAGCAAAGAGGATACCATTTCAGATTTCTGCAGGCGTAGCAAACTAGCAAAATTCAGATGATCAAAGTGTGCATGCCAAAGCTTTGCATCTGACATAGCTTGAGAATCATTTACTGCACATGCCAAATCATTCTCAGATCTTTCATAGTCTATGAGCTTATACAACCCATGACATAAAATGCCAGAAGCAATAATAACATCGCCATTTGACAGATCATGAACTATACATTTGTCATCAACAAATTTCACAACCAAGCCAATCTTGGCTAATGCAGAAACTGATAACAGATTCTTCTTGATCCCTTGCACAAATAAAGCATATGACAGAGTGAAAGAACTACCATCAGCAGTAGTCAAAATGATCTTACCAACTCCCATAACAAGATAAGAGGAGTTGTTCGCGCATTTAACAGTATTCCCTGTAGGGGCATGCTCGAGTGAAGAGAAGAAACTGCGCTGCGAGGTAATATGTTTGGTCGCCCCACTATCAAAGTACCAAACATCTGAGTCTACTGCAGACATGCATTGATCATGAGAAGATGGGTCAAAACTGTAGACAGTAGTAAACGCCCATTCTTCTTCCTGCACAAGATTTGCAGACTGTTTTTGGTATAGAGGCCTCTACAACAACCATTCCAACCTCTTTCTTCTTTGCCTCTTTAGCATCCAGTTTTGGACAGTTCTTTATGATATGATCATTCCCTTTATAGTACTTACAAAACAATTTCGGCTTTTTTTATTTCTTCTCATCTTTATCTTCCTTCTTCGAATATGCAGAATTAGCAGATTTCTGCTTACTATTTGAAGAGCTCCATTTTCCTTTGCCCTTCTGACTAGCCAGGAAAGCTTGATCTACAACTCGCATAATGAACATGTTTTGCCTGGACTGATCTTCTTGCAATAGAACAGAGACTAACTCCTCAAATGACAAGGCATTTGGATTGCCTTTCATCATCAACCGAAGAGTAGAAGCAAAACTCTGATATGAATCAGGAAGACCATTCAGAACGGTCTGCACAAGTGAGCTATTTGGTATAACCTCATCAGCAGAAATCAACTTTTCCTTCAAGTCTTTGATCTTTGTTAGGAAACTGTCCATAGAATCACCTTCATTCATGTGCTCACTCTCTAACTGTTTTCGGAGATGAGCAACACGAGCCTCATTCCTAGCTTGGTACAATGTGGTAAGTGTATCTCAAGCATCCTTAGCTTTTCTGCAAGAGCGAATATGAGGAATAATGGCACGTTTGACAGACAAAGCTATCAATGCATGTGCATGGGAATCTCTGCCATCCCAACGAATCTGCTCTGCAGTAGGTGCAGCAGAAACAGCAGCACGAACAGGAATCTGTGGAATATCATCTTCGACACCATCTTCATCAACTCCAGCACATGTATTTACAGTACCTGTAGTCAGAGGTGTAACAGGACGTCTTTCAACACCCTGCACAATGTTCCACAATCCTTTTGCAACCAATACATGTCGCATCATATAAGCCTATAATGGGTAGTTTGTACCATCCAACTTATCCTCAACAGCCAACATGCGGAATACATCACTGCTTTCAGCCATGGCCGGTGACTAAAATACCTTGATGCAGAAAATTGATTGTATCTCAAAAAGTTGAACAGAACTGCCCAACGAATTCTCATAGACCTATAGCAGACTTCGAGATGCTTATACTGGCGAACAGAAATTGGTATATACCTTTGACACAAAAAGACGAAATAGCATGCACAAGCACTGCGATAATGCATTCGGAGGCCGAAACGAGCTCAGATCGAGATTTCGGCACCACAGAACGAAGCTGTTTTGATCTCTGAAACACCTTGAGTATGCTCACCAAATCTCGTGTGAATCTAAGACTGCAAATGGAGGAGTGTCGACGGCGCCCTAGATGAAGCGACGACCTGCTCTGATACCATTAGGGCAATAGGCGCATATACAAGCCGGGGAAAAACAACCTCCTAAAGAGGGAAAAAAGTGTCCCGGCGGTCCTAGTGTGTTCACACACATCACTACCTAAATATATCAACATTTCTCCGCGTCTAAGGATGAGCAAGTGTCCCTCCTTTGACACAAGAAGCCTACAAGAAAAAATGAACATAAGTGTTTTACACACAAACATGTGCACAGACATAAACATATATGTGTAAACCCATCTACACACCTATGTAGAAGCATAATTTGTACACAATCTGCATGAAGCTGTAATGCTTTACACATGAAAATGTTTTTGCGCATAAAGATATTAGGAAGTCTGCCATCAGCTCCATCCACATGGAGAGAGCGTATTATCTTATAAAATGGATTTCTTCAAGACAATGGAAACCATGTAAATAATCTGAGATTTCAAATGTAAATGAGTACAGTTTCACATGTTTGACATTTACTTTAAAACAATACTGAACAATTAAATCGATGAGCTCAAGTACATACTATAATGTTTTCAGTATCACTGCCCTTCTAATATGAGATTGGAAATGCATATCAATGCAGCTTCCTTGTTTCTACCGGACACCTTTGAACACTTAAAAGCTCATAGCATATACTGAGAGATTAAATCAAAGGGCTCAGGTTTATATCGATTTCAGCCATAGTTGCATCACAACACATTGCTTCGCAACTTTGTCCCCACAGCTTCGTAATGTTGCCACGTTCGCAACACATTGCTTTGCATGCATTTCTTTTCTAATGTAAAAAATACACTAAAATATATTTTACTTCAGAGGGATAAAAAAATTTTTGAAATCCTGCCAAAATTTCCAATACATGCAATACAGAAAATATGGAGAATGAAGAAAACATTAAAAGCCATAAAAGTTTAGAGATTCATTTTATGTATGATTTTCTTTTTGGGCCTTATAATCTTGAGGTAGACTAATATTTTGGAGTTCCCATGTTCTCCTTGTAACACACTTGTAGAGCTTGAACAGAAGTTTCATCGTTGGCCTTCGAAGCAAAGAGTACTCTTCTATGAAGATAGAATTGACTATTGACATCACTGTGGAAATGGTAAATTGTGTACTGACTAGTCTAGATTCGATAATCTGTACTATATATGTCTTATAGTATATCTATGGTATAATGAGTCACATAGAACCTTATATGTGTCAAAGGACCCAGAATATAAAAAATATACATGTACAGATTTTGAAAAATAATTCATTATATTGCGACTCCTAGCTTCAAACATTGGCCCATTGCTAACCCATTGCCACTGCCATTGCAAAAATATTACTTTCCAGTGTGATTTCAGCATTGCAAACTGACCTCAGAATCGTGAAATGCTTTCAGCATCACTGCCCTTCCGCCCAATGATAGGAGAATGTGTACATGATATTAATGATTCAGCTTTCAGGAGATTAATACTGCATTGTTGTGATTTTCTATATCTAAATCTTAATTGATCCAAATTTGCAATCAATTGTAAGGGGCTAGGCATCACATAAATAATGTTAGCTATCTTTCCTTACAAGCAAGAAACGATTTCAACATCACTGGTATCTCATCCCATTCTGATTGAGAACTCAATGATTCCAGGGTTCAAATGTAACTTGGGAACTAATCTGACATTTCACAGGTATAGCAATACAGCTTTGCTGTTTCTGTGTATCATCACACGATTAACATTTATTTAAAACAATACTGGAAAATTAAATCAATGGGCTCCGACTCATAATATAATATTTTCAGCATTCCAGGCTGACCTTAGAATCAAGAAATGTAATCAGCATCATTGCCCTTCTAATATGAGATTCGAAACTCATTATCAATGCAGCTTCCTTGTTTCTATCTAACGCCTTTGAAAACTTAAAGTTCATAGCACATACTGAGAGATTAAATCAAACGGCTCAGGCTGATACCAATTTCAGCATTACAAACTGACCTCAGAATCGAGAAAAGCTTTCAGCATCACTGCCCTTCCACCAAGGAAAATGTACATGATATTAATGCATTGTTGTCATTTTCTATGCCTAATCTTAACTGATCCCAATTTGTAATCAACTATCAGGGCTCAGCATCACATAAATAATATTAACTATCTTCCCTATTTTAACATCACTGCTCTTCCATATCTTTTGATATGTCATCCTATTCTGATTGAGAACTCAAAGAATCTTCACTGTATCTGTCTATCATCACACATTTAACATTTACTTAAAACAATACTGAAAAATTAAATCGATGGGCTCAGGTACATATCATAATATTTTCAGCATTCCAGAATGACCTCAGAATCGAGAAATGTTTTCAGCATCACTGCCCTTCTAATATGAGATTCGAAATGCATATCAATGCAGCTTCCTTGTTTCTATCTAGTGCCTATTGAGAGAGTAAATCAAAGGGCTCAGACTGATATCAATTTCAGCATTGCAAACTGGCCTCAGAATCGAGAAATGCTTTCAGCATCACTGCCCTTCACCCAAAGATGGGAGAAAATGCACATGATATAAAAAATGCATTGTTGTGATTTTCTACTACATCTTAACTGATCCCAATTCATAATCAACTGTAAGGGCTAAGCATCACATAACTAATGTTAACTATCTTTCCTTATAAGGAAGAAACAATTTCAACATCACTGCTCTTCCTTCTTTTTCGTTATGGCATCCCATTCTGATTTGAGAACTCAAAGAATCCAGGGTTAATATATAACTTTGGAGCTAATCTGAGATTTCAAATCTATACCAATACAGCTTCAATGTTTCTGTCTATCATCACATGTTGAACATTTTACTTAAAACGGTACTGAAAAATTAAATCGACGGGCTAAGCTTCATATTATAATATTTTCAGCATTTCAGACTGACCTCAGAATCAAGAAGCGTTTTCAGCATCACTGCCCTTCTAATATGAGATTCAAAATGCAAATCACTGCAGCTTCCTCGTTTCTATCTAATGCCTTTGAACATTTTAAGCTCATAGCACATACTGAAAGATTAAATCAAAGGGCTCAAGTTGATATCAATTTCAACATCGCAAACTAGCCTCAGAATCAAGAAATGCTTTCAGCATCATTGTCTTTCCACCCAAGGATAGGAGAAAATGTACATGATATTAAATGATTCGGCTATCAGGATATAGAAAATGCATTGTTGTAATTTTGTATACCTAAATCTCAACAGATCCCAATTTATAATCAACTAAAAGGCCTAGGCATCACATAAATAATGTTAGCTATCTTTCTTTATAAACAAAAAATACTTTCAAAATTACTGTTCTTCCATCTCTTTTGCTAGGGCATCCATTTCTGATTGAGAACTCGAAGAATCCAGGGTCCAGATATGAATTTGGAACTAAACTGAGATTTCAAATGTATAACAAAACAGCTTCACTGTTTCTGTCTATCATCACATGTTTAACATTTACTTCAAACAATACTATCGATGGGCTCAGCTTCATATTAAAATATTTTCAGCATTCAAGACTGATCTCAGAATCAAGAAATGTTTTCAGCATCCCTTCTAATATGAGAACCGAAATGCATATCAATGGAGCTTCCTTGTTTCTATATAACACCTACGAACACTAAACCTCATAGCACACAATGAGAGATTAGATCAAAGGGCTCAAGCTGACATCAATTTCAGCATTGCAAACTGACCTCAGAATCGAGAAGTGCCTTCAGCATCACTGCCCTTCCACCCTAGCGGAAAATGTACATGATATTAATGGTTCGGCTTTCAGGGTATAAAAAATGCATGTTGTGATTTTCTACTAAATCTTATCTGATTCCAATGTGTGATCAACTTTAAGGGCTGGGCAGCACATAAATAATGTTAACTATCTTTCCTTATAAGCAAGAAACAATTTCAACATCACTGCTCTTCCATCTCTTTTGTTATGGAATCCCATTCTGATTGAGAACTCAAACAATCCAGGGTTCAGATATAACTTTGGAACTAAGATTCAAATGTATACCAATACAGCTTCACTGTATCTGCCTATCATCACACGTTTAACATTTACTCGAAAAGATACTGAGAGATTAAATCAATGGGCTCAGGTTCATATCATAATATTTTCAGCATTCCAGATTGACCTCAGAATCGAGAAATGTTTTCAGCATCATTGCCCTTCTGATATGAGATTCAAAATGCAATATCAATGCAGTTTCCTTGTGTCTATCTTATGCCTTTGAACACTTAAAACTTATAGCACATACGGAGAGATTAAATCAAAGGGCTCAGGCTGATACCAATTCAGCACTGCAAACTAACCACAGAATCAAGAAATGCTTTCAGCATCACTGCCCCTCCACCCAAGGATAGGAGAAGATGTACATGATATTAATGGTTCAGCTTTCAGGATATAAAAAATGCGTTGTAATTTTCTACTGAACCTTAGCTGATCCCAATTTGTAATCAACTCTGTAAGGACTAAGAATCACATAAATAATGTTAACTATCTTTCTTTCTAAGCAAAAAACGATTTCAACATCACTGCTCTTCCGTCTCTTTTGCTATGGGATCCCATTCTGATTGAGAACTCAAAGAAACCAGGGTTCACATACAGCTTTGGAAGTATGAAAATGTATGCTGAAAATTAAAAAGCAATCAAAATCAAGATTATTGGAGACTCAATTCTCACTTCAAACAATCTTCAAATCATTTTCATGCATACATGTCTAAAAGCAGTATACCTGCATGTTTGAATGTATATGCATTTGTGTCATGTGATTATGTGTTTACGTATGAATAAAAATATAAGTATACACACACATAGAAATATGCATTACATAAATGTGTGTTCGCATCAGAAAGGTGTGTATAAGCCTACATTCAGCGCATGCAAAGCATACAGATATGCATACATGTCAATAGGTACTCTTCTTGAACGCAGATTCAACGGCTACTGTGAACAGTAGAAGAAACAATGTATTTCAATGAATCCTTCAGCACTACAATTGCAGGGAATTCCTATTGCCGTCCTCTTACCATTTTTCAACAATACTCTGGGCTCATCTAGCTTGTAGTCTCCATCATAGTGTTCTTTGCTACAATCTTAACCCTCCCTCTAGCATAATTACACTGGCATGTTATCAGTGCTTTCTTCCTTTCTGACTCTTGTGACCCTTCTTGTTAGGTTTTCCCTTCCCTCTATGAGATTTATTCACCTTGGACAGCAATTGTTTGGTAAACTTCTGCTGCCTTGACTTTCGCACTTGCTCAACAGTTCGAATCTCATCTTGCACATTTGCATTAGGTATCTGCCCATGCTTATAACCCTTGCCTCTCTTCCTGTTTCGTGCTTCAACCCCTCTCAAACCAGCAGAGACAGATACATCTTCCTTCCCATGGCTCATGATCTGCGAATGTGTCTTTTCCTTCCATTTCTTATATATGCCCCTGCTGTTCACATTCACTCTTGCACCACTTTCCGTCTTGATCTTTCCACTTGCTGTAATCTTCTCCCCATGATGCAGCTTAACAAACTTTTTGTGCTTCTTATCCCAATGATAAATAGCCTTCTGTTTCTGAATACTTTCCTGCTCATCTGGAAGCAGATCCAATACCTCCACATCAATTCTATTTGATCCCACTTTATCTGAATTCTCCACCGAAAGCCCTTTCTCTGCAATATGGCTAACTGGTACACTGCTGATGTAAAAATTCTCATCTCTGAATGTTTTGGGGATCTTCCTTGTACCACTTTGATCTTTTTTTCTTCTTTTATTCCTGCTGGTCTCTGGAACCTCTAACAATGTCGTTTCATCATTCCTGTCTTTGCCAAGAGTTTCTGACTCTGCATGTTGCTGCTGTTGTTGCTCCTGCTGTTGGTGTTTAGCATCAATCACTCTTTCATGCACTGCTCTCTTTCTCTTCATGACCTCTACTCCACTGGCAATGGGTATTCGTAAGTTCTTGGAGCGAGCAGCTTCACCCTCACTCTCCAAGACTGTCTGTTTGGGTCTGAACTTTTTCAGATTCTCTGTAAAGGCTAGAACAGCCACTTCTGTACTTGCAACAGCTTCTCTAAACATTGGATGCAAACCTTCCTTCGGCAAATTCTTGGCCCTCCTGGCTGATTCTACAGATGGAGAAGGCTTGCTTTTGGAGTACAAACAATATGCATTTTTGCAAGCCTTTTTCAATGCTGAAAGTTCCACACTTCCCTCCACCAGATCCATGAGCTTCTCACTGATTTGATCTAGGATTGGTTGGGGCAGACACCCATAAACGGTATCACCTCTTTCAATTAATTTATTTGCCCTTTCTAGTATTTCCTTGCCATTTGCATTCAAAAATTCCTCTGTGGGTGCTGGATGAGCAGGTCTTGAGAGGAAGAGATGAAGATCCAACAGATATGGTAGCTCGTCATGAGTTACAAAGGAAAATGCTGTCCCAACTCTCCCAGCTCTAGCTGCACGCCCTACTCTATGCACAAAAAGTTTGGGCTTTGGGGGGAAATCATAATTCACAACATTGTCTAGCAATGGAATATCGATTCCACGGGCAGCAACATCAGTGACTAACAGATTCATGGTTTTCCTGGCTCGAAACTTTGCAAGATGAATCTTTCTAGCTGTTTGATCCATTGCCCCATACACAACAGACAATTCAAGGCCCTCTTTTCGCATAAGCTCTTGCAAAAATTCAACATGATGCTTTGTTGAGACAAAGATCAAGGTCTGCTTATCTGAGCTTATATGTTCTCTCAACATGTAGATAAGAGCTGCAGGTTTCTCTTCATGCCGTAGAGTAAAAAAGGCCAATTTCAAATCAGGACTGATCTTTGTATCAATATCAAGGCGAACAACTTGAGGATCACGAAGACCTGCTTTGGCAAAATCTGCAAGCAGTCGAGGTAATGTTGCACTAAAAAGTAGCGTTTGTCTCGTCTCACCGAGATGGGAAAGGATTTGCCTCAATTGAGTTGCAAATCCCATTTCAAACAACCGATCAGCTTCATCAAACACTACGTATTCCACTGTTCGAAGGGACATTCCTTCAACCTCAGAAAGGTGGTGCATTAGTCGACCTGGCGTCGCCACAATGACATCTGGATTGTCTGCAAGTTCCTCAAACTGTGATTCCATACTATCACCACCAACAAGCACTGCAAATCGAAGGTCAGTGAAACGGCCAAGCTCCTTACAAAACTTAAATGTCTGCAGGGCAAGTTCTCTAGTGGGAGAGAGGATGACCGCCCGAGCTCCCACGTTTGAAGAATGGAACTTCAACCGTTCAAGCATTGGGATAATAAATGCAGCAGTTTTCCCTGAGCCAGTGCGAGCCATGGCCACAACATCGTAGCCAGCCATAACCAAGGGTAAAGTCTTCCGCTGAATGGGAGTTGGAACCTGGTATCCCTTCCTTTTGATGCCACGAAAAATGGGAGGGCTCAACCCAAGAGATTCGAAACCACCTGACTTACCCTTTTTTTTGCCTTTCCTTGCAGTATGGACAATTTCTGTGACAGTGGCTCCATCTACGGAAGGAAATGTTTTGTTCCAGTCCTCATCTGATGAAAACCCTGCATTGTCTTCTGCTTCCGCAGGTTCCATGTCTTCGAAATCGACAACCATGGCACGGCACGCCTGTGCACTCTGTAAGAAGTTTTAGCGTTGACTTGATCTACCCTTCAGCAAGCATACGTATGTCGCTATGTTTTGCTCTTTGACCCCAACCCTTCAGCAAACATAGACGTATCACTACATCACAGGCGCACAGCCCGTCGACTTGTGTCACCGTATTCGTTGGTGATGACAAATTTTTGATATAATAAAGTTTATCACTTATCGATTTTCCTTTATAAGCTTGAATTAAATTTGAATAATTTTATTGCATTTATCACAGGTGGAATTTCATCATAATTGAATTTAGAAAATACATTATTTATGTCAACATTTTGATGTTACCTTAGTTCACTCTTTATAAGCTTGAATAAATATTAGTTGTCATTGGGTTATAAGGATGAGTTCATTGTTATAAAGTCAAGGGGTATGACTTGTGCACATGTGAAAAGGAGTGCACATGGCTGGAAGTTCACTTAGAAGAGGTTGCACATGCATAGAAGTATTATATTTTAACTCCAAGTAAGCGGTTGTCTATGTGTGGTAAGAAAGTACATGTACCTCTTGGTTATAAGACTATACAATGCCTAGGTTAAGAGGGCAGGAGCGTGTTTCTCTATGCAAGGCCTTCTCAATATTGTGAGAGAGTTTTCTATTCCCTTTAACATTGTATTATAGTTGTCTAGTTATCTCACCAACTTAAGTGATGAATTATACTTCAAAAAAACAAATGCATATCATCACATATTGGCTTATGCAACATGTAAGTTTTTCACTCAATGGGATTACTGAAAACTCTCAGTGTGTTTCTATTCCCATACACCGTACATTACAGTAGCATTCAACTATAAACAAGAACCAGAATTAGACAGATAGATACAGGAATACACAAAGAATATGCTGATACACTACATTATCCTATCAAGCTCATACAAAAATTCATCAAAAAGAGCTGTTGGGAGACAGAATGCTCAACTTCAGTCTGGAAATCTTCTTCGAAGCATTCCATGGTACCCCATTTTCATCCGAAAGCCACCTTCACCACCTTAACATCTACATAATCTGAAGTAATGGATTTCAAAAATCTTTGATTTGCACTCATAGCTTCTGCTAGTTGAGAAGTCATTTTAGCAATTTGTTCCTCCTTCGAAACCTGGGTTACATCCTTAGACTCCGCCAACTTCTGCAACTCAGTTTGCACTCTCTGGAGTTATAAAGTTTGTGCTTCTTTATCAGGTAAAATCTGAGTTTTATCCATAATCACCTGCTTGGCATCCTAAAACTCAAGTTCTAATTCCTTTATGTTATTGAGCTTTGTAATAGCAGCCTATAGATTGTAGTTAATGAAACAATATGTGTGGTAAGATTCTCCTTTTCAATCAATAATTTGGCTGCTTGGTTTTGTAGTAAGTCCTTATTTGTTTTAATATTGCACAACTGTTCTAGAACGGCCTACAATTGTTCCCACAAATGTTATGCTCATCTACACTTTCTTTCAGCTTAGCTTCTAGATCCAAAACTGCATCCTTCATTGATTGTACCTATTCATTGGAAATACTAGCTCTTATTGTTAAACTATCCTAGATTTCATTATTTTGTTGTGTTAATCTAGCAACTTCAGCTTGAAACTATTGTACTTCTACATCATCTCTACATAATGTGGTTTCTTCCTTTTCCATTTGTAGAGAGCAAAGTATTAGCAATCGAGCCGCATCCGCAATAGTGTGTGAAGTAATTTGATAGTCTTTCACAACCCGGGGTTGAATGAATGACGAACACTCAATCAAACGTAGTTGTACCCTGCCTCCATTACTGCCCCATGAATCCTTAACATCCTCCACAAACATTGGGAGTTGCAGAGAACTTTTCGATGGTTGTTCCCTAGCATTACCAGTACAGGAAACCTGATATATATGAGTATGGGATTGAGTGCAATTAGTGATCCGCTGCGAATCAAACGGATGTTGATGAGAGCCTTGAAATCGTTGGAGTTCTTCTTTCCCCTGTAATTCATCCTACTGGGCTTCTTCTTCTGCTTGGCACCAAGTTATCTTCTACTCCTCTGCCGATCGGAAATGTTCAGCTTTTGCTACAGCCTCCCCTTCTTCCTGGAGCTATCAAGCCTCTTCCTCATGAAAGGTTGGCAAAAACTTGCTCTGAAGCTCCCAAAGTCACTCTTCTTCAGCCCTCCACAATGCTTCCCTAAAAATCTCTACCTTGCACAGTCGATGAGGTATCTACATCATGTGTAGATCCATGAACTTGAAATGATTGGGGATTACTATGGTCATCATCATGTCAAACAACAACAGCAATCTATACTTTGAGAGTGATAAGGCATGACAATGCTCACCTATGCCGATTAACCAAATGAGCGTGAAGAAAGCTAGGTGATAGTCTCGAAACGCAAGTAAGATGGTGTATCTGTAATCAACATAAGTGGAAATTCTCAAGCTGCCACCCATATTGAATGAGCTTGATGATGAGATGAGGTATATTGAGCCATCATGACTATCATTGATTAACTAGGCTCACTTCCATGCAAAATTAATACAAGTAGTATTATTTTTTTCTCTCTCTTTTTTTAAGGACTCCATAGTCCCAAGATCAAGAAGTGTAATAGGGGCAAAGTTTGGACCCATTGACCAGAGTCTATAGAAGTTCACCACTCAATGTAGCCAATCCAAATGTGGCCGAATCGATTTCAGAATAATAGATCCAAAACGGACATGTCCATCTTAATTTAAATTTACCTGCTTGTCGCTTCATTTTGGAATGTAAGAACAAGATGAGATCACTGCACCAAAAAACAGGGGTTTTCAGATGTCGATCATGCCACTGACTTTGATGATGCTGGACTTCGTGCATAAGTATGAAACTTGGATATCAATGCTCTTTGAAAGACCGAAGAGCCAGAAGATGATAAATAAAAGCTTTCTCCAAGACTAAGCATTCTTGTACCACAATATGGAGTCCAGGAACCACAAATTCCATAGGAGCGATAGTTTCTAATCCATCAACCAACTTAAAGGGAGTAAATCTAGTGAAAACTTTATAATAAGTATGATAAGCCCACAAAACATTAGGAAGATATTGCTCCCATTTATCTAGATGTTCTAGAAGCATTTTATGAAGCATAATTTATTAGCCTGTGGATAATAAAGAGTACTAAATTTATGTTCACTATGATAGTACTCAGTGATGGCATGAATATTAATGGTCCAAACACTAGTCAGGTTTTTGAAATAAAGTTGGTCCAAAACAATCGAAAATTGTCGGTTATGCAAAGCAAAATTTTTCCTACCAGTGGACCAAAAATGTGCGGGGGGAACCCCAATAGCAAGAGAGGGCATCATTTCCTCATACCAAGTGGGAACATAGACAAGAGAATTATCATTCTAATAACTTGAAAAAGCTTTGCATTTGGAAATGAATCATCAATACACACTGAAGGTTTACAATGATCCAAACGAGATACAAAATAAGCTATCACATGCAAAGAACCGGTTCCATGGACAACATCAAAATCAAATTCGTGCAATAGGAGTACCCACAGTGCAAGGCGGTCAACCTTGTTTCACTAAATAAAGCAAAGCAGAATGGTTCACATGAAAAGTAAAAGGGCGACCAAATAAACAATGCCAAAAGTTTTTGATAGAATAAATGAGACCCAAGCATTCCCATTCAGTGATCGAATAATTTCATTCACCATTAGTGAGACGTCGACTTGCATAATAAATAGGGCAAAACCAGGAATGGCAATGTTCGAAGCATCAGCAAATAAGGTGCTTGAAGTACGGGTGCTTTGGCAAGAAAAATTTTAAGTCATCAGAAGGCAAGATCACACTCTGCAGTCCACTCAAATTTGATTGAATTAACATTAAGAGGCATGGCAATGTGGCTAGATAGTGTAAATGATGGACATGCCAAAGAATTTGTCCTAAAAAGCGAAGAACTTCCTAAGAGGATTGCTCAAGAGAAGCTTCTAGTACTACCTTCGCTTTGTCTGAATCTATCACAATACCATCATGAGAAATAACATGCCCTAATAACTTTTTGCATTTGACCCCAAATATTGATTTAGATAGGTTCAAAAAGATGGACCTTTGGACACTGAGCAAAGCAGAGATGTAAATGTTGCAAATGATCCACTAGATTTCCTAAAATAGAAAATTCAACGAGAAACATTCGCATAGAACTTGTTAAATAAGGGGAAAATTTTTTATGCATATGATTTTGGAAGTTACTAGGAGCATTTCAAAGTCCAGACCAAGTAATTGTGCAAGCAAAAGCTCCCCAATTTGTAATAAAAGTAGTTTTAGGAACATCAACTTCAGCCATTATAACTTGATTATAGCCACTACATCCATCCAAAAAAGAATACATTTCCCTTCTAGATACTTCATCTAGCATACTATCCAAAAAGGGTAAAGAAAAAGGATTCGAAATTGTGGCTGCATTAAATTTGTGATAATCAACATAGATCCACAACTACTTATTTTTCTTAGGAACTATGACAATAGGAGAAACCCGTTCCGGATGCTCAATAGGGACAATAAGTCCTACACATAGTGGTCGATCTAATTTTTCCTCAAGTTGTTTAGCGAAATTCGGATTCATGCAATACTGCTGCTAAAAGACTGGTGAGGCATCCGATTTCAATTGAACCTTATGCTGGCAAATGCGGGGATCTAACCCTTGCATCTCAAAATCATCCTACACAAAGACATCCTTAAACTCTATCAAGAGGGATATTAAGTTGAGTGCAGAATGAAGAAGGTAATTCAACATAAATTTTCACCATCTAAGGTTTATTTGTAGTTCCTAAATCAATCATCTCAATTTGATCTTCTTGAATATGAACACTAGTAGATTCCAACACATCATGGACTAGGAGGCTAAGATCAAGAGTAAGATCAGATGAAGGTAATTCCGGTTGGACGGCAGCTAACACCAAAGAATATTGGGCTAATACTACAGGGATGTCCATCAGTCCTATTGACCATAAATCCCTATTATCTTCCAAGAATCGAGCATCTTCATCATCATCTAGCCCTTCTAGCATATGTGCAGGTTCTGTGAGCATCATTTTTTGGTCCTTGGAGCATATTTTCTTATCATTTAAGGTGACCAAAAATTTATTATGACCTTTATGGAAAATGAAAGCTTGAGAACCCCAATCTTACTTAACTTTTGCATGCCATAACCACGGATTTGGTGTTTCTCTAGATAAGGATGAGTATCGCATAATGGAGTTCCACCTCATCAATTGTCAACCTGCAAAGATATAAGGATGATATGACGATCATGAACAAGTGATATGCATGAAGGTGAAGGTGAGAAGCATGCTAAGAGTTACGAAGTAGGGAAGAGTGCTTGGAAGTAGGGTAACTTTTTCAATTTCAAAAATCTACAAAACAAAAAATGTCTACCTTTTTTTCTTCTTGAGACTCGGATCTCAGCTAGAGACTAAAAACAAAAAATCACCACATTCAGGTCCACTTGTTTTTTAGCAAGTATCATGGAGAGCTCAAAATGAGCAGTATCATAGATTGTGTATCGTCTAGAATGTGGAGCGTAGCAAGTATCTAGCAACAAAAACTTAAGGAAACACTCTTACAGGTGATGACTACACTCTAGAAAATCCAAAATTGTGTTTGATCACTCACACAGGGTAACACGACACCCGCTGAGTATTGTGAGGTTTGTTTAGGGAGATTTTGAAAGAGTTTGCTAGCTATAGGTAGACAGGAGTGATAAGGAGAGCACAAGGAGCAATTAGACACAAAAAAATTAAAATTGGATTTAAAAAGTCCAAGTATGATGACCGGTTGAGTTTGGTATCATGGTGCCAAATTCCCATGTGTCGCGATACTTGGTAGGTAAGGGTATAATCATATGGGCATGAAGCAATGTTTGGCTACAATTTGAAGGTTCTATATTGAGAAATCATCAAGATTTGGAGATTCCACTCTTCTGGAAAGGTTATAGTCATGGCAAGTGAAGATGTGTAATGATCATGAATAGAGGCCTCACGTGGCCCAAAAAGTGTTATGTTCCCAAAATTGGGCACCTTCGCCACCTCTTTTGGACATGGTCAAAACAAGATGTCTACTTCACCTATCTTTTGATGAACTACTTGGGCGATAGTATCATGTGACGAAAAGTGGAGTAAATTTTTATTAATTTGTCAGTAAAGTGTTAAAGTGTGAATTAATGCAAGGAAGACTTCCACAAAGCTCTAGCAATGTTAGAAGACATGATTGGAGGGCCTAAATGTGGTTGGCTACTAGAGCCAAAATTAGCCCACTCCTCCACCAATCTTGTTAGTTTGGCACATGCTATAGTGAAACTGTGGATTCCGCAATGCCACTCTTGTGGCCTCTAGAGCTTATATAAACAAAGACTTGGCACTCATTTTGGCTATCATCATTATCTTAGAATTTTTGTCATGTATCTACTTTCTGATCTCTATTCTAGCCAGATTGTTTTTCTTTGCTAGTTGGAGTTATCTCTTAGCTTCTCTCTACATTATGTTGCAACTTGTCCACTATGTGTTGAGGCCAATTTGTGGTGATTATATAGAGCGTTGGTTTCTCACTTGTGTGGCAGTTGGCATGATAGAGTGATTGAGTAGTCAAGTATCTCTTAGTTAGTGTGTTGCATTTCTCTTGGAGAGATTACTTATTGTTTAATATACTTTTACTATTTTGTGTAGCCAAGTTTTAGTCTTTAGAGTGGTTACTCGCCCATTTTACTACTCATTTGAATTATTTTTCACATATTATAACCATTCTCAGTCTTAATGAATTGGGATTATTTCTCATTTGTGTACTTGCAACTTTTCTCCTCTCTATGTCTTTATCATCAAGTAGTATACCTACACACAAACATGTCTGAGGATATACTTACCTAAGGAAGGACTCCCCTTGAGTAGAAAGAGTATTGGAACTGTGGTCTTGGTGGCCTCTTCTACACCCAACCTTGCCATAGGAGATGTATGCTAGTTGTTCATAGGAGCTCGATAAGCCTTGTTGGCTTCTTTCAATTAATTGATTATATGTAATGGAGTCAATGATTCACAATGCAGGTTTACATGTCAATACTTGCAATTTCATGAGATTTTGACAATGATCATATGCTCATTTTGTGGGGGAGACTTTAGCAAAGTTTTTCTAGGCTTTTTGTTTTGTCAACTATATAGTGGTCGATTTACTCCTTGATATATTTATTGGTGTGAGCACATATATTCTCACATAATCCTTTCGGTTGTTCATTACTATTCATTAATCCATTTTCTTGGGGACGCTCTATTGAATTCTTCTCAGAATCTAACACTTGGTCATCCATTGTTGAGCCTTAGTGGTTTTTGGAGTCTTCTAGCACCATTGTCATTCTAATCATTTCTCTATCATCATGGCATCAGAGGTCTCCAGCACATCAGGTGGATCAGGGTTTAGTGCTAGTGTTCCCAAGAGGAGCTATAACTTGTAGGGTGAAAACCATTTTGAGATCCAAAAATTCGATGGCACAAAATTTTCTCTATGGGAGAATTAGATTAAAGATGTGTTGCTGAGAGGAGGCAACAAAAGCAAGTAAATGGAATCTCAAAGAAGCATACTGACATGGATGAAGATGATTGGGATGAGTTGGATGAAATGGCTAGGTCTACCATACAATTGGACCTCGCAGGTAATGTTTACTTTATAGTATTGGATTGTGAAAGTGCGAGGGAGCTTTGGAAGAAGTTATGCAATACATATGAAAAAGAAACGACATCAAATAAAGTGTTGTCTCTTCAATTCATCCTTTATATCTTATTCATATAGATGTGTGTGCTCCTATCCCCACAAGGTCATTAGGTGGTCCTCTTTACTTTGTCACTTTCATAGATGATGCTACTAGAAAATTTTGGGTATATGCTATCAAATGAAAGGATGAGGTATTCCCTACTTTATAAAATGGTTTGCTTCAATTGAGATTGAAAAAGGAACTAAGCTCAAGGCTTTACGTTATACCTCACATGAATTCAACCTTTTCTGTTAGTCTAGAGGAATTTATAGAGAGTTTACATAGAGAGTTTAGAGCTCGTTATACCCCAGTATAGAATGGTGTAGCTAAAATGATGAATAGAGATATTGAAGACAGAGTAGTTTCTACGATGTATCATGCAAAAATTTCATAATGTTCCTATTCAACAACCATTGAGACACTCTACACGTGTCTCGCATCCACTTGATAGATATGTTCTAGGTTTGGATTTTGTTATGTTGATAGATGTTGGTGAGCCTTCATGCTACAAAGAGACTATGCAAACAAAGGATCATGTCAAGCGAGAGCATTCCATGAAGAGTGAATTGGATTTTATTCATAATAATGGTACTTGGGATTTAGTGCCTTTGCCAAAAAGAAAGTGTTACCATGTAAATGGGTATATATACTGAAATTCACATCAGATATTGCTTCTCCAAAGTATAAAGCATGAATCATTGCAAAGGGTTTTAAGCAAAAACATGGCATCGATTTCGAGGAAATCTTCCCTCCGATGTTCAAGATGACTACCCTAGGCATGTTGCTTGGATTCATTGCAATGGACTTAGACCTAGTCCAAATGGATGTGAGATTTTCTTTCTTGCATGGAGATCTTACATATGAGATCTATATGGAACAACCAGAGGCTTATGTAGTTCCTTGCAAAGAAATTTTAGTTTGTAAGCTGAAGAAGAGCTTATATGGCCTCAAACAGTCCCCTAGACAATGGTACCAAAAGTTTGATGCTTTTATGAAGCCTCAAGGCTATTCTTGAAGCAATGAGGATCATTGTCTCTACACAAAGAGTTGTTGAGATATCATAACCATGTTGCAGGCATTGCTCTTCTATCTGACTTGGAATGTCCAAAGCATAGACATGAAGTACAAACAGGGGATGATACTAAGCATAATGTGGAGAAGATTGGTAATGTCAAAGCTTCCAATGGCAAGACAAACATTTTGAGTAAGTTTCTCTATGTACCCACTATCACTAAAAACCTAATAAGGATAGGCCAAATAGTTGAAAAAGCTTGCAATTTAGGTTCACCCAATATGGAGCTTTTGTAGAAGATCCATGCCAAGAAGATAGCCAGAGTTGAGAAGAATGGTGGGCTCTTTAATTTTGAAGTAGGAGAAACTAGGAACATAGCTCTATTCAAATTTGGGTCTCAAACCCTAGGCATAAGAGACTTGCTCATGTGAATGAAAGAACCTTGAAGGGTATATGTAGGGATCAAAGTGTTTTAGGGTTGCCAAACATATCAAAGCAACACATGATCAACAGATGTGATGCATGTCAGATTGGGAAGGCACAAAGATAACTATTCAACCACAAAATCTACATCCACAATAACTTATTGGACTTAGTACATACATATGTATGGGGGTCAAGTCAAGAACCTTCATTGATAGGATCAAGGTATTATTTCTCATTTATTGATGACCATAGTAGATTGACTATTTTGTACTTTATCAAAAGTAAGAATGAAGTGTTTGATTGATTTAAAAAGTATCTAGCACATGTGGAGAATCATACAAGTAAATCACTCAAGAGGCTTAGATCTAATGGAGGGGGAGAATACTTCTCCAAAGAGTTTGATGAGTTCTTGCAGGATAAAGATATTAAAAGAGAATGACTACTAGGTACCCTCCTCGATTGAATGGAATTGTAAAGAGGAGAAACAAGACATTGGTTGGATCAACCAAAACAATGCTTGAAGAGAAGATGTTGCCACATTATCTATGGGCAGAGGCTATTTCAAATATTGTGGACCTTGTCGAAAGACTACCATCAAAATCACTTCAATGTATGAATCTGTATGAAGCATGGAATGGAAGAAAACCTAGTCTTCAGGCATTTCAAAGTGTTTTGTTGTTTAGCTTATGTTCATGTACCATCACGACTAATAGGTAAGCTAGATGAAAGGGCAAAAAAGGCAGTGGTTATTGGGTATGACTCAACTTAAATGGGTTACATGTCCTACAAAGCCTTCAAACAATCAATTCACTACAAGTAGGGATAGACAAACAAAAGGTAACCCTATCATATGATCTTAATTTTTATTCTCACCAACTAGGAAGCAAGCATGATATATAGGTCTAGGATCCAAGAAGTGATATAGATGATGACCAAGATGAAGGGAAAAGGATTACAAACTATGGAATTCAAGAGGCAAAGCAAAGATGCAGGAGTGTGGAAAATGCAAAGAAACAATCAGAAAGCTATGGATATGATTCCACATTTGTTATAAAGCATTCAATCTACTTGGCAAAAGACTCAATTTCTGAAGAATCCTCAACCTATGAGGAGGGAAAGGGAAACCCTAGTTGGGAAAAGACCATGAAAGAAGAAATAGATGCATTGAAGGAGATGGAAACTTGGGATTTGGTTCTAATGTCACCCAATCAAAAGGTAGTTGGTTGCAGATGGGTATATAAGCTCAAAAGAAATTCGGATGGATCGATTTGTAGGCACAAGGCAAGATTAGTTTCCAAATGATGCTCACAAAATCATGGTATAGACTATGAGGAAACATTTCTCACCACTTGTGAAGATGACTACAATCAAAATATTGATAAGTGTAGCTACTCCAAGCAACTAGAGACTCCTCCAACTTGTTGTAAAAATTGCATTTCTAAATGGTTGGATAAGTGAAGAGGTATACATGTCACAACCTCTAGGTTTTGAAAGCCCTAATCATGCATCTTATGTTTGCAGACTTAAGAAAGCAGTGTATGGATTGAAACAAGCTCCTATAGCTTGGAATTGCAAGTTGGTTACATACCTTCAAGATCAAAGGTTCAGACCTAGCTAGTCAAATCCTTCTCTATTCATCAAAAGAGATCACAATGAGGTTATCTATCTATGTGTATATGTGGATGACATAATTGTGATAGGTGATGATCTGAATGGCATTCATAGGATCAAGAGACACATGCAAGAGGAGTTCAAAATCAGTGATTTAGGTGAGCCCACATTCTCCTAGGTATGCAGGTCATATACACAGATGAAGGAATGTATTTGACTTAGAGGAGATACATTCAAGACCTACTTCTTAAGCTCAAAATGGAGATCATTAATCCTACAGGTAACCTTTGTAGATAAATAAAAAACTTAGTGTTTATGAAGGTGATAAAAATGAAGACATTAAATAGTATGAAAGCTTGGTAGGTAGCTTGATGTATGCTACTCATACAAGGGCAAACATCCCGTATAGTGTAGGAGTGCTAAGCCAATTCATGCACTCACCAATAAGACCACACATGGATTCAGCTAAGAGAGTACTTTAAGTACCTGAAAGGTACAATCAATGAAGGTATGGTTAAAAGCATTGTATATAGATTTGGGACCTGTGAGTTCCAAACCTCACATATTTGGAGATAATGTAAGTTCCATGCATCTAGCAGAAAACCCTATTTTCCATGAAAGAACTAAACACATAGAGGTTTATTATGACTTCATCAAGGAGAAGCTCATGTCAAAGGAGATTAACATTTCTTTTGTTCCAATTGAAAAGCAAGTAGCAGATATGATGACGAAGCCACTTGATGGAATAAAGCTTTGCAAATTTAAATCAATGGCAGGTACTCAACCTATTAGAGAATGAAGACTCAAGCATACTTAAGCTTGAGGGGGAGCTTTTGGAACATCAAGCTTACACTATGCTTGGTGGATTTGATCTACATCGAAAAGCTATCGCTTGGATTATGTCAAAAAATATCCATTGAAGAGTTCTTTTATTTATGCTCATTTATTGTATTTTTATAAAAGATTTTTTATGGATCATTTACCAATGCAAAAGCCTAGAGGTTTGCAAATGTAAAAGGAGAAAAAGAGATCTCAAATTCCACAAATTTGAGGTGCTTGATCTTGATAATCAATGAATCAATGAATCACCTAAAAGTAGATCAAATTAGATCTTCACTTTTCCTAGATTGTAGGAAAGTGAATTGATTCTCTTCAACAACCTATTCTTCCTTCATTTGAATTCAAAATCCAGTTTTAGAAGTCGTGGAGAACTTCAAGAGTCCATATAAAGACTTCAAATCGCTTGTACATTACATGGAAGCAATATACATACACTTTTGGCCATCATTGTCTTTCTCCTTCATTTCTCTACATCATCTCAACCATAGTGAACTTGCAGAGGCTACAACTCTCTCTACAAAGCTTCAAAGTGGATGAATGAGCATTCATTGGAAAGGTATTAGTGTCTACTTTATGTACACATTTTCAAACCATTTGATTAAGTAATTTTTGTAGAAATCATAGTTTTTTTGTCTTGGGGTCTATCTCTGTGCAGCCCTGAAAAATAGGAGGTACCATTGTTGAGTGTCAAGTTCATTCCAAAAGCATATTTTGTTTATTACTTGTATTCTTGTGCATTTTATACACTCAAACCTGCATATCATTCCTCCAAAAGGATGGTTTTCAATCGTAATCATGCTGGCTACTATGAGCATTGAAGTTGATTATAACATCCAAAGATAAGAATTTTTTTGAGCTAGTCAATGTGCAAACCTACCCACAAGTTTTGGTTGGTAAGATTACCAAATCAAATCAAGTCACAAATCATCTTGAAATTTGATTATCACTTTTTCCTAGATTATTGGAAAGTAATATTCATCCCTTCAACAAACAATCTCGTGGGGATTTGAATTCAAATCCATGTAGATTGAGTTGTGGAAAGCTACCAAAGAGCCTATATAATGACTCACAACATTGTACATTATTTTGGATGATAGTTGAAGCAATATATATATACTTTGGTGATCATCTTTGTTCTTCTTCTTTTTCTCTACATCATCTTCCTCAATTTCAGTCATCTTGCAGAGTTTGTTTTTCCCTCTACAAGCTCCAAATTGAGTGAGTGAGCACAATGTATAAATTTTGAAGTCATTTGGTTCATTAATCTGAGAGAAATCTCCATTCAGAGGTTTGAATGGTCATTTTTCACATAGTCCTAAAAAGTCAAGGGTATACCCAATCATTGTCAAGCTTATTGCTCTCTCATTGGTTGATATAAATTAGGGATTTTATGCATTTTAGCTACATAACTGTATGTATACCATTCCATCAAAACGAATATTTCCAATTGTAACTCTGTTGGCTGCTCTGAGTATAAAAGTTGAAGCATCCATCCCAAATTAGAAGGTTTTGTGAACTAGTCAAAAAGTGCAACTCTATCTTTTTTTAATCAATTGGTTCTTATTGATGTTCCAAATTACCTATTGGGTTTTATTGCACTAGTCACAAGTCCACAAGGTCTACTTGACATTCCCAAAGAGCTAGGGAAGGTACTGTGCTTGTTTGCTGAAACATCTTCATCACCTAGCAACTCAAATTTCCACCCTCTTCAAGCCTCTCCAATTTCTTTTGGTGGTATCAGAGCACTTCAAACTGGGAGATGGATTTCCTTCAATTATTGAGAAGATTGATAGAAACAATTATGGTACTTGGAAAATCAGAGTGGAAGCCTATTTACAAGGTAGAAATACTTATGGGATTGTATCAGGTGATGAAGCAAATTGCAAGATCCAAAGGAGGACCCACACAAGAGGAAATAGATAAAGCCAGACTTTGGTGTGCAAAGGATGCTCAAGCAAGGTCATACATACTAATTTCTATATCTAATTTTTTACTATCACATATTAGAGGATGTAAGACATCTCAAGAGACTTGGGATGCTCTTGAGACCTTCTTTTCTGCTATTACCAAAGCAAGAAGGAATAATCTCTCGATTGAATTCAACCGAATGAAGAATAATCACAAAGTTTGTTACCAAGGTGAAGGAAGTTGCAAATCCATCAACATCTATTGGAGAGCTGGTTGAAGAAGAGGCCATCATGAGGAAGATTCTAAATGGAATTAGAAGTAATAAGCAATGTCCATCCTTCACCACAGCTTATGATCTCATCATGGATGTACAAACCCCAGTTTTCAACCTTTTTCTAGGACAAATCTTCAATCAAGAGGCCAACAACAACATCAAGTAAGATAACTCTTTTCAAGGCAATTCAAGAGGTGCTTTGTATGTAGATAAGAAATATAAGAAGCATAAAGGCAAGAAGAAGGAAGAGGAAGAAGAAGAGATTTCCCAAGCCAACTATGTAGGCAAGAGCAAGTGGAAAGGGAAGAAGAAAGGACCAAAGCATGACAAATCCAAAACTCAGAATGTTCAACCTTATGCCATCTGTGATAAGATCAACCACACCACTCATAACTGTTGGTTCAATGGAAAGACCCAAAAAGGAACTCGACGAGGTGGATATGGCAACAATAAAGGCAGAGATGGAAACAACTTCAACAACAACAATAAAAGCCATAATAGAATGGACTACAACAACTATTATGAACCGAAAACATGAGAACTCGATACTATCGATGAATCTAAGCCACAAGGAAGGTAAAGAAGATGATGATTTATTCTACATAGATTCAATATGTTCAAATCATGTTGTATGCAACATACCTCTTCTATCTAACTTGGAAAGTCCAAAGCATAAACATGAAGTACAAACTCAACTTTAGGAGGATTATCCTTAACAAGTTTTGGAAAGTACCTTGCTAAGTAGGTTAATGTTTCCATTAGGTGCTTTTACATTTCCTATCTTTTCCACCAAATGCCTTGTAGCATCACCTGTCTTCACTTCATGCTTATTCCTTGGATCTTCTAAATCTGATAGGAGGGCCACATTTCTCGCCACATGATTGGAACAACCTGAATCTATGTAGAAAACATGCTCATCAGATTTACCTTGTGGCATGGCCATATTCATGATTCGCAATGAGTCCTCTTGATTTGAGTATTCTGTGTAGTTATTGAAGTCTCTTCTTCCCCTATTGCCTCCTTGATAGTTTGATTGGTTGTAGTTGCTGTGGTAGCCATTGAAGTGGTTGTTCCTTCCTCTAGAGTAGCCATAACTTCCTCTATTGTATCCTCAGCCTCTTTGATTATTGGAATTCCTAAAGCAATTTTCAGTTGTGTGATTAGTTAATCCACAAATAGAGCATGAATTAGAGTCTTGGGATCTGCCCCTGCCTTGCCTTCCTCCTTTAGCTCTACCTCTACCATATCTTCCTCTACATGCATAGTTAGCTTGATGTGTACATGCTTCATCATCCACTTTCTTTCCTCTTCCTTTGTTTTCTTTGGACTTGCTTTTATCACTATACAAGGCAGAAGATTGATAACCTTTGGATCTTTCTCCATTCTTGATAAGCTTGGCTTCTTGAGTAAGTAGTTTTCCTATGAGTGTATTGAAATCTGGTACATGCATATCCATGTATAGATCCATAGCTGTGAATGCTTCCCACTTGTCATCTGCCTTCAAGCCATTGATGAACTACCTTACAATTTTCTCTTCCTCTATTACCTCTCCAATGCTTCCCAACTGATCTGTTATGTCCTTGATCTTTGTGACAAAATCATTCACATTTTGTTTGGGAGCTTTTTTGAGAGTTGTAAAGTTCAGCCATAGTTGATGCTTCCCGGCCTTTGTACTTGAAGAGAAGAAGGCTTCAAGTGCATTCCACACTTCCTGAGATGTTTTACAACTTTTAATGTGAGGCAAAAAAAATCTGAGATAGAGTTGAGGAGGTAAGACCTTGCAAGTGCATCCTTGGAGCACCATGTGCTCAATCTTTCTTGCTCTTCTTGTGTTGGTTGACCTTTATTCCTGAAACTTGGCATAACTTCATCTCCAACTATATAACCATATAAATTCCTGCCTTGAAGATAAGCTTCCATCCTTAATGACCAAGATGAATAGTTACCTCTATCCAATTTTTCAATTGATGAAGGACATCCATCTGCCATGTTGTCCAACCTTGCTCTAATACCACTATGAAGAGATGGGTTTGTACTTGGAGAAGATGAAGTGGTGTTGTAGAAACTTTGCACTACACAAGACAAATAAACTCCAAGGACATGAAGTGGACCCTTTCAGCATCCCAATGGATGTATTAGACACCCTATGTACCTTGGAAGATCACTCTCAAAGGGTTGAATCAAAACAGACTAGTTTGACCAATAGTCAACATGAAAAAACTTTTTATTTTGGTCAAGAGTGCTTCAGTATTTCACTTAGTGCTCATTCTCTGATTACAATTGACTAAACAACTTTTAGAAGAATATAACTAGGCATAAATGCAATCTATTAGGAGTTATTTCATAAAAAATGAATAACCACACTAAAAGAAATAAGTTTAGCAAGTCAGGTATGTGATCCCGACTTTTTAAGAGCTAGAAGATGCAGAGACATAGGTGACTTCAACTGAACATATCTCTTAGTTATGAAGTGCAAATGCAATGAAATTTTGGGCCTATGTAGTAGGCTTAGAGAGCTAACGTTATCAAGTTAAATCACTAAAAATGATGCATCATGCTGAGAGAAAGCATCTCTGCAATCTGACTGAAAACTGAGAAGTGTGGCAGTGAACAATACACTCACTTAGACATGAAGTTATGGACACAAATGATAATGAAAATAAATATATATTGATTGTTAAGTACAATGGACTTACTGGCACATATGTCAGCCTTGGGACCACACTCTAATATGGCATGAAGCCTTGCTTATGGAGGTACAAAAACCACGACTAAAAGGCATGTATATATAGTGATGTTTGGAGCCTAAATTTGAATTTGAATCTCACCTAAAATCAATCTCCAATCTTTTAGTGATTGACTCTCCAAGTCATTCAATCACGAATTTGTGGCTTTCTCCTTCCTACTCTTCAACTGGACTCAACCCCTTAGATTCACTTTTACATCAAGTGGAAACTCACAAATTACAAGAGTGAGTTCACATGTGAGTTCTACAAGCATTTGACATTTTCCTTCAAGTTTCTATCTATTTTGATGACTCAAGTCACCACTTAGACTTGCCATGGACTTGTTCCAACAAATAAGTCCCAATCTTAGGTAGGATCACATAAGAAAGTGCCAGAGATACCTTTGGATAAGATAGGAGATATGAGTGAAGGAGAAGAATGAAACACCTATCTTCCTATCACTTATCGATTCTATACAGCAAAGGCTATTCTAGATTTAGGAGCAAAAGTTGTGATTGCTACCACTTCCCTATGGAAACATTGGGTCAACCTAGCTCTTAGGCCCACTAGAATGAAGTTACAAATCATAGATGAGCATATTGAGAAACCTTTAACATTGCTAGAAGGGATAACTCTCACTACTTGTGGTGTAAAGTTTGAACACACACTTTCCATATGCGATTTTTGCAAGAATCACATTTATGAGATGATTTCAGGAAGGCTATTCATGAGACAACTACACATAGTACAAGATTGGGGAACCAATTCCTTATACTTACAACACCTAGGTGTAACCACTAAAGTCATTCTCAAAGACAACTCTCATAGAGATGTACCACCCCTGCAATGGAACCTAGCCCATAGAACTTTGGATGAGACAAAGTCAGTGCAAACCTTGGGATCAGAATCTTCATGGATGCACAGAGATAGGCATTTATGCATGTGTAAAGTTGCAATATAGAAAGAGAGGATATTGAACGCTAGAAAAGTATGTGCTAGTGAAATCCATGATCTATTCAAGACCCAACCTATGCACCTATGATATTTCCTGATGAGGAATTTGAACCCCATGGTTGGGCAAAAATCCTAGCTACGATGGACATAGCTATCAATGAGGAACAATGGACACCCCATTGACTATGAAATCTTGGATTTCTCATAGAACGACTCATTTTTGATCCGGTTATAGAAGAATGTGAGCCTAGCATGTCTGTGCTCACAAAAGTCAGTGATGAAGGTGAGGAATCCATCATCATGGAGCCCTTTTGCGACAAAATACCTTTATTTGATAGAGGCTAGGACTCAAGTCCTTGGAAGATATAAAATTGAGGAGAAATTAGCTAAGCCAAAAGATTATAAGTGTGAGATGAAAGACAAAAAGAAGAAATTACCCACCCAAGAAGGTGAAGAATCTTTGTTTGAAGTGCCAATTTTTTTTTTTTAAATATGAGATTGCGGACAAGAAAATAATGATAAGAATGCCTAAATGTGAAGAACTTGTAGGAGAAGTCTATGCAAAAAAAAAGGGACCAAAGAGTTTGTAATGACCATAGACGATGGCAAAGAGAGATGTAAGTACATAGGACATGACCTAAGTGCAGATGAGGAATGCGAATTAATAGACTTGTTGAGAGAATATAGAGATGTGTTCACATGGAGTTATAAGGAACTAAAACTAGTGGATCTAGATATCTATTCTCGTAGGATCTCTATGGCACTGGAAGCCAAGCTATGTACCTAAGTGAAGAATTAGGGACTTGCGACGAAAGAGACTATTCCTCTATCACCAGCAAGTACATATAGTGGGGATGATCACACATTTAAATTATCAATCTAAGAAGTATCTTGAACCTAACCAAGTGTATGAAGACATGCAGTTACACAATGGTCAATGAAGTGGAATAGCTATCATTACATGCAGATGACCGCCATCACTCACATTCATCACTTACACAGGTGGAAATGGTGTCGTGATACATGAAACAACAGTAAGCACAAAATCAGACTTTTCTCCAAGCTTCGGACTTGGAATATGGTCAATAGTGGGTTCCTTTCAAAGCTCTTGATGAGATGCATCCAATATTGCCACTGTTGTCTGATTCTGACAGACTTGCTTCAAGTTATGGGCAAAAAACTAAGCTGCACAACTCACCTAGTCTCACCACACACCTCCTCAAGCTTCACACACACATTACACACTTCAGAAAAGCAATCAAATGTGTAGACAACACTTCCATGCACTCAATTCAAGATACAATCACACATGCAAGCTCACAAGCAAGGAGATACAAGAGGAAGAAGAGACAAATTCAAAAATCTCAGTTCTCCCTTACTCACAATGGCAAAAAGTCGTTTACAAGAGTCACCAAGTGACTTATATACATGTGCCCTAAAAATGGTCCTTTCACACCAAAGACCGGCACTTTTATTGGAAAACTCTAATCTCCTATTATGTTACAAGGATTATGATACAAAGTTTGGGATTTATGCATCTAGAGGACTCCTCTAGTGCATTTACATAGCTTCATGAGGTATTTTGTAGTACTTTAAGAAGAAAATTTATGCCCATAATTTGAAAATTTTTGGGGACTCCTTTCTTGTGCTCCTTTTCTTTGCAAAACTCTCCCCCTCTTTGTCTCTGTCATCCCTTGACAGGCTTTGCTTCGTGTCCAGGGCTTGCTTATTGTTCTTTCCATACACACACCCAGCGGATGAGGAGATAGCTAGGACCTTCAGACAATTTCTTACTTTATCCGATCCTAAGTCCTCTGCTTCCGTCCTCCCCTTGGTATTCCGTACATTCATACATCTTGGTCGCTATGATAATTCAGGCTGCTACCCATGCATCTAGTGGCTAAGAATGTGATTTTCTTAGTCACCCATTTCTGCTTTTCAACCCCTAACTCTTCCTAACTTTTGGTCTTCGAATAAATCTTTGTTTTCGCTCTTTGAGACTTCCTTCTTTCGCATTGCAGCCTGATGTGTGGGTCCCTACGGGGCTTTGGGTAGAGGGTGGTTCTTTCTATTGAGAAATTTTTCTTTTTTATTTTCTTCTTCTTTGTCTTTTACTTGATTCTCCTGTCCCTCCTTCCACATGTCCTCCCTCTAGAACTCTGTCATCCCCGATAGGCTTTGGAAATCGACGAGAGTACATCTTGTATACCTTTTGTTATGTATCATTTAGCGAATTTGCTTCATGTATCATTAACTGCTTCCACTATTCTGACTTGACTCCATCGTGGAGTGCTTGTCTGTGGTCGGCAAAAAAACTTAGTTCATATGCCACAAGCCATGCGTTTAGGTTGGCAGACATCTTTAGGAATACTTTGGAATCTATCTCGAAGAAGCCTATGAAAAATGCTTCTTTGAAAGTCTGCATATAAGTGTTGGGCCAAAACATTCGTCTTGAATAGTAGGCCATGATAGTGAGTCAGCTTGACATGACAGAAAGGTCAAATACTAGCATCTCGATTCCTTGATTTATACCAGTGAAGTTCAAAAATATGTATTCTACGTGCTTGAAGACTTTTAGTACTATTAGGATCATGCTAAGTATTTTATTCATTAGTATGATAGTGAGATCAAGGACATTGGCATTCCGAGATAACCAAAATTTGATTGTTCTCACCATGTACTCTTTAGTGGGGAGGTAGTTATGCGGCAGGCTTGGTAGTAAAGGAAAATTGAGCCACTGTTTATTTATTTTGCCTTGACGCTGCAAGTTCCAAAATTATGGCTAGTATCATCGACGTGGCAAAGGACAAAAAGCTGGATTGACCTAGACTAAATATGATGCCTCTTGCCAGTGCACTCGCAAGGTTGGATTTTTCTCCATAAATTTTCTTCTCCAGATAGGATCGGTGGCTTCGAACTCCTGTTGAGTATAATTAAAAGTGTTTATCGTGAAGTTGAGATGCATGTCCGGATCCTTCCCCATGGTCTTCTTGATGTATCTTCTGGTCTCCTCTTTCATGATTCCATAAGGTAGGTTTAAGGGCTTCATGATCTCATGTAAATCCTTGCTTTTGATCTTAGCCTCTTTCATGACTTTCACTACCTCATTTCCAAAATTGGTAGTGCCCTTTCTTTTTGACTTAGCTCTAGAGTATATGGCATGGGATGGTCATCAAATTTGTTTGTAACCTACTCCCTTATTGGTGAATGAAGTGTTGGGGGAGAAAGAGAGCATACCTCAAATTTTTGACTTTCACCAGTAGTGCCCTTTCTTTCTGACTTAGCTCTACAATATATGGCATGGGATGGTCATCAAATTTGTTTGTAGCCTGCTCCCTTATTGGTGAAGGAAGTGTTGGGGGAGAAACAGAGTGTACCTCAGTCTCATCAGTAGCCATTTTGGATGGTTGCACTATTGGTGTCCCTAGTTTTTTTGCTTGTTTTAATTGTGCTCTCAGCTCTGCTATGATTTGATATTTCTCTTCATGTTGTACTCTACTAGCCTTGAGCTCGTCTTCTACTGTTGCCTTAACTTCACAAATGATCCTCACTTGATCAACATCTTGAATGCATTGTCTATGTATTTTTGCACTTCCACTTTCCACTTGAGTTCCAATGTTTTTTTTTAAATAAAGGAAGTTCGGCCTTAGCCTACTCTCCCGGACTTGTATTAATTAAAAGAAAAGTACAAGTGAAGGGGACTAGTGCCCTCAGGATCCCCCGAATCCCACAAAGCAGGGTAGCTTTCACAGAGTTTAGATGGCATTACAAAGAAGCTTAATCACCCTCTCATCACCCTCATGCGGGGCCCACTTGAGTTTAAGCTTGTTGTTGATCAAAAGGAGCACTTGATGATGCTTGAAGGGGGGAATTTCTTATAGTTAGCGATTTATTTTGCGAGTTCCAAGGTTTTGTTGTCCGCTGTATATTTTTCTTCTAACTTAGTTTGTTTCCTTTGCTCTTGTTTCAGGTGATCTTCCATTTCTAACAACTTTGCCTTCAGTTCTTGTATTCCTTCACCTTCTGTGATAGTGCTCTCACATGGTTGATTTAACAAAATGGAGTTCATTATTCTTTGTTCCTGGTACGCAGATTGTCCACTTCATTCATATATACTTTGACTTGATTTTCTAATAACTTGCTTCGGTTCGTCATTCGTACTTTCTCCGCTTCATACTTTCCTATTGTGTTTTTAATGTCTTTACTTCAATTTGAAGTTCTAAAATAGATATAGTTACCTCTTTTAGTTTTTCTTTGAGAAACAAGTTTTCCTTCTGTATATGATTTAATTCTTCATTCTTTGTCACCAATTCAGTTGTTTTGGGTGCGAGTTCTCGCTGAGTACTTATATTCTTGGTTGAGAGCTCTTTGCTCATGATCTAGAATATACTTTTGGCTTCATATAGTTCTACTTTTGCTTTATCTTCATCCATCAATATGTTTTAGCAGTGTCAATCATATTTTTTACTATTGGCTTTAGCTTATGCACATCCATATTAAGCCATGTTTGTGATATAATGGGCTCTTTGCACATTCCCACATCTTTGCCTTGCACAACATGTAGTGTTTCCTGATTTGGTTGCATGATATGTAGTTGCACTCTTGGCTTAGCCCTTTCGATTGTTGTTGTGGTATCTTGTGCTTCAAATCCCTGAGATTGTGCTTTTTGAGAATCAACCACCACATCCAAGGGTGATGGTTCAGCGACCACTCTGATTGGTATGGTTGGTTCTTAATCTTCCTGTACTCCGTCAATATCTTGTGCTTGCTTGGGCTGTATGACTGTTTTGGACCTGAGAGATGAAATTTCCTTGAGCGATATCCTTGTTTGTTCATTCAGTTGGATGGTGTGCACCCATTCCGGTTGCTCTTCCATCATCAAATGGGACTATTCTCTTTGTACATTTTCCTTTTCTATTTGTTTTTGTACTTGATTCAACTCATCCCATTCCTCTCCCACATGCTCATCCATGTGTATATCGGTATTAAGTGTATCATTATCTTGGGAGGATTCATCTTCTGATCTTGAATAATTTAAACCCAATTCTTTGTACCTGTCTACTTGTGATACACTTTTGCCTACTTTTGAGGGTCTTTGTTGTTTACTTGACTGATAGTATTGGTGACCTTGTGTTGTAAGGTTTATTGGACCTCTCGTATAAGCATGTGTTGCTTCAAATGCTATAGAGACATCCCTTTTCATAATGACTGGTGTTGTTGTTAATGGTACCTTTGGAAGTGCATGCATTCTCTTTGATTGCAGAGTTTTAGATGCCTCCTCTGGGGCCCGTTTTGCACCTCTCATGATGGTTCGTGAGCTAGTGTGAACCTCTTTCACTATGGTAATATCTTTCTTTTTCTTGGGTACAATGGTGTTCTTTACATATTTTGAATTAACATACCATTTCCATTCATGTAATTCAAGGACCAAATTTTCACTTTGTCTTTATGAAAGACCACCCTAGAGATTCCCCTCTAGTAGGTCAACTTCAAAATACCATATCTAAAACTCCAATGAGCTCAAGATCACAACAAACAGATTTCATATGAAGAAGTTATGTCTATTCAAGAATTTGGAGGTTAAAATAGGCAAACAGGAGATCTCAAATTACTTTCTTGGGGGCCTCACTATGCACCAATTACTTGATAGTTATGCTCAAAATTGGTCAAAATTTGAAAACTAAATAAACCCTAAAAAATTGGCCGAAATAGAATGTCAATTGTAATCAATAGAGCTATCAATCGTGATGGATAGAGCTATTTGTCATGGCTTGTCAATCATGATTGATGGTGTCAATCACGATGGACAAGTTGGTCACGATTGTTGGTGTTCATCGTAATTGATGGTGTCAATGAAGATGACAAAAATTTTTGGATTTTTGCATGAATACCTGTCAATTGTGGGCCTATGAGTGGTGATGGATGGGTTTCTTGTCAAGATTAGTGTCTATCATGATTTTTCTATCAATCTCGATGGACAAGGGTGTCTGTCACGATTGACACCTATCAGTCGCGATTGATAGGCAGTCCGTTGTGGATTGTCAATCATGATGGATTGAACTTTTCAGATTTTTATGCTTTCTTGTGTCAATCGAGGGTCTATATGTCACGATGGACAAGTTTTTGGCTGAGCGCACATATCAATCACGTATTTTCAGTCGATCACGATGGACAGAGGTATCCATTGTGATGGATACCATTTGTCGTGATGGACAGAGGTGTCCGTCAGGGTCTATCGATCGTGATGGATAGGCTGCCCATCACAATGGACACTATCAATCGTGATTGATGGTGTCAATCGTGATGGACAGAGAAAATGGAATTTTTTTTTGAAACTTTTTGTGTATTAGTGATGTGCAAGGCCTCTAGACTATGCATGTCCATTTAGATTTACCAAAAGATCACTTTTTCTGTCAGTCGTGATTGAAAGAGGTCAATGCCCCGGATCTATGCAAACATTTTCTGTACCTGCTAGAGTTGTTGCAACTACTATGGATGCTCGTACCTACAAGAATACTCAAGAAACATGCAAAAACAAAGCACACAAAATTGCTCTCTCACTCTCTCTCACAAGTGAAATGAGGAAAATGAGCTAGGGAAGGTGACATGACCAAAAACCTAAAAATTTAGCAAAGATGGTAATGGAGGTGAGAGGTGGTGAGGACGATGATGGTGATGATGGTGATGAAGTAAGAAAGAGAAAATAAGGAAAAGTAAAGAAATTACCTATGACTCCAATGTCACAACTCTACATCTTACCATCACACGCTCGTCCTCGAAGTTCTCTCCTCGGCAACGGTGCCAAATTTGGTGTCACTCTAGCACAATGGTAAGTACCAATGTGCGGAGATCCACCTCATAAATGTCAATCTATGAGGGCGTGAGGACTAGTATGATGACTATGAGCAATTGAAGGCACACACGTGTGAGTGAGAAGCATACATGCATGCACACACATACACACACGTGCACACAAGGTAAGAACAAAGAGAGGAATGATGGAGGGCTTTCTATTACTCAAAAAATCTCTTGCAATAGCTCAAAAATTTAACAAGATAACCCCAAAAATGAGCTCTCTAGCTCCTTTTATAGTTTTTGACTAGGTTTTGGCCCAATCAAGACCTAGTGTCCGGTCTAGCTAAAAATTACGTTCCATGGCTTATTTGAAGGATCAAAAGTCTAATAAATATGAAAATTGGTATGAACTTAGATCTAATGCTCCTCAAGCTTGAGGACTCGTTGGTTTGAACAAAATGGAGCCTAATCTACCAAAAATGGTATTTACAATGTCCATGTAGCGATGAAAATCACTATAAAAAAGGATTTATCTTTGGAAAAATTGTATGGCCTAGTTGTTAGATCTTCTTTGACTGCTTTGCCTACTTGGTCTTGTTTGGTTGTCCCTCTACTCTGACTCTTTGTGTGGGCTCCCTTATCTTGTAATTCCCTGACTTCCTTGACTGCTACCAACAAGTGGGATCAAAACCATTAAAGAAAAGGCTAAAAATGATAGAATATAAAGATGAAGACACAAATATGAGGGTAAAGGAAGACCCAAGAAAGGTTGTAGTGAACATAGAAGAACCCACAAGGGAAGAGATGGTAGCTACTCAAAGGCAAATACAGGCTGACATAGCACCTCATCCTCCCAAGACTCCAAAACAAAAGTTATACACTTATTATCTGTAGGGAAGTGAGGATAAAAGGAAGAGATATGAAGAGCAATACCAAAAGATGCTTGAAGATTTTACCAAAAAAGAGATAGACTAGATAGAGGAGGAATTACAAGTCTATGAAAAACTTCATGAAATTCTTATTAATTCAAAAATAGAAGCTACATTTGTGAAGAGGGAAATTGAGCTCCAGAAATTGTTTGATATGTTATGAATGGCAAAGGAGAAAAGAAATGTAGTAGCTCCAAAAAAGATCAAGCCTATAAAGCTTGATCTATAGGAAGAAGTGGTGGAGGATAAAGGAGAAAGAAACATTGCGTAAGTACGTGAACAACACAAGGAAGAAGAAGAAGCTTTGAGCACAACACACAATACTAAATGTATTACCACTAGAATGTACAAAGATAAGTGACCCATTAGGGTTATAGGCATATATACGAGTTGAAGGAGAAAAACTCGTAAAGAGGGAAAAAAGTACCCTAGTGATCCTAGTGTGTTCACGCACATCACTACCTAAATATATCAACGAATCCCCCCTGTGAGTGATGCGGTGAAAAAGGAACTGGCATTCATGTATAAGGAAGTGCCAAGCTATGTGGAATAAATCCACAAAAGGAAGTGAGCCCAAAGCTTTGCAAAAAGCTTCAAAATTCTCCCTAGGGAGAGCCTTTGTGAAAAGGTCTACAATGTTCTCCTATGTGGGCACATATGCCAAGTTGATCTCTCCAGCGGAGAACCTCTCCCTGACATAATGATAGTGCACCTCGATGTGCTTAGTGTGATCATGGAACACAGGGTTCCTCACAACTAGCAATGCGCTCTTACTGTCAGTGAAGATGGTGGTGGAAGAAGACTAACCAACACCTAAATCGGCCATAAGGCATCTGAGCCATACACAATCAATTGTCACTATGAAAGCTACCCTATACTCAGCCTCACAATTAGAAATGGCCATAGTAGGCTGCTTCTTGCTCAACCAAGATATGCATGAGCTACCAAGCATGAAGCAAAAACCATTAGTGGACACACAAGTGTCATAGCAACCAGACCAATTAGAGACCAAAAAAGCATGTAAATCTGGTGGTAAAGATCCCCCCTTGGGATAAAACAATCCAAGTAGTTGGGTACCACTCAAGTAGTGAAAGATGTGCTTAACTGCCTGTCAATGCTTGGCACTTGGGCAATGCATAAACCTGCTCATCTGTGAGATAGCAAACTGAATATGTGGTCGACTAATGCATAAGTAAATCAAGCATCCAATACCTTGATGATAGAGAACATCATCAAATGCATCTCGAGCATCATAAAGACTCAATCATAAACATGTCTCCATAGGAGTGGCAATAGGTTTGCAGTATCTCAAATGAGGCATGCAAATCAGCCTTAAACTCAACAATATGCTTCTCATGAGCACCAATGAGCAGCATGTCATCACAATAGACAACAATGATTAAAAGCACATCATTTTCACGCTTAACGTATAAGGTTCTCTCAGTTGGATTGTTCTCAAAATTATGTGCAATGAGATAGGCATGTGTCTTTTCATACCAAGCATGTGGTGCTTGCTTCAAACCATATAATGTCTTTTTCAACCTGCACAATTTGTTTTAGTGCACTTTCTACACAAAGCCACAAGGCTGAAAAACATACACTTCTTTATGCAAGTCACCATTCAAAAATGTAGTTTTAATGTCCAACTGATGTACCTTCCAACCATGATGAGTTGCAAATGCACAGATGTTATGAACAGTAGTCATTCATCAAGTTGGAGAAAATTTCTCATCAAAATCAATGCCTCTTTCCTGAGCATAACCCTTTGCAACAAGCCTAGCCTTATACCTATCAGTTGTTCCATCAGGCTTATGCTTCAGCTTGTATACCCACTTAATGACAATGGACTTCTTTCTAGAAGGCAAGTCACATAAAGTGCAGGTACCATTTTTCATAATAGCATCATATTCTGATTGCATAGTAGCCATCCATTTTTCAAAATTTTGTGGTTCATCAAATGAAAGAGGATCATTCTCATAATAGAGACTAGAGGCAGCAATACATAGAAATTTGATGCAAGAGAAGCACTATGAGAGCCTGAATAAGTACGATATGATAGAGGTGCATCTAATTTGCTATCTCACAAAGTCTACACAAGCCATTTAGGCATAGTTTCTGCCTCTTCTATATCAGCTCTCTTATCAACAAGTGCATCATTTAAATCTACATAAGAAACGAAATGATCTACATCATCACATGAAACTTGTAAAGGCTAAAAAGTTGCCTCATTTGGACCAGCACTAGACTATCCACCTGTAAAGAGAGGCAGATAAGTTTCATACATGCCTTTGGAGCTAACCAATGTCTCCTTACTACATGAGAATAACATCTTCCACAAAAACAACATCACGACTAACCAAAATGCATTTAGTTTGTGGATGATGGAGATGATAGCCTTTACTTTCAAAACTATACCCAACAAAAATGCATTTCAGTGCCTTATCATCCAATTTCCTACATTGTTGTTCACGCATTAATGCATATGCCAGACAACCAAAAACATGTAGGTGAGCAACAGATGGCTTGTGATCATGCCAAGCCTCATATGGAGATATAGGTTGCAATGCTTTAGTGGGACATCTGTTAAGTACATATGTTGCACATATAACAACCTCATGCCAGAGTCTATGTGGTAAAGCCTGACTCTTGACCATACACATCACCATCTCCATGAGTGACATGTTCTTCCGTTCAACAACTCCATTTTGTTGAGGTGTATACGACACTATACACTGATGTATGTTCCCCCCTCGATCACAACAGAGGGTGTCCATTTTACATGCTAACAGATTTCAACCAAGACCAAAAACTATTTGAAGCACACAAACACTTCAAACTTTGCTTTCAAGGGATATACACATGCATGTCTTGAAAAATCATCAATGAAAGTAACGAAGTAAAGATAGTTTCCAAAAGAGAGTGTCTGCATAGGACCACAGATATCATTGTGAACAAGTTGCAATTTCTCAGTAGCTCGAATTGAACCATCTTTTGGGAATGAGGAATGCTACATTTTGCCCAAAATACAGCCTTCACAAATATGTTTACCAGGTGCCTCAACTTTGGGTAGATTTTTGTAGGCATAGCAAACTTGGAAAATTCAAATGACCAAAGCGTGCATGCCAAAGCTTTGCATCTGACATAGCCTGAGAATCATGTACTGCACATGTTGAATCATTCATAGATTTTTCATCATCCATGAGCTTATACAACACATGACATAAAATGCCAGAAGCAATAATGGCATCGCCATTTGACAGATCATGAACTGTACATCTGACATCAACAAATTTCACAACCAATCCAATCTTGGCTAAAGTTAAAACTAATAAGAGATTCTTCTTGATCCTTAGCACAAATAAAGCATCTGAAAATATAAAAGAATTACAATCAACAATAGTCAGAATGATCTTACCAACTCCCATTATAGGATAAGGGGAGTTGTTGGTTCATGTGATAGTATTCTCTGCAGGGTAGGTTCGAGTGAAGTGAAGAAACTGCACTGCAGGGTAATATGCTTGGTTGCCCCACTATGAGAGTACCAAACATCTAAGTCTACTACAGACATACACTGTTCATGAGAAGATGGGTCATAACTGCAAACAATGGTAAATGCTCATTCTTCATTTTGCACAAGATTAGTAGACTCTGTTTTGGGTGTAGAGGCCTCTACAACAGCCATTCCAGGTTCTTTCTTCCTTGCCTCTTTAGCAGCCAGTTTTGGACAACTCTTTATGACATAATCATTCCTTTACAGTATTTGCAAAACAATTTCTAGTTTTCTGTTTTCTTCTTGTCTCTCTTATCCTTCTTTCATTGTGCAGAATTAACAGATTTTTGCTTACTAGTAGAAAAGCTCCATTTACCTTTGCCCTTCTGATTAGCCAGGAAAGCTTGATCTAGAACACACATAATGGACCTATTTTGCCTAGATTGATTTTCCTATAATAGAACAGAGACTAACTCCTCAAATGTTAAGGCCTTTGGATCGCCTTTCATCATCAAACGAAGAGTAGAAGCAAAACTCTGATATGAATCGAAAAGACCATTGAGAACAAGCTGCAAAAGTGAACTATCAAACAAGACTTTATCAGTAGAGACCAATTGTTCCTTTAAATCTTTGATCTTTGTCAGAAAATTTTCCATGGAACTCCTTCATTCATGTAATCACTCTCCAACTATTTTCGGAGGTAAGCAATATGAGCCTCATTCCTTGCCTGGTATAAATGTTGGAGTTTTAGGTCTATGGAAGCACGCAAATAGCACAACGTGGGGGAAAAACCTCCTAAAGAGGGAAAAAAGTGCCCTAGCAGTCCTAGTGTGTTCATACACATCACTGAAGTATTTCGATGGCGTGCACCACACTGGACTCCCCTTCTCCAAAGCTCCACGACCATATGCTCAAAGTAGAAAACCGAGCTCCTGTCGTCACACACAGTACTCCGCACAGATGTTGTAGAATACGCAGAAAACGCAGTACACAGGGAGCACGAAGACCGACTTCTTAGGTCTTACAAATGCAGTCGACTTACAGTCTGTGACTGACCAGGCCACTATATGTTTTATTAAAGAACATATACAAAGAAGTGTCCGGTGGCCATTTGGCCTTTCACATGGACACTAACGGTAACAATCTCCCACTAAAGGCCAATATGGCCAGAGTAACTATGGGAGAAAAAAGAAAGAATGATAAAGAATACCTGAGTGTAAGTATACAAACTATACCTCCCACCTGATGGGCATGTTACACAGTATACAAGTGACTGCGTAAGATCAAGAATCAAGTAACCCCCATCAAGTGACAACAGTGTCGAAAGCTATCCTGTGGTAGAGCTTTAGTCAAAGCATCTGCAGCATTATCTCGAGTGTGAACCTTCTCAAGAATAATGCTCTCAGTGGCTAAGCAATCTCTAATGAAGTGATACCTCACTTCAATGTGCTTGGTCTTTGCATGATAGACCGGATTCTTAGCCAAAGCAATGGCACTCTGACTATCACTGAGCAAGTGAGGTACATGCTGAGGCAAACCCATATCACAAGCAAGACGAGAAAGCCACAATGCTTCCTTACATGCCTCACTTGCTGCAACATACTCTGCTTCTGTGGTGGAAACAGCTGTACATTCTTGAAGACGAGATCTCCAAGAGATAGCACCTCCAGCAAAATGAAAAATGTACCCTGATGTAGACTTACGATTGTCTACACAACCAGCATAGTCAGAATCTGTGTAACCAATAATGGATGCTTTCCCTCTACCTAAGCATAGACACTTGTCCTTAGTGCCACTCAAATATCTCAAAATCATTTTGACCGCTTCCCAATGTTTCTTGCCAGGATTAGACATATATCTGCTCACAACTCCCACTGCAAATGCAATGTCTGGTCTCGTAGCTACCATAGCATACATGAGACTACCAACAGCAGACTGATAGGGAATTTTGGTCATGAATTCCTTTTCCTCATCTGATTTGGGGCAGTCATCCTTGCTCAATTTCACATATGTGGGTAAAGGTGTACTCAATGCCTTTCCACCCTGCATATTGAATCGATGAAGTACTTTGGATATGTACTCACTTTGAGACAAGTATATGCATCTTTTACTCCTATCACGAGTAATGCGCATGCCAAGAATATGTTTGGCATCCCCCAAATCCTTCATATCAAATGTCTGACTCAACTTCTTTTTGAGAATTGACAAATCATAAGAGGACTTCCCAGCAATCAACATATCATCGACGTAAAGTATCAAGCATATCAAGCTGCCATCAGAACATCTCTTTGTGTAGAGACAATGATCCTCATTGCTCCGAGAATAGCCTTGGGACTTCATAAAAGCATCAAACTTTTGGTACCATTGTCTAGGAGACTGTTTAAGTCCATACAAGCTCTTCTTGAGCTTACAAACTAGACTTTCCTTGCCAGGAACTACATAACCCTCTGGTTGTTCCATATAGATCTCATCTGTAAGATCTCCATGCAAGAAAGCTGTTTTCACATCCATTTGGACTAGCTCTAAGTCCTCCATTGCAACGAATCCAAGCAACATGCGCAAAGTAGTCATCTTGACCACTGGGGAGAAGATTTCCTCAAAATCAACACCATGTTGTTGCTTAAAACCCTTTGCAACAAGTCGTGCTTTATATTTTGGAGAAGCACTATCTGATGTGAATTTCAGCTTATATACCCATTTACATGGTAAAGCTTTCCTTCCCTTTGGCAAAGGTACTAAGTCCCAAGTACCATTCTTGTGAATAGAATCCAACTCACTCTTCATGGCACGCTCCCACTTGACATGATCCTCTGTCTGCATAGCCTCTTTGTAGCAAGAGGGCTCACCGGCATCTGTTAGCATAACAAAATCTAAACCTGGAACATATCTATCAGGTGGATATGAGACACGTGCAGAACGTCTCAATGGTTGTTGAACAGGAACATGTGCAGAATGATCTGAATGGACATTCTCTTGAACATCCCTATGTGCAGCATTTTTATGCATGCTAACCGGAGGACTAGTATCCTCAAACACCACTCTTCTCATTTCAACCTCCTTAATCGGCTGTTTATGCATCTTAGACTCATTAAAAATGACATCACTACTTCTGATCACTGACCGTGTTTCAGGATCCCATAAGCGATATCCAAATTGTCCTTCTCGACCATATCCAAGAAAAATGCATTTCTTTGACTTATGGTCCAACTTCTGTCTAAGATTCTTGGGTATATGAACATATGCTTCACACCCAAAAACTCGAAGATGATCATAATATGGTGGTTTCCCTGTCCATAACTCTTGTGCCACTTTCAGACCTTTGGCAGTACTAGGTGAAAGGTTAATCACATGAACTGCAGTCAATACTGCTTCTGCCCAAAAACCTTGTGAGAGGTTTGCATGATGCAACATAGAGACTACTCTATCTTGAATAGTTCTATTCATCCTCTCAGCTACACCATTCTGTACTGGGGTATAAGGAGCTGTAAACTCTCTACGAATCCCTCTACACTGACAGAAAAGGCTGAATTCATGTGAGGTATACTCACCCCCATTATCTGAACGTAAAGCCTTAAGCTTAGTTCCTTTTTCAGTCTCAACTGAAGCAAGCCATTTTCTGAAAGTAGGGAATACATCATCCTTCGATTTGATAGGATATACCCAGACTTTTCTAGTAGCATCATCTATGAAAGTAACAAAGTAAAGAGAACCACCTAAGGACCTAGTGGGCATAGGACCACACACATCTGTATGAACAAGATCTAAAGGCTGAATTGAAGAGTCAATGTGCGTTTTATGCACATTTCTGGTTTGCTTTCCATATTGACAATGCTCACAAAATGAAAAATCAGAGAAAGATAACACAGGTAAGTAGCCAGAACGAGAAAGATTTTCCATTCCACTACGAGATATATGGCCCAAACGACCATGCCAAATACAAGCCATAGGCTGTTCAGTAACAGCTAACAAGTGTTCTTTCTGTGATACAAATAAAGGGTAAAGTGAGCCAACTTTCCTTCCTTTTGCAATAACCATATTGCCCTTTGATATACGAAAGGACTGAGCATAGAAGACCACCTTGTAACCAAGGTCATCAAGTTGACCAACTGACATCAAACTGCGTGATAACAGAGGTACATGGCGTACATTATGCATAGTAAATTTTGAACCGTCAATGAACTGCACAACCACATCTCCAATCCCCACAACATCACACTGGTAAGAGTCACCAAGTCTCACAGTACCAAGAGACTTTGCTGCATAATTAGAGAACCATTCTCTATGTGGTGTCACATGGAAAGAAGCACCAGAATCTAGCAGCCAGGTGTGGGAAAGAGAATCAGCCATAAGTGCCTCTGATGGCACAGTACTATCAAGTGTCAACACATCAGCATCATCAGAAATAGCATTAATTTCTTCAATCTTCACAGTCGAAGTAGATGGTGCAGGTAACTGTTTAACATGCCCATCAACATTCTGTCCTTTACCTTTAGCATTCTTTAATGCATAACAGTCTTTCTTCATGTGTCCTTTCTTATGACAATAATGGCATTCAATATCCCTCTTCCTTGATTTACTTCTGCTCTTATTCCGTTGACCATTCTTTTCCTTGTTCTTGCTCCTGCCACGTTGTTGATTCTTTCCTTGGTAAGAATCACGAACATTATATGCATCTCCACTCTGAGTGCCAACCATAGATTTTCTACGAATCTCCTCACTCAAGAGTGCTCCACATATGTCATCATAGACGAGTTTACCACCTGGTGCACTATTGCTAATAGCTGTGCAAAATGTATCCCATGATGATGGCAGGGTGCATAACAGCAATACTGCTTTCATTTCATTGTCCATATCCATTTTCTGAGCCTGTAACTGGGAGAATATGGCATCAAACTCATTTAGATGAGCAGCAACACTATCTGTGTCCTTCATACGAAGGTCGTATAATTTTCTCATCAGATATACTTTATTTGATGCCGTCTCTTTTTCATATGTATTGCATAACTTCTTCCAAAGCTCCTCTGCACTTTCACAGTCTAATACTGTAAAGTAAACATTATCTGCTAGGTGCAAGCGAATGGTAGACCTGGCCATTTCATCTAACTCATCCCAATCATCTTCATCCATGTCAGCAGGCTTCTTTGAAATCCCATTTACTGGCTTCCATTGCCTTCTTTGAATCAGCACATCTTTAATCTGATTCTTCCATAGAGCAAAGTTTGTGCCATCAAATTTTCGGATCTCAAAATGGTCTTTGCCCTGCAAGTTATAGCTCCTCCTCGGAACGCTAGCACTAGACCCTGATCCACCGGATGTGCCTGAGACCTCTGATGCCATGATCGTAGAGAACTGAATAGAATGATAATGGAGCTAGAAGAGTCCAAACACCAACAAATAAGTGTATCAAGGAGTAAATCGACCACTATATAGTTGACTAAACTAGAAATCTGGAAAAATTTTGCCAGAGTATCCTCTGCAAAATTAGCATATGACCAGTGTCAAAGTATCATAAAACTGCAAGTACTAACATGTCTACCTGCATAGTGAATCACTGACTCCACTGCATATAATCAGTTACCCAATAGAAGCCAACTAGGCTTATCGAGCACCTATGAACAACTATCATACATCTCCTATGGCGAGGCTGGGTAAGTCTTCCACCTGCATCACCGAAGAGACCCCGACATCTGGGTGTCTCCCAGTTAAGAAAACCTCACCACGACCCTCTTTATCAAACGTAAAAGGCTTTATGCAAAGAACGTAACCGCTATATCAATGCCCACATGGACGTACATAAGCGGTATCCACAGAAGCGTACATGGTGTGTATGTGCTCAATATATGCAGTAAAATGACACTGAAAGGCTGAATACACAGCCCAAAAAACTAGCCAATAACACCTGCAAGTGTCTGTCAACTCTAATGTTTTAGGCTTTAAAAACCTGCATAAATTTGCAGCGACTGCTCCCACCAAAACTGAAAACCCCTCGAGAAACCTGTAGTTTTACGAGTGTGGCTGAAAATACAGCCCCAAAGGTTGATATTTATTGTCTGAGAAGTACAAGGAACACTCTTCTTGATGTTCTTGGACCTGTGTGAAGAGAACTACGTGCGAAAGTACTCCAAAATGGCTCCAAAAACACCCCAAAATTGCTTCAGAAATAGGCTTTAAAAGCAAAAATGAAGCTTTGAGGGACCAAAACTTGTTCAAGGTAATGCCAACCTTAGTCTTTCCCCTTCTTCAAACACCACAAGAGTGTAGCTTAGTGGCAAGAGATTGCCGCGGTTAAGCGAGCTCTGGGGGGAACAGTACTGGGATGGGTGACCTCCCGGGAAGTACCGGGAACCTCTATATTCCTTGATCGTTGAGGTCCTCCCTCGCGCGCAGCCAACGGCGCCAACGGTGACTTCGGTGACTCGGATGACAAGGTATGCCAAGGTCTATGCCTTGGTCGCCGCCTTAATCGTAAGCCTTGGAACAAAGCTTTCTGCCTCAAACTGCTCTGATACCAGTGAAGTATTTCGATGGCGTGCACCACACTGGACTCCCCTTCTCCAGAGCTCCACGACCATATGCTCAAAGTAGAAAACTGAGCTCCTGTCGTCACACACAGTACTCCGCACAGATGTTGTAGAATACGCAGTACACAGGGAGCACGAAGACCGACTTCTTAGGTCTTACAAATGCGGTCGACTTACAGTCTGTGACTGACCAGGCCACTATATGTTTTATTAAAGAACATATACAAAGAAGTGTCCGGTGGCCATTTGGCCTTTCACATGGACACTAACGGTAACAATCACTACCTAGATTTATTAATAAATCCCCCTTGCGAGTGATGCGTTAAACAAGGGGCTAGCACTCATGTATAAGGAAGTGCCAAGCTATGTGGAATCAATCCACAAAAGGAAGTAAGCCCAAAGGTTTGCGGAAAGCTTCAAACTTCTCCCTAGGCAGAGCCTTCGTGAAAAGGTCTGCAATGTTCTCTTGCATGGGCACATATGCCAAGCTAATCTCTCCAACAGGGAGCCTCTCCCTCACATAATGATAATGCACCTCAATGTGCTTAGTGGAGCATGGAACACAAGGTTCCTCGCAACCGTCAATGCGCTTTGACTATCAGTGAAAATGGTGGTGGTAGAAGACTGACCAACACCCAAATCACCCTTAAGGCATCTGAGCCACACACACTCAATATTGGCTGTGAAAGTTTCCTTATACTCAGCCTCACAACTAGAAGTGGCCATAGTGGTCTACATCTTGCTCAACCAAGATACACATGAGCTACCAAGCATTAAGCAAAAGCCACTAGTGGACACATGAGTGTCATACCAACTAGCCCAGTCCAAGTCAGAAAAAGCATGTAAATCTAGCATTAGTGATTCCCAGTAGGGATAAAACAATCCAAGTAGTCGGGTTCCACTCAAGTAGCAAAAGATGCACTTAACCTCCTACCAATGCTTGACACCTGGGAAATGCATAAACATGCTCATTTGTGCGATAGCAAACTGAATATCTGGTCGAGTAATGATAGGTGCAATGCTTGTGGTGTTAGTGAAGAGTGAAGATGTTACAAATGGTTGAGGGCCTTGGAGAGAACTCACCCACCACGAAGCAAATTGGGTTCGTGGTCAGAATGCAACTTCTAGGATGGAAACCCAAGGTGACAATGTGGTTGAGGTTGAAACGTAGAGGAAAATATGGATGAATAGGTCGTTGGGGAAAAAATGGTTCTGGCTGATTGCGATACAAGATAGCCTAACATAGTGGAAGTGGGGATGGGGTGACCTATTGCAAGAAGTCAGAGTGCATGACCTAAAGCTGGTTCAACTAAGGAAGTGGAGGTATTGTACAAGGGATTTGTGATGGATAAGAAGAGTTGGGAATGGGATATTGGGGCTCAAAAGCTAAAGGTGAATGTGGTTGTGTGTACTTCCATGGTTGTTACAATCTTTTTAGTGTGAGGCAGTGAATGGGGCAGGGTATGAGTGTCTGCTTTGACCAAGGTTGTGGGTTGAGGTCCTTGAAATCTAGTTGGGGATGGAGGGGGGATACGTGAGGCTATGGAGGTTTGTACAAAAGTCTTAATGGTGAGGTCGATTGTGGCTATTGAAAGAGGGGTGATGGCTTTTGAAAGAGGGGTGGTGGCTAGAATCATCACCTCTTGAGTCATTGTGGTCTCTACTTGAGTGATCATGGTTGCTTCAACTTGAATGATTGGTATTTCTATATTTTTACCTTTTCTTTGTGAGTGTTAATGCGTTTTTCATCATATTGTGGGCGATGTCTCTACAACATATAACCAATGGCTTCCACAAATCCACAAGTCTTTGTTAACAGTCACTAGGACTCGATGAACTGTGGGTTAACTCCTTCTTCTGCCAAGATTCAGTTCATTCCTCTAGAGTGACTGCTCTCCATGGTCTCTATTAGTTGTTGGGGTTCCATAGTGCAGGTGGCTTTGCCTTCTTCTTCATCTTCCTCTTCTTCTTCTCCCTATCTTGTTTGTTTTTGTTCTTCTTCTTCTTGTTGTTGTTAATATCCACCTTCTTCTTTCTCTTATGGGTCCACTTCTACCTCTTGGAGAAGTTGTTTGAAATTGACATTGCCTAAGTCATTGAGGCTGATTGGTCTTGAAAATTCCAAATTTGTAGGGAGAGGCGGTACCACTTGTTGATCCATGGATGCTCCATCTGTGCTTCATCTGGGAAGCCAGATCGTGAAGGGTCGTAAAATGCATTCCTTTGCTGGCAAGATGTTTGGAGTCAAGGTGGCTCCTCTAGGTTGCACATAAGGGATGGATCCTCACACCCTCTTGGATGGGGGTGTGGAGGCCTTTCCACTCTTGAATTGTTGGATCTTGTTCAAAGGCAATGCTCATTGGATTGGTATGTCATAAGCTAAACATTTGTAAATTATGCAGGTGAGAACACAACATCCATTCAGTATTACTTTGTGAGGCCTATTGATTTATTTTGGTAGTGATGTGTATGAACACACTTAGGACTTTTAGGGAACTTTTTTCCCTCTTTAGGAGGTTTTTTTTTTCCTGGCTTGTATATATGTCTATAACCCCAATGGATCACTTATCCTTGTACATTCACTTGGTAATACAATCAGTATTGTGTGTTGTGCTCCAAGCTTCTTCTTCTTCCTCATGATGTTCGTGTGCTTCTCCAAATTGCAAACTCCAAATATTGGTATTAGAGCAAGCCGCTGATTCATCTAGGGCATCATTGACAATCCTCATGTCACATTATTAGAATCGAACAGAAATTGGTGAGCATACTCATGATAGTTAGGAGTTCAAAATAGTTTTGCTTTGTGGCGTTGAAATTTTGATGCGAGCTTGTTTTGGCCTCTAAACACACTATGAGAGTGCCCGTGTAAGAAATTTTGTCCTTTTGTGCCAAACATATATACAGGTTTTGGTTCATCAGTACAAGCACCTCAAAGTCTACTTCAATTTTAGTAGAGCTTGACAACATAGTTTTGTTCAACTTTTTGAGATAGAATCATTTTTCCACATCATGATATTTTAGTCAGTGGCCATGGCTAAAAGCAATGATGTATTCCGTATGTTGGAGATGCTCAAGCACATGCATTGATAGTTTCTTCTATCAAACTTGCCGTTATCCCTCATATTTGCTCTTTCAAAATAGCACAGAATGCTTGGGATACACTTAACACCTTATACTAGACAATAAATGAGGCTTGTGTCGCTTACCTCTGAAAACAGTTGGAGAGTGAGCATATGAATGAAGGAGATTCTATGGATAATTTTTTGACAAAGATCAGAGATTTGATGGAACAGTTGATTTCTACTGATGAAGTCTTGCTAGACAGTTCACTTGTGTAGGCTGTTCTGAATGGTCTTCTAGATTCATATAAGATTTTTGCTTCTACTCTTTGGTTGATGATGAAAGGCAATCCAAATGCCTTAACATTTGAGGTGTTAGTCTTTGTTTTGTTGCAAGAAGATTAGTCTAGGTAGAATAAGTCCATTATGCATATTGCAAATCAAGCTTTCTTAGCTAGTCAAAAGGGCAAAGGTAAATGGAGCTCATCTAGCAATAAGCAAAAATCTTCTAATTCTACACAATCAAAAAAGGAAGACAAAGATGAGAAGAAAACAGAAAAGTAGAAATTGTTTTGCAAATAATGTAGATGAAGTGATTATGTCATAAAGAGTTGTCCAAAATTGGTTGCAAAAGAGGCAAAGAAAAAAGATGTTGGAATGGTTTTTGTAGAGGCCTCTACACCCAAAACAAAGTCAATGGATATTTACTATTGTTTGTAGTTATGACCCATCTTCTCATGAATAATGTGTATCTGTGGTAGACTTAGATGTTTGGTACTTTGATAGTGGGGCAACCAAACATATTACCTCATAGCATAGTTTCTTCAATTCACTTGAGCCTACCCCTATAGGGAATACTATCACATGCACCAACGACTCCTCTTATCTAGTCATGGGAGTTGGTAAGATCATTCTGAATATTGTTGATGGTAGTTACTTTTACATATTAGATGCTTTGTTTGTGCCAAGGATTAAGAAAAATTTGTTATCAATTTCAGCATTAGCTAAGATCGGGTTGGTTTTCAAATTTGTTGATGATAGATGTATAGTTCATGATTTGTCAAATGGCGATGTTATTGTTGCTTCTAGCATTATATGTCATGAGCTCTATAAGCTCATAGAGTATGCAAAATCTAGAAATGATTCAACATGTGAACTTCTTAGGCTATCTCAGATGCAAAGCTTTGTCAGGTATGATTTGGTCATCTAAATTTTTCTAGTTTGCTACGCTTGTAGAAATCTAAAATGGTGTCCTTCCTGACCAAACTTGAGGCACTTGACAAACATGTTTGTGAAGGTTGTATTTTGGGAAAAATGCAATGTCCCTCTTGCCCAAAAGATGGTTTAGTTAGAGCTATGCAAAAATTGCAGCTTGTTCATGTTAGATATGCTCGATACTCCACCCTCATGTGACCACAAATAATCCATGGTGCTCTAAGTTGAAAGGCCCCCATTATAAGGAGAAGCCATTATGAGAGCTTGGACATTTGTGGAGCCCTAACTTCTAAGTTAGATGAGGTCTATGTGTGATTGTTGATGGTTATAGATGATCTTTGTGAGCCTAGCCATTTGGTTAGGTAGGGCATAAACCTCCGAGCCATTGGGTTGCCATTCAAGGTGAAAATATAGGCCCTGTGGTGTCACGCAATTTCCCCATAGAACCTTAATGGGGGGAATACAGAAGGGGGCTTGCCCCCTTCTGCGGGGTCTGGGGGGCCTATCGCCCCAATCTGTAGGGCCGAGATGGTAGGACTTCTGGTCATGGAGATATTGTGGGATTGTATATTTTGCCAACTATTGTGTATCTCATAACTGCTTTTATCTATATCGAATCCCCTTGTAAAAGATATATAATCATGACTGTTGAGAAAAAGGGGAGCAGCAGACCCTAACCGCCTCACATGGAAGTGAGAGGCTCTTCCAAGAGGAGTTGCAAGAAGTGTAAGCAACGCACAAACACCCATGTCCACAAACAATGGCACCATGGCCAACGTCAAAAGGAGCAAGGGAGGGCAATGCTCACACACAAGACAACCCCAAGTGCCAAACCCACACACATGGATCAACGCCTAGCACACAAGGAGAAATGTGGAAGCCAAATTAACCTTCTTTCCATTAGCATGGAGGCCAAGGCCATGGCTAAGGGACCCCCTTTTTACAAGAAGTGAGCCTCTATTTATAGGCTCAACATAATTCCCCATGTGCTCATTTGGAAAAGTAAAAAAGGAGCACATGGTCATATCTCTCTAGATTCTTTCTAACAACCCACTCCAAAGGAAATGAGCGTGTGGGAGTTTTCTACGTGGGGATTTTGAATTTGTGCAAAAAAAGAGTTTCATGGAAAAGGCTTCAATACCATAGACTAAAGAAAATATCAAAAAGGGGTTTAGGAGAGTGTTCATATGGACATCTCCTAATTACAAAAAGAAGGTATTTTTATGAGGGCTACAAGATGCCATAGCATGAGAAAAATTATGGGCAACCCTTATAACAACACTCCTTCCCCTCCTAGACTTTGTCGTCCTCGACAAAGCTAGGAAATGAGAAGCATACATAACTGAATTGTTCCCAGTTGGAGTCAAGTCTGGAAACTCTTTTGATATTCAAAATTCTGCAATTCTTCAACCTACAATTCTTCAGTCTGCAAGATTCAGGTCTTCAACTCTTCAGTCTTTACTTCAATCTACAAATCTTCAATCTTCAAGGCTGAGCGACACAATCCCCTTGGGGCAGTCAGCCCAGCATTCCTCCCACCATGCAGTCTTTGTAAGGCAGGAAATGCCTTCTCCAGAAGATCCCAAACCTGAAATGACATACAAAAGAGCAAGTAGGCTGCATCTAGTAATGAGATCTATATTCACTTCATATTTAGTTTCCACTTCAGGGGCATCCTCTTCTGCAAGACTTTTCTTCTAGAGAGACATCCTCTTGAAGATCTACCTTGCCATGGTGTGTATTTCAGGTATAGCTATCCCTACACAATCCTACAAAAAGGTGGCTCCCAAGAGCCCATAGTCTTCTAGTTCTCAAATAAGCTTACACTGGCCTATTTTCATTCAAAGAAGTCATTTATCATAGTATCTGAAGATGAAAATAGGATGGCCATGCATATAGTAAGCATATGATGCACCAATGTTGAAAGAATAGAAAGCATCCAATTACTTTCTCAAAGCCAAAGTATGAACCCAAAAACAACCATTGGTGATGATGTGGAGAAAAATTATGACATTAACAAAGATCAAAAGTAAGATTGGTGTAGTCCAAGTCAATTCCAGTTTGGCCCATCTTTACCTAATGTCATACACCAACAGTACCTGTACCTACATAAAAGCAATCTGATTATGCATTGCAAAAGATGTTGCGCTCATTTTACATTTAGTTCATGTGTGATGACATGTATTGTCATGTGAACATAATACCGAAGTGATATGATCCATCAATTAAAGCAATCAGAGTATTATTATAGCATCTGGGATGGAAAGCTTAGGGACCAAAATTCAATAGATCAACCCCGAGCATGAATTGTCATGCCCTTAGAGTGATAGCAGACAGTGTGGTTAGAATCACTGCAACAACCCAAGTGCCTTGAGCACCAGAGCCTTCCAACCTGAGAATCACATAAAACAGGAAATTCAACATTTTACAACATGTGCTACCATTCAAAGACATTCATTGGCCACATAAATAATGCACGTTGGAACAAAACCGCAAAGCTCTGTATCTGCCATTAGTCATGGTAGTGGCTTGGTGGAGTTCAGAGGAGAACATAGTTCTCAGTTCAGCCTTCTATATGTCTAAGTATCATAAGACAATAGGTACGAGTCAAAGAAGCATACTGAAATCAAGTCATTGACATTATTTAGCACTTCAGCCTTTGGTTCTGAACACCTAACCAAAAACAGGTAAGCTCAACTATTGTGATGTATCAACATGCTCATGCCACCACTCATAAGACTGAAAGAATATACATTGTGAAGAATCATGCATACTGTACATTAGTCACCAACGCTTAGAGGCACATTAGACCCGAGTGAGTTGATACTTATTATGTGCACATCCGTCAATATTAAGTATGCATGGATACCAACTTGTCCACCGTTTGGATTCAAAGAACCGATGTTCTTGGTGAATGATGAGAAGCATAACCATTTAAACAATACATCGGAATGTCAGAGAGGAGAAAATGACCGGACCCAACATGTTAGTGGCTAGTTTGCCAATACTCCAGTCGCTTGCATTCCTGCAATCTAAGCAAGAAGACCATAAAATGCATAGATATTATGAGCCTAATGGAATCAATACTATGTAAACATGGGTATCACTCCTTCATGGGGCACTTTTGTCATATCAAGAGCTTCATTGATTCCTACAAGGTTTTTTTTTTAATATGTAAACATTTCTTTTCCAAACTTGATGGACGTTGACTGTTACTACTCGAGCACTAAGGGTATAGCAATCAGAAAGGTTTGTATTTTATTGCGAGCTCAGGACGTGGAAAAGGTATAAAAAGTAAGTACACATCATCGGTTTTGATTTGAAACATATGACTTCAAAGCAGAAACATGTTGGAAAACAGCCAAGACATCTTATCAAGATTCCATCTTTGTTACAAAGCAGTAACTCCTCAGCTGTATTTGCTGTTATGGACTACCAACATGAAGTGAATATACAACTCAACGAAGATAAGTCATGTCAAATGCGCATGTGAGAATAGATTGTCTTGGATAATAAGTTTGGATTCTTCATTGGTTCATATAAAAAATGACAACCTTTGTTGGCTTTAGGCATTACTAAGTGATGAATGCAATGACATGAGAAGATATAGAAGATTCGAGGCTCAAGCATGGTGCTAATGTACATTCAGAGTACTGTAATGCTTTTGAAGTAGATTGTCATAATGCAATATTATACCACTCATGATGTCAAAGTCCAAACAAATGAGTGGCCCATAATAAGGTCACATATCGTTACTCATTAGGCTAGATATGAGACAACCCACCCACAGATATACAACGGGGAGGAGTCTCAAAACAAGCATAGGACTGCCTTTTGTATGCACACAGATGCAATTGATGTACATTTACCTTTTGTGCAACGAGTGGGTAGTAGATTGTGGACATCAACCCAAAATGGGGTACTCATGGAGACTCATCCCATGGTCATGGGAAGCAAACACCTAGACTAACCAGCCTTATGAGATTCACAGAGTTTGAAGAGTCTCGTCCTCTGAGATGCTTTACTTCATATCTTTACATGAGCTTCTGTCGGCCATGAAAGAGATGAATCCAAAGAAACATGAGAGTCATTAATGAAATCATATTTAAAGAACCACAAGTGGAAGAGGGAAACTCAACAGAGAATGTAATAAGCATTTTCTCTCAATTTTGAGCCAACTGAGTATTACAATCACCATAAACAACTTTGAAGCTAGTCAAAGGGTTACACATTCGATATAATGTTGCTGTCATACATAAAATTCGTTCATAGATATGTGAAGACAACACAATCTTGTCTTGCAACAAAGAACCACATAGGGGAGCCAAAGCTCAACCCCAAACTCACATCACACTCCCACAAAAGCTCGTAGCTAAAGAACTATGCCCGCCATGACCCCAAGCAGCACAACCACGATCGGTGATGAACAGAGTGGGTGGATGGAGCAGAAGCCCGGTTCGAGGTTACATACATTACAGAGAGGAACCAATAAACACAAAAACCATCAAAGGCATAAATTCTCGGTTGTAATGAGGGATCAGTGAGGGAATCTGTCCATCAAAATCCACCAATTGGAGACCTGGAGGAAAAAATGTTTTCTAAGAAAAACACAGAGTCTTGATGTGCAGCGAAACATGAACCGGTTGCCACCTCCTATTGAGGTCGTATTAAGGGGACTATTGCAGTCCATAATGCTCGTTGGAACAGAAAGAGGAAGCCCACACGGGCGCACGTACACATCATAGAATGATGCAGGTTGGGGAAGCGCAATGAAGCCCAACCTCGCTGATGCTTGAGAGAGCGGAGAAGCAAGAGGATGCTTACCCTCCCCAGACATGAGAACATAGAGGATGAGGGGAGACTGTGCAGGTGACCGAGAAGGCCCACGAGCCCGATTCCTCCAAAGACATGGTGCATACACAGGTATCTCGAGGAAACCAGTACCAAGGTAGAGAGCCACGCGCATCAAGCCTGAACTAGCAAGGTGTTGCCCGCAGTGATCTTGAGAGGAATCACCGCAAGCCTGTGTCCTTCCCCTCCATAGTGCTCATAGGGGGAGCTCCTGAACAAGCTTGCCCCTAACTGAGGTAGAACGACAATGAAGCCAGCGTCTAGGCAATCTGTAAGGAGCATTACTCAACCCACCTACCGCGCACGGCCTGAAGAATGGCATTGATGGCCGAAGTGGGAGAAGGGAGGGAGTTAACTTCCACAGCGTGTCTCATTCAACTTCGAAGCCCACATACCCCCTCACCAAATTTCGAATTGCACCTTGATTTGAGCGTTATAAATTTTTTTAATTTTGCAACAATAAAAGAAAACATCTGTGAAATCTTTCATGGATGAGAGGGAGGGATAACAGAGGGTAACTACCCACCCCCTTTTTCCAATGCAAGCATCAATTTTCAAGAAAGGACAGAGATGGGGTTGATGCCAAAATGTGTGTGTGGAGATGTGTGTGAGAGAAAGAAGGGGGTTAGGGGTTGTTTTTGTGCCACAAACAAAAATAAAGATCTAAACTACTCAAAAATTAAAAGAAGAGAGGTACCCTAGGCCAACGGAAGGCCACACAGATCCAAAACTCAATCCAAGTGTGAGGTGCATCCACAAAGTGTAGGCACGGCAAGTTTGAAAAAACCCAACGACTAAAGGCCGACGTCCCCGGCAACAGTGCCAAAATGTTGAGAAAAAGGGGAGCAACAGACCCTAACCGCCTCACATGGAAGTGAGAGGCTCTTCCAAGAGGAGTTGCAAGAAGTGTAAGCAACGCACAAACAATCATGTCCACAAACAATGGCACCATGGCCAACGTCAAAAGGAGCAAGGGAGGGCAATGCTCACACACAAGACAACCCCAAGTGCCAAACCCACACACATGGATCAACGCCTAGCACACAAGGAGAAATATGGAAGCCAAATGAACCTTCTTTCCATTAGCATGGAGGCCAAAGCCATGGCCAAGGGACCCCCTTTTTACAAGAAGTGAGCCTCTATTTATAGGCTTAGCATAATTCCCCATGTGCTCATTTGGAAAAGTAAAAAAGGAGCACATGGTCATATCTCTCTAGATTCTTTCTAACAACCCACTCCAAAGGATGAGCGCGTGGGAGTTTTCTACGTGGGGATTTTGAATTTGTGCAAAAAAAGAGTTTCATGGAAAAGGCTTCAATACCATAGACTAAAGAAAATATCAAAAAGGGGTTTAGGAGAGTGTTCATATGGACATCTCCTAATTACAAAAAGAAGGTTATTTTATGAGGGCTATAGGATGCCATAGCATGAGAAAAATTATGGGCAACCCTTATAACAACAATGACCAAGGTTGAGCTTTTTACATAGCATTGCACACTAGTAAGCCCTTCATCTAGAGTCTTTCTAGATCGCCATCTAAGATCCACATTGGGAGCACATGGGTGGACAACAACATCGTTGTAACTGCATTATGCTCGACAATCTGAGAATTTGAGTTCTCTATCTCTCAGTCTGCATCTATCTTTGATTGCTTTTTCTCTCAACTTTGTCTATTGGTCTATTCCAATGTGTTGTTATTTTCTTATAGTTCACAGTGACGTCTGTGGTCCTATGCAGACACATTCTTTTGGGAACTACCTTTACTTCATGACTTTTATTGATGATTTTTCACGCATGCATGGGGCATCAATTGAAAGCAAAGTCCAAAGTGTTTATGTGCTTCAAACAATTTTTGGTTTTGTTTGAAAATTTGTCAACATGTAAAAGGTGCCCCCTCCATTCTGATCGAGGTATGGAATACATGTCTTTTGATTTTAATGCATTTCTCGCTAAACATGGATAAAACATTAGTGTACAATGCCATATACACCTCAAAAGAATGGAGTTTTTGAAAGAAAGATCAAGTGTCTCATGGAGATGGTGAGGTGTATGGTCAAAAGTTAAGCTTTCCCACATAGCTTTTGGATTGAGACTGTTATTTATGCAACCTGTGTACTTAATAGGTGTCCCACCAAAGCACTGTAGTCTATCACTCCATATAAGGCTTGGGATGGTCGCAAGCCATTTGTTTCTCATTTGTGTGTCTTTGGTTGTCTGACATATGCATTAGTGCCTGGACAACAACATAGAAAATTGGATGATAAAGCAATGAAATATATTTTTGTTGGGTGCAGTTATGAAAGCAAAGGCTATCGTCTATGTCGCCCACAGACTAAATGGATTTTGGTTAGCTGTGATGTTGTTTTTGTGGAAGATGCAATTCAGCCATTACTTTCATGTACTAAGGAGACATTATCTAGCTCCAAAGATGTGTATGAAACTTTGCTTCCTCTTTTTACAGGCGGACAATCAAGTGCCTGTCCAAATGAGGCAAGTTCTGAGCCTTTAGATGTTTCACATGATGATGCATATCATTCCATTTTTTATGCATATTTACATGATGCACTTGTTGATGAGAGGGCTGATATAGAGGAGGCAAAAACTATGCCTAAATGGCTAGTGTAGACTTTGCGAGATAGCAAATTAGATGCACCTCTATCACATCTTACTCGTTCAAGCTCTCATAGTGCTTTTTGTATTAGATTGCTACGCAATGGCTGACTCTAGTGTTTGTGATGAGAAGGAGCTCGTTTCTTTTCATGAAGCACAAAATTCAAAAAATTGGATGGCTGCTATGCAATCAAAATATGATACTATTATGAAGAAAGGCACTTGATCTTTATGTAATTTTCATCTGGGCAAAAAGGCCATTGGCATTGAATGTTTATACAAGTAGAAATGTAAGCTCAATGGAACATTCGATAGGTATAAGGCTAGGATTGTTTCGAAAGGTTATGCTCAGGAAAGAGGCATTGATTTTGATGAGACCTTTGCACCCACATGCCAAATGACTACTGTTCCTAGCATCTATGCACTTGCAGCCCATCATGGTTGGAATGTACATCAGTTGGACATTGAAACTACATTTCTGAATGATGACTTACATGAAGAAGTGGATCTTTTTCAATCTCATAGTTTTGTGAAAAAAGGGCATGAAAACAAAGTGTGCAAGTTGAAACAGGCATTATCTAGTTTGAAGCAAGCATCATGTGCTTGGTATGAAAAGATACATGTCTACTTGATTGCACATGGTTTTGAAAACAGTCCAACTGAGAGTACCTTATGTTAAGCATGCAAATGATGTGCTTCTGATCATTGTTGTCTATCTTGATGACATGCTTCTCACTGGTCCTAATGAGAAGCATTTTGTTGATATTATGGCTGATTTGCATGCCTCTTTTGAGACGTCAGATTTGGGGCATTTGCATCATTATTTGTGCATTCAACTTATGCAAGTTGATGCTAGAATAACTTTATGTCAAACAAAGTATATTGACACATTATTGTAGCTTTTTGTCCTTGAAGATTACAAAACCATTGCCACTCCTATGGAAACAGGTTTAGGGTTGAGTCTTCATGATGCTCAAGATGCATTTGATGCTCTTCTCTATCAACAGGCTATTGGATGCTTGATTTACTTATGCATAACTTGGGTTGATATTCAGTTTACTGTCTCTCATATAAGCGGGTTTATGCATTGCTCAGGTGTTAAGCATTGGTAGGTGGTTAATCACACCTTTTTCTACTTGAGTGGTACTCGAATACTAGGATTGTTTTATCCCAAGGGGGATCACTACGGCTATATTTGCATGTTTTTTTTACTCTGATCGAGCTGGTTGCTATGACACTCATGTGTCCACTAGTGGTTTTTGCTTCATGCTTGGTAGCTCGCCCATATATTGGTTGAGCAAAAGAAACCTATTGTGGCCACTTCTAGTTGTGAGGCCGAGTATAGGGCAACTTTCATAGCGTTTGTTGAGTGTGTGGCTCAGATGCCTTTTGACTGATTTGGTTGTTGGTTAGTCATCTATGACCTCCATTTTCACTGATAGTCAGAGGGCATTGGCAGTTGTGAGGGACCCTACGTTCCATGCTAGCACAAAGCACATCGAGGTGCATTATCATTATGTCAGGTAGAAGTTCTCTATTGGAGAGATCAGTTTGGCATATGTGCCCACACAAGATAACATTGCAGATCTTTTCATAAAGGCTCTGCCTCAAGAGAATTTTGAACCTTTCTGCAAAGCTTTAGGCTTACTTCCTTTTGCGGATTGATCTCTTTCCACATAGCTTGGCACTTCCTTATACACGAGTGCCATATCCTTGTTCACCGCATCACTCCCAAGTGGGATTTGTTGATATATTTTGGTAGTGATGTGTATGAACACACTTAGAACTGCTATAACACTTTTTTCTCTCTTTAGGGGGTTTTTTTCCATGGCCTCTATATATTCCTATAACCCTAATGGGTCACTTATCTTTATGCATTAGCTTGGTAACACAATCAATATTGTGTTGTGCTCTAAAGCTTCTTCTTCTTGCTTGTGCTATTCGCGTGCTTCTGTAGACCACTCCAACAAGGCCATTTATTACTAGATGCATGGATTTGCTCGATAATCCAAATGGGGAGGTTGATGGCCCTATTGGAGGTCTCTACTAGGTAAAGACTAAACAAGAGTCTTTTGTCCGATGCATAAACCGATCTTGGTTGGGAAAGGCAAAGTGCTGCATACAAATTGTGAGTGGAACCGTGATGTTTGGGGTCCTTGTGCCCTTGTCGTTAAGTTTCGTGAGGCTACAGTTCTTCGTGTTTTTTGGCATGAACATCTCCTTCTCTGTAGGGACGTGCATTTCTTGTACATCAAGGGCCTCTCTAACTAGATTGATGGAAAGTATAAACTTCTTTATTTTGTTGTCATGTGTTATGGAGGGAGTGACAAAAGTTCTTGGCATATTCTTCACAATACTTGGCTAATGTGTTTATTAGATAATAATATCACATGAAATTAGGTTTGGGTAGTCGTGCACTAAAGTATTCCTTTAATCTTGCCTTCCTCCAAATTGTTTGAAGCTTTATGAAATTCTATAAAATCTCAAACTCTCGAGTGAAAAACTAGTACTTGCCCCATACATTATTGTATGCACACTACGCTTTCCAAATGTAGGCCGTATCACCTAAGGGTCCTATCGTTTTGCTACACCAGTGGGAGTGGGCGCTGACCTTGGTCATGTAGTCGAGAGGGGGGTTGTGGATGGGAATGTTTTGCAAGTGAAGAAGTGCTTCTGGTCTCTCCTTGGGACGTTTAGAAATAGGCAAGGAGCTTGTGCCTGATTTGGTGCTAGTGCCTGCTTCATCCATGGATTACTACTGTAACTGATGTTTTCTTAGATCTACTAGAAGGAGAAGAATCACATTAGTATTGAAACAAAAACCTGATGATGCCTTGTTCCCTTTACAATACCAACATGATAACCTTTGACCCATGTATGAGTGGTTAATGAGATGTGTTAAGATGGTGTATGAGAATGTTAGTGTAGTTAGTTTGTGACCTAGATGCATACTTTGGTGATGCACGGAGCTCAACATGCTTCTACTAGTGTTCAAAGAGTTTACAAGGTTGGGTGGGGTGGTTTGTTACAAGATTTGACTTTTTTGACTTCCCTTATGGGATTACAAGTTTTGCATTTTGGTATATATATGGAATTCAATGATGAATTGACTTGGTGATGGGACTTTTTAGTTACCCATTTCCAAGTTATTCGAGGATTGACTCTACATGAAGGTGTGTTTACTAGCACTTTCAATATAGGTTTCGAGGGGGGTTGGGATTAATGAGTATTGATTAACCCACAAGCATTCATGTGTATCTAGCTGAGCTTGTAAGCAAGTCTTAGACACCTAGATTTGTCTAGGATTGTGTTTAGCCTTCATCAATTGCTTTGGTACCCGAACGGAGAGTACTCTTTGCGAATGAGACTTTCAATGTTTTGCAAGTGGTTGACTTTGCTTCTTTGGTTGCTTCTTTGGCAATGGTTGCACGAGCAAGGGAGAAACTGGGTGCTCACCCTTGCATACCTAGATCTGCTTCACTCCATGAGCTTTGCATCAAGATGCTTCCTTTCTTCTTGATTAATCAATCTTCTTAGGCGGCTTGACTAGGGCTGCAGATGTTTTTGGAAAAACTGGGAGTTCCATCATTTCTTGTGCCCATTATACAATAGTTGAATCCTTTTGCATCACATAGCTTTCTTCTTCTTCATGATTAACATCAGATAGACTAAGAGACGATGCGATATGTAGATAAGTGACTGTGCCATTGTCTAGCTATATAGTGACACACTGCTCATGTACCCAAATTTGAAGAAGTCTACTTCTTAGATTTAAGTTGACTATGATAATATATCTACTCTTGACCCAGGATGAAAGACTCAATAAGTTCTTCATCGTGGCATACTAGTGTTGTAGTTTCCATGGGGACATCTTGAATAGAGATAGGAAGCTCGAGCTCGCCCATGCAAGGTGTGTACACTCCTCCTAATCCTACAAGATAAGCTTCAATAGGATTAATTAGCAGTCCCATATCCTATCAACATGAGTATCTGATAGCACTCATTACTGCACCTAAATCAACCAATGCTTTGATTGTCTTATCAGTTCTGCCATGTCCTAATTCTATTCAGATAAAGGGTCGTCTATCAGTGATGCTATGAGGGGACTTCACTTTTGCCTGACACATTTCCATGTGATACAGGGTGTTCTAAACCTTGTTGTCTTAGATTCATCCATCTTATATGCTCTAAGGCCTCTACCTTCACTTTTCCCTTACTGTTCTCTCTTCCTCTTCATGTTTCTTGACTTTGTTAAGTCAACCTAGCATCTCTTCCGTCAAAGGCTCTTGATAGAGTTTACTCTACATCTTCTCATATAGTTAGGCAATACATCTCCTTCTAAGGTGGCTAATTGGCTGCCCCACTCATAGATGTCCTATTAATGATCGTAGGCCCATAACCATGCTTCTTGAGTTTATGTGTATGTTGTTTTAGAGTGTATATCAGAATTAAGTTTTTGGCTTTCAAGGCCTTATCTTTCACATGTACATTGAAATATGATTTCTTCCTTTTCTTTGCAGCATTCATGCCTACAGGTGCTCTTAATCATGTTCACCTAATCTTTCCAGGTCTAAGATCCTTGAAGATAGCTCATGACCAACCCATTCATGCTCTTGTGCCACCTTGAGTGTGGGTATCAAAAAGTCTAATGGGGTCACAACATTTTGGCCAAATACCATATGAAAGGGAGTGTAATATTTTATAAGCGACTTGATATGCCCAAGCAACATGATGAAGCTGTTTGTCACAATCAAAACGTTTGTTATTAATGAGCTTAGTCAAAACTATACACAAGATCTTGTTGATACTCTCGGCCTGTCTGTTTGCTTGAACATTCCCAATACTTAAGAGAAGTGGAAAGATTGCTTACCATCTGTAACTTCAAGAAGGTAACTAGATCCATCCAATTGTTTGTGTCACCTGGCATAAGAGAAGGTTGTGCAAATCTAAAAACCTCATTCTTGATAGTGAGGTAACACACCTTATTTCCATTTAATCTATCCCACATGAGCCTAGGATAATCATACACACTCAAGAAAAAAGGATGAGGATTCACCTATATAAAGAGTGTTTACTAAATTGGAAATAGTTTCCATATGATAGTGATACATGGATGCAAGATAGCACTCTTTAGAGATGGTTTCCCACAATTTTTTTTCCTTCTCAAGTGTCTTGTTAAGGGGAAGGATACACGAAACTCTATGGAGAGATGATCTCATACAAAGGGTTCATGGGGTTCAGTGGGAGTGCTCACTAGATTCCATCTCTTTTTTAATTATTCCTTCCAACACCATTTTTGAGGAAAAAATGGACTTAAGGAAAGGCAATGTTATATGAGGTTGAGGTCTAGGAGATGTGGACCTCCTCTTATTATTAGCTTAGCACATGAATTCCAAGTGGCATCCATGTGTCCATTTTCTACGCATGGAAAGAGAGATAGAAAAGATACTAGCATTGTGTGGTAGATGGATAATTGCACGTACATCTCTCATTAGTTGTACATCACCAACTTTTCATCATCATCTTCATGAGTCTTCTATGTGTCTTCTAATAAAAGCAAGGGACTTCATTAGGAATCTGTTGAGCCCATAAACAATCTACAAAAGTTTTTGGTGTCTATATCCTTCTTCTTACCTTCCTCTTCTCCTACAAACAATCAAGTCCCTTTTAGCACAAGAATCCCCCAACAAAATTTGGCACGCCTAGTGGGACACAAGGAGGCTTGAGCCTAGGAGAAGCAATTTGCAAAGTGTAGAAGAGTTCAAGGGTAGCGATGGTACTATACTGGCTTAAGGGGTAATCTTTCTTCCATTGGAATTCTCTTAATCTAAGAGGAGTATGAACAACTCATGACCGCAACCTGTTCTTGAAGCTTGAGGGTCCCTTGCAAAGCAACAAGAAGGAAGGTTATTCGAAGATCAACCAGTCCATGGTCATCAACATTATTAGTAAAGAATATGGCAACCCAGGTAGATTTGGAAACTTTACTTTCTAGATTGAATATCAAATTTCCATCCTTCAGAGGATTAGCACAAGAAGACCCAGATGAGCACATTAGGATATTCTTAGCCTTATGTAAGACAAGGGGTCTGATGGAAAGAGAAGACGCATTTTTTATTCTTTTCCCTGCAACATTAGAAGGGCTAGTAGACAAGTGGTTTAGTCAATTTTCCGACAACCATTTCACCACTTGGGACTTGATGAAGGAATCATTTAGGACACAGTTCCAACAAGGGAACACAACTGAAAACATTATTGAAGAGTTAGAAAATTTAAGACTAGGTCCTGGGGAGACCTTCCCAGAATTTGTTACCAAAGCCAAGGCATTAATGGCCAAACCACTTCCATATCAGCACAATGTAAAATAAAGGAGTTAGTTTTATCGACAACAAAAATAGAAGAATTTATTAATACAACTACAAGATTGGAGAAAATTAGACAGCAGTATGGGGCAAGCTCTTCCAATTTATCACATCCTACAGAACTGGAAGACCTAGTAATTCAGCTAAGGAAAGAGCTTGAGAGCTTAAAAAGGAATAAGCCCCACAAAGAGGAGGAGAGTGCATTAACTCAGTTGAGATGAGAAATTGAAGCATTGAGGCTACAAAAGGAAGAGGAAGCCCAAGCAGAAGAGCTGGATCAACTTCGAGAGGAGTTGCAGGAACTCAGGGGAGGTAGCATCAAAAGTGGACTACGGTGTACCATGTGCAACAAGCAGGGTCATGTGGTAAGTGAGTGTCCACTTTTAAGTGTAACTTGCCAACTATGCAAGAAATCTGGTCATGAGGCCCATGAATTTCAGTCAAGAGTAATGCCTGCAACAACATATTGGACACAAGGAGGAGCCCTACCACCAACCAATGTAATGGCAACAACACCCAATCAAGGTAATAATTACAACTCTAGGCATAGGGATAACTTTGGAAATGGGCCAAGGAGGCCAATTATTTGTTTCAGATGTGGAGAATGTGGGCACTACCAAAGTAGGTGTACTCTACCAAAAAATGCCCCCCCTTGCAGAAATTGCCAGAGGCCAGGGACCATTATACCAATTGCTGTCCCAAGAACCAGGCATCTTCATTTGGGCCACACATTCAAATGATTTCTATGTGATAGGAAGAAGTTGTAAAACAAGTCAATGTGCCATCACCATCTGCCAGAGTGGTGTAGTTAGAAGAAATTGAATATTTTATAGTGCAGAGAAGAAGCAAAGGGAAGGATCAATTAGAAATAGGTCAAGACTCAAGGATTAATGAATTGAACAAAGACAAAGAGACATCTGAAGACAAAGCCAACACATGTGCAGATACAAGACAAAAAGAAGATCTCATAGGTACTAGTGATGCCATTGGACATGCATTCAGTAGGGCTCATAAGGATTTTGGTGAGTCAAATAGAGCCCATGCTCTTAAGGAATCGGAAGCTTCAAGACTACTCAAGTCCATGAAAAAGGATGTCAGTATTTTTTATTTAATAAAGATGGATGTGAGATTCAGGACAGAGTTCTTGCAGATAATTGATGAAGCTTCCACACCAAGTTTAGTGGCAAAGGCTATTGTTATGCATAAAGATGAAATTGTAGGGGAAACACCCCTCACATATTATAAGAGCCCTTGGCTAACAATATCTATCAAAGGTCATGAGTTTCAAGGAGTTTTTTTTTAATATAAAGGAAGTTCGGCAATAGCCTACTCTCCCGAACTTGAATTAAATTAAGAAACAAAGGTACAATAGAAGGGGACTAGTGCCCACGGGACCCCCCAAATCCCACAAAGCAGGGGAAGCTTGATTGAGTCCTAGGTTGCATTACAGAGAAGGTTAATCACCCTCTCATCGCCCTCATGCGGGGCCCACTTGGGTTTGAGCTTGTTGTTGATCAAAAGGAGAACTTGATGGTGTCTGAAGGGGGGGGACTTCTTACTGTTAACGATCCTTTTGCCCAGGAGGAATAGTGATTTCTCAATCGACCACTCCCTGGGGGAATCGCCGAAGTTGAGAGCACACCGCTCCCGCCAAATTTTCCACAGGACTTCCCCTCTGATGGCGTTCCAGAGTGTCGCAGAGCAGCCGATCGCTTCTCCCAGAAGGACTTGTTTCCAACTAAGCTGTTTTTGAAGTCTGATTTTCATTTCAACCGTCTGCCAGATTCTGTAGGAGTTGGGGCAGGTAAGGAAGATGTGTGGGACATCTTCGATCGCACGGTGGCAGCGTTTGCACCAAGGAGGGATCCCACAAAGTTTGCTAGCCTTATGGTTGGTCCAAATTCCTCGATGAAGAATTTGCCATAAGAGGACAGACTTCTTAATCTCAATAAGGGGGTGCCAGATACCCATGAATTTCATGTCCCACCGAAGCCGCGTCCAAGAGAGGCACCACTTCTTGTTGAGGCTGATCTGGAGGTCAACCGTTTCTTTGATGTTCGGGATTTTGAGTAGGCTATTTCCGTTGTGCCATTTGAGACCAAGAGAGTTCGGAGTGTCGTGCCCCATGAGAAGGCGCGTCTTGTGACGATCCCAAGCGAGGCATCTGCTTTGCAAAGTGTTCCATTCTTCGTAGGAGATGTTTAAGCGAGGGTCAATATCCTCGAAGTTGATCCAGTTGTTGGTGTCATGTTTCCAGAGGTGTTTCCATTTTTTGAATCCTTTGTTCCAAAGCTTCTTGGCATTTTGAATGTTCCACGACTCCACGCTTCGGATGCCATGTATCGGAAACCAGATAGAGTCGTTTTGTCTGATTCCGGCCGCCCACTTCCAGTCCTCACTAATTCTTGTGAAGCTTTTGACTTTATTCCAGCCCTTCCAAAGGGAGCACACGAGATTGGAGCCTTTCGGGAAGACGGGGATCGGGGAGAAAAGCAGGGTCATAATGTCAAGATTCTTCCAGTTCGGGGACCCCGTGAGGGTCAACTCATTCTTGTTCCTGAAGATAAGCTTGGCCCACGAGGCCTCCCTATTGCACCAAGCCTTAATCATCCATTTGGCTGCCAGTTTGTTAGCCATGCACCCAATGTCCAGGATACCAAGCCCCCCGCTATCTCTAGGGCTAGTGCAGATGGCCCATTTGATTTTAGGCACCCCCCTTCTGTTATGATCGCCCGTCCACAGAAAGTTTCTACAAATACTATTCAGCTTGGACAGGCCTTGCTCATTCGGTCTCCAACAAGAAAGGAAATAGATGGTAGAAGAGAGGAGGAACGTGTTGATAACCATCGCACGCCCAGCGAGATTGATTTGCATACCTCTCCAATAGTTAAGTTTGTTTTCGAGTTTAGCCAACACCCAGTTCCATCGCTGCTCCATAGAGACGCCAAACCCCAAGGGGATTCCAAGAAGTCGAAGGATTTGGCCCTGCGGAATGATTTGACAGCCATGATCAGTGAGCAGGCCAGGATGCTGTCCCACAATAGCCCTGAAGGCGATCTTGGAGTGGTTGATTTTGGATCCAAAGGCATCACAAAAGGTAGCAAGACACCTCCAGAAGGTCTCCAGGCTGGTATTATCATTGTGGACGAACGCGTTCATATCATCAGCAAAAAGTCTCATGATGATTTGTCTGTGGTCGTGAGGCAGCCGGAGGCCTTTGATATTGCCAGCCTCCACATGATGAGCCACAAGTCTGCTCAGCCCCTCAGTGGAGATGGCAAAAAGAAGGGGGGCCAGAGGGCATCCTTGTCTAATCGATCTTCTAAGATGGATCGCCTTCGAAAGTTTGCCGTTAACGTTAATTTGGGTTGTTGCGTTTCCGAGAAGGGTCGCGATCATCTTGGTGAATTTCTGACTAAGTCCGAGATCTTGGAGCGACTGCAGAATATAGTCCCATTCTAGCCTGTCGTAAGCTTTGTCAAAGTCGATCTTGAGGAAAACCACATCTTGGGTAGACTCATTTGCAAATTGAATACCTTCCCAAATATCCATAATGGTTTCCAGGATAGACCTGCCTTTGATGAAACCTTTTTGGTCCTCACTAAGCCAAGATCTCAGGTGGCACGAGAGTCTGTTGGCAATGACTTTGGCGATGATCTTGTATCCTGTTTGGAGCATCGTAATAGGTCGCCAGTTCTCGATTCTGTTCTTTTCCCCCTTCTTGTGTATCAGCTTGATAATTCCATTATTTAGACAAGAAGGAAGAGCACCAAACTTTAGCGCTTCTTGCCAAACCATCCGAAGAGGGGTGGCAACCACCAGCTTGAAGGATTTAAAGAACTCGTTCGTGAGTCCATCGGGTCCCGGGCTTTTACCGAGGGGGAGGGCATCAATGACCTCAATGATTTCTGATTCAGAGATAGGGGCATGAAGCAGGGAGAGGAGGTTGGGTGGTATTCTCCAGGGGGAAACCCTAGAAATGGCAGCCATGCAGTCCCTTCTATGGTGGGAGAGGGGGTTCGAGGTTCCCAAGAGACTCGTGAAGTGCCCTTCGATGATGCCAAGGTTATCTTCTTCCGAATTGCATACATTGCCATGTGGGTCTAGCAGTAGAGGGATCGCCTCTCTGTTGTGTTTCCTTTTAAGGATACGGCACATCTCTTTGGTGGGTTTGTCGGCTTTGCCGGCCCACCACTCCTTGAAGATTTGCAAGTTTTTCCTTTGTATTTCTTCCTCATATCTCAACACTGCTCTGATTTTTCGGAGACCTTTCTGTGCTTTGTGTTTTCCTTTGTTCACTTCCTCCTCGAGCCGCGAGAGTCTGTGGTAAAGAGCTTCCCTACGAGCCCGCCGCACAGTCTCGAGCATCTTCTTAGTTCTGATCATGATCTTACGAGACCTGTCGACCGCACTTCTCCAGCACTTGGCTGGGGCCAAGCCAGAGGCGAACGCCACCGTCCACACATCGGCAATCTCTTGATGGACGGAGGGGAGAGAGAAGGTGGAAGCGTTGGCATGGAACCATGGAGCCTTGCGGATCTTGTTGGAAGGTTGAAAAGTGATAACTATCGGGTAGTGATCAGAGATGGTGAGGTCAGTGCGTTGCGTGATGGTAGGGTGGCCCCACTGATGAGTAAAGCTCTGAGAGATGTAGCATCTATCGAGCCTAGCTTTCCTCAGATCCTCACCCGCTTGGAGATTCGACCAAGAAAAGCCATTCGAGTCTTTGAATTCAACCAGATCCAAGTGGAGTTTGGTCATGTCCCACGTTTCTTTCTCCCGACTGTCGATAACCCTACCCTTGCCCATCCATCTGTCCATAGGGTCCTCCACCATGTTGAAGTCTCCGCATATAAGCACGTTGTGGGGGAGCGAGTCTAATGAAGCCCAAGTGTTCAGTCTCTCCAAATCCCCGTTAGGGGCGTACAAAGAAACCATAGTACCACAAAGAGGAGCGCCAAAAGAAACCGCAATCCAACGGTGGCTTACATCTTCAATGGAGTTCTCAAGCTTTTCGATCCAGCGTTGTTTAACCCCGATAACCGTTCCTCCGGACCCCCGTTGGTGCTTCGTTGGGATCCACACGTGGGCTGAGGAGACCTGTCTGAGCCGTTTCTGGAGGTCTTCTCCGTCAATTTTAATCTCTTGAATACATATAATGTCTGGGTTTAAGCTAATGTCGCGGAGCAATTGACCAATGATGGTCGCTCTTGAGGGGTCGGTTAGCCCTCTAGCATTTAGCGAGATAACAATCATTTTTGTGTTGATCCCTCTTTGCGGGAGGGAGCCTTGTCCTTTCTTCTCTTGGCTTCATCTTTCTTTTTCGCTGGGATCTGATCCCGACTTAGAAATCGGTTCTTGTGAGGGCTTTTCCATGGTAACTCCATAGGCTGTTTTCCTTTGCGGGATGCTCCTTGCTGGGGAGAATTGGGCCCCGTGCTCGGCACCGTTTCCGGGATCGTCGATCCAATGATGGAACTTTCACTATCCATGTTGTCTTCATTGCTAGTGGTGAAACCATCTTCTTTGCTTGTAGTGTAACCCTCCTGGGGGGTTTCTTTGTTGTCAGGGATCTCTAGGGCTTCGTCGTAGGTGTCCACCTCAGGTGGCTTCCCACCTGGGTAGTCAAGCTCGTTGATCTCCTTACCAAGATTGCAATACAAGTTGCTGTGGGGGGTAATTGGCAGGTTGTTTCTCTCACCGTTGGCCCTCGGACTTCTTTTCCTTCTTCTTCTAACTTCAGTAAAGCCATCAGCATCAGCTTGAGGATTGGGGAGACCCTTGCCCTCCCCTTCCTTGGTCGAGTGGGTCAAATCGCCAAAGTTGTCTTGAGCTGTTTTGGGGGCTTCTTGAAATCGTTTGTTTTTTTGCCTGAGAGGGCAGTCTTTAATCCTGTGACCTTGCTGACCACAACGAAAGCACGCGTTGGGAAGGTTTTTGTAGGTGATATCCTGCTCCCAAACATCTCCTTCGCCCATGTCCACTTTGATCGTTGATGGAAGCGGCGAACTGAGGTCGGCCTCGACGCAGATTTGTGGGTGCCACCTAGCATTGAACGAGTGTCTTGCACCTTCATAAATGAGACCACCAATGTCTTCGCGTGACGCCAACGGCTTGCCGATAGGAGAGACAATGTCCCACACGAAGTTGTACAAGAAGTATGGGAGGTTAGGGAGCTCAACCCAAAGAGGGTACCGGAGCGATTTCGATTTGTCGGGAGTAAAGTCCGGGGACCATCTGAATAGGCACAGGGTCGCCCGACCGAGCTGCCAGGTGCCAACGCTTAGGGCTTGGAACGCCATCTCTTCATTTTCAAAGACTAGCAGCATGTGGTTTGTTGGTAAGAACTGGCATTTGCTGACGATTAGTCCTCGAGGGAACCACTCTTTTCTTAGCCATTGTCGCACGATTTCGAGCGGGGGCCTAGGGCCAAACACTTGGCCGACGAGGCAAACTTTCTTGAGCTCCTCCTGAGCAGATAGAACTGCGGGTCTACTGAGGGACACGATGGGGGATTCAACACTTTCGGATGCCCCAGGAGCGGCACACGAGCCCCCCTCCAGCAGAGCGGCCAGTGTACCGGTCTCCCCAGGGGGAGGGGCCCGATTACTTTTCACGAGAGAGGAAGAAGCCACATCCATGGCCAAAAGGAAGACTCCCCCCTCCGATCACATCGAGGCCTAACACTCCACTTTTCAGTAAAAAACTATAAGGCCAGAAAATCCCACCATAATGGGAAGCACACTTCTTCTTTCAAATCTTTACCATTTTCCTTTTTCTTTTCTCTTTTCTCTTTTTTTCTTCTTCTTTTCTTTTTTTTTTCTTTTTCTCTTTTTTTTTCTTCTTCTTCTTTTCTTTTTTTCTCTCTCTTTTTTCTTTTTCTTTTTTTTCTTCTTTTTCTAGAAATCAGCGCTGTGTCAACATTGCGGACTTGCGTGGAAAAAAATGGCTGAACCTCCAGGCACGTAGTCTAAAGTAAAAGCATCAGACTTTTTGCTTGCATTTACTTGTGTGAGTCCATGAGGTCTTAAGGATGTAATGAGGGAAAAGCTCAGATCCGCTACAACGGTCATCCGCCAAATGATAATTAATAAGTATCTGAGCTCAAGAAGTAAGAGTCCCGTCCCGTAGGAGGCCGTCAGTCGGTCGGCCCACAAAATGAACGAGCGCTCAACCAGCCTTCTTAAAGAACTGGACGCTCAACCGAACGACATAGTCTGGTCCCAATTCCCTATCGATCGTCAGTCGCCAGTCCCAGTTCCCAGTCGATCGTCAGTCGCGACGATGGACGCTCCACGATGGACGCGCAACCGGCCTGGTTCCCAGTCGAACGTCAGTCGCCCAGTTCCCAGTCGATCGTCAGTCGCTAGTCCCAGTTCCCAGTCGATCGTCAGTCGCGACGATGGACGCTCCACGATGGACGCGCAACCGGCCTGGTTCCCAGTCGAACGTCAGTCGCCCAGTTCCCAGTCGATCGTCGGCGGAAGCCCCAGTCGATCGCCCAGGTTCAGGTTCAGTCGATCGCCCAGGTTCAGGCCCAGTCGATCGCCCAGAGTGATGGCGGGCTCTCTCTGATTATCTGCTAATTGGCGAAGGTGACGCGGCGATGGCGGGCTCTCTTTGGGGACAGTTGCATTCGAAGGCGAGCTGCTGAGGCGGACGTCCGAGTTTCAAGGAGTTATTGTGGATGGCGATTCCGGCATTAACTTGATGCCTGAACATATCATGAAAAATATTGGACTACAACCTTCAAAACCTGCCAACTTCACTGTAACACTGGTAGAACAAAGCATAGTAAGGTCTATGGGAGTGGTCCCTAGAGTCCCAGTCGAGATACAAGGTACCATCTTTAACTTGGATTTTGTTGTTTTAAGGCTACCAGAGGTAGAAGGAACTTTCCCCCTGTTGATTGGGAGACCTTGGTTAAGGCATGCCAATGTGCTACATGACTGGGATAAGGATACAATGTGGGTAAAGCAAGAGGGAAAAGAGTTGCAGCAGATATTTTTAGAAGAAGGTCTAGACAACCAACGACATACCAGCATGATGCAGACAATTGGTATTTGTATGGAAGAAGAATTGTTGGACAACCCAGAAGCACATCTATATGAAGAAGCAAATTTATATGAAGAAGCAAATTTATATGAAGAAGCAAATTTATATGAAGAAGAAAACATGTTGGCTTGGCTCTATGCAGAAGACCCATATTCTTGCTATGGAATTTTTCCAAACTCAAGTAGAGAGGAAGTCTATGAAGGAAAAGAGGACATCAGGGTGCTGATTAGAGTGAAACAGTCTCAACCAAAGAACATCAAAGAGAGATGAAAAGAAAATCCCTTAAGTGCAGTAGTGATGAAGCTTCTTCAAATCCTACATTAATGGCCAGTTTGTTATGGATACTAGCAGGGATATCATCTGTTATGTCAATTTCTGTTGTAGTAAGTGCAGGGATTTACAAGGATGTGGAGGAAGTACCTGCAAGTCTTTGGAAACAGAGGATTCCATGGGCTTAAGAAATAGTGAAAATGAAATTTTAGAGATTAAGTCACAAAGTGGCTAAAACAAAGATACAAAAAATGAAGTATGCTGGAAAGATTATGCCAATGAAGGATTCAGGGTGGCCCTGTTAGATGGTCAGTATGCCCAAAAGAGAGATAGATCAAATGAAGTGTAGTACAATTGGAGATTATGGAGGGTAAAGAGTTTAAATTAGTCATCATATCACAGCTCAAGGCCTATCATTAGCACAAGTGAAGATTTCTGGATCACCTAGAACTTGCAAAATCTGTCCAAGTTGTACATAGCCTTCTTGTACCATTTTTTTGCTTAAGTTTTACTAGTTTTTATCCATTTTCATACTTTTTCTTTGAGTTTTTATGCATATTAGAAGCTATTTCATAGCCCTTTGCATGAACAATTTTTTTGGAACTTCTAAAGCATTTTTAGATTTTTTTCTTTTGAGTTCTTATCGCATTTTCATCTTTTTCAAATGATATTTTTCTTGATAAAATGAAGGAAAAAAGGAAGATCTCTATGGTTTTGAGTGGCATAAGTGGCCTAGCAATCTAGGGAATCTTTTGAGAATTTTTTTTTGATTTTTTTGGAATTGTTTTGAATTTGTTTGGATTTTATTTGTATTTTTTATCTATTTTTTGGTATTTTCCACCAAAAAAAGGGCCCCAACAACGAATTCTCTTTTTTTTTGTCTTTTTTTTAAAACCCCCCCTCGTGCCCCCCTCCTTTTTTAATTTAATTTATTTTATTTTATTTTATTTTTTTTATTATTTTATTTTTCTTTAATTTTCTTTTCTTTTATTTGTTTATTTTATTTTATTTGTCATTTTTTCATTTTTTTAAGATATGCCCAACCCTGACGGGTGTCCATATATATATATATATATATGTGTGTGTGTGTGTGTGTGTGTGTATATATATATATATATATATTTTTTTTTTTTCTAGGTCCAATGCTTTTGACTCTAGATTCCGCCTCGGATGGCCATTTTTTTCAAGTTTGGGGTCATTTTCATGTCTTTTGGCAGAATTGGACTCATTTTTTTACTTACTTTTTCCAAAATCCAAACTTTTCTCTCACTTTTGGTCAAAACCCACATGTTTTGAGCACATTTATCATGTGTTTTTCACTAGGCACATGGTCCACATGGTCTATTCTCACTTTATTTTATCGTATGTTTCACATTTTTCAATATGCACCCTCTGTAGCTCTCCTATTTATCATTTTGGCCCTCTCCAGAGCCCCTAATCCTACTCCCTGCCCTTCCCTTTATCCATCTACCTAGCCCCACCCCTCAACCCATCCTTACCCTCTCCCTCTCATGTTGAGTTGTCAAGCTCAACATGTGATGATCCAGGATGACACGTATTACTTTTTCATTTCTCTTACATGTATAGTGGTCATGCCGATATATGTCAGGGACACTTCATTGAGCTTTATTAGATTTATCTATCGAGAGTGATGGCACATTTGTTTCTTGCCAGCTCATTCATTTGTGAACATTAGGTTTTTCCTTATGTAATGGTCTTTATATATTGGAGTAGTTGTATTCTTGTTTTTAGGTCATTCTTGTACATTTCTTTTTATGTAATAGAAGAAGAAGAAGAAGATCATTCTTCCTTGCCTCAATTTGAGTGTGTGCTTCTCTTTGATTGTGAGAGTGTGTGTGTGAGCTCTCTTCCTTATCTCCTTCCTCGTGACATGGTATCGGAGCCAGTGTGGTTGTAGAGAGCTCGTGGAGAAGGCCAATGGTGTAGAGTATGTGAGAAGGCATGGAGAAAGCGTGATTCACAAACGACCCCAGATTGCTATGAAAATTGGTGTGAAGGTAGAGGACCTTAAAATATTTTTGAGAGTTATCCCTTTAAGATCACTTGTTTTTGTCAGATCGAAGTTTTGGAGCCATCTCAACCTCCATTTCGAGCTCGCAAGGTGGGGCCCACAAAAAAACCAGGTCATTTTGTAAAACTGTAACTTGCGTCCTGTTTGGCAACACTCATATATTCTAGATCCAAAATTTCAAGCGATTCCGTGTACTATTGATACACGAAAACTGTGTTTTTTTTAGATCAAACTGTCACGTCATAGTGCGACAGTGTTCAAGCAGAAGTGTTGTTTGTAGTGTTTTGCAGTGTTGTGAATTGCTGCAGAAATGGAAAATGCAGATGGAATGAAGAAAAATTTCCATGCTTGAGATTCAGAATGATGAATTTCTTGATGGGAAAAGGCTACTAGAAGTACATCAAAGCAGAGAACGAAAATGCTCCGTAGCTACCAGAGAGGAATTGAACTATGGACCAGTTAAGAGCATATGAGGAATGGAATCAAGGAGCATGAAAGGTAATGTATTGGCTATCTGTTAGCATACAAGATAGCATGATTGGGCACATACATGATGCCAAGACTCCAAAAGAGGCTTGGAATAGTTTGGTTACATGGTATGAGACCAATACAAAGGCACGAAAATTGCAACTTAAGAACAAGTTGCATAAATTGGAGAAGAAGGGCATGTCGGTAAGTGACTACATCCTGAAAATCAAAAGCATATGTGATTCACTTGCATCTATTGGCATGAATGTAGATGATGATGATAAGGTGGAAGTGTGCCTTCGTGGTTTAGGAGCTGCATATAAGCAGTTCAAAACTTATATACAAACCAGAGAAAATATTCTTAATTATGCCGATTTGGTATCCATGCTGATTATTGAAGAAAAGAATCTTTGTGAGGATTCAAACTCCCAAGAAAAGCCCAGTTCTGAGCAGGTGTTCTACTCTAGCAGAGGAAGAGGCAGAGGTAGAGGTTTCAGAAGCAGAAGAGGAAACAATAACCAAGACCAAGGTCAACAACAAAATCATGCAGGAGGAAGAGGACAATTTGGAGGCAGGGGGAGCCAAAGAGGTTGCAGAAATTTCCAAAGAAATGATTTAGGTAATGACAGTAAAGGACGTTGGAATTGTGGTAAACTTGGACACTTTGAACGTGATTGCATGTTGAAGAATCAAAATAACACAAGGCAGCAAAACAACTATGCATCCACGAGTGGAGATGATTTTGAGAAGTTGTTCATTGGTTCAACATCACATGATGAATACAATGTTTGCTGGTGTTTCAAAATCGAATGATAATGTCTGGTATGTTGATTCAGGTGCTTCAAATCACATGATCAGTCATGTGGAATGGTTTAGTACTTTGCAAAAATTGCCAGTTCTTGGATATGTTGAAATAGATGATAACACATCACACCCTATCGAGCATGCAAGAAACATAGCATTGTCCATGGAGGACGAGAAGGTAAAACATCTTGCTGATGTGTTGCATGTTCCAAATAGAACAAAGAATTTGGTTTCTATTGGACAAATGGTTGACCAGGGATTACAAGTCAAGTTCGATGCTGATGGGTTATATGTAGGAGAATATAAACAGGATGGAAGATTGATTGCCAAAGGAAACAAAGTGGGTAGGATGTTCACCTTAAATGTGAAAATTCTTGAAATGAATGCAGCCATGTTTGCAAAAGGTACAAGAGTCATTGCTGATATAGAGATCTGGCACAAACGGATTGGAAACGCAAACTTGCAAAGGCTGAAATTGATGCAGTCAAAGGAGATTGTCCATGGACTACCAAATTTCAAGGTTGCAGAGATGCAAAAGGTATGTGCAGCATGTCAATTTGGATGAAATTGATGCAGTCAAAGGAGATTGTCCGTGGACTACCAAATTTCAAGGTTGCAGAGATGCAAAAGGTATGTGCAGCATCATTTCCACATGACAAGCATGTTAGTGAGAACATACTAGAAATAGTACATACAGATGTTTGGCGTCCTGCAAAGACCACATCTATGGGCGGTTGCAGGTTTTATGTTACTTTCATTGATGGTCATACACGAAAAGTGTGGGTATATTTCATGAAAGAGAAGAGTGAGGTGTTCACTCACTTCCAAACTTTTAAAGCTATGGTCGAAAAGCAGATAGGGAAGTATATTCAGACATTAAGATCTGATGGAGGAGGTGAATACATGTCCAATGAGCTCAGCAATTTTTCTAAAAAATCATGGAATTCGCTGTCAGTTTTCATGCACGTACACACCACAACAGAATGGCATTGCTGAACGCAAAAACAGACATATTGCAGAAATAGCAAGAGCCTTGATGGCTGACAAGAGTATGCCTCATTGTTATTGGGTAGAAGCATAGTGCTATATAGATCATGAACAGAATTCCGATTGCTGTTGTACATCAAGTTACACCTGAAGAGAAGTTCACAAGTAAAAAGACAAACTTATCACATCTCAAAGTTTTTGGTTGTATTGCATATGTACATGATCCATATGAGTTGAGGACGAAGCTTGATCCAAAATCAGAAAAATGTGTCTTCATTGGATACTGCCTTGAGCAAAAGGGATATAAATGTTATAACCCAGTCACACAACAGGTGAAAGTGAGCAGAGATGTGGTATTTGATAAAATGTCAAGCTTCACAGCTGCCAAAGAAGGACTGAATCTTGAACCAAATGACACAGAAAATGCTGAAAAATCAAGTGCAGAATCTCAAGATTTGAGTGGACCAGATGCCAAGCAATAGTTACAACTCAAATCCATGGAGTGGAAGATTGCCTGGAAATTTCAGTCCAGAAAATTCATCAAATACATCCAAGAAAGGTAAAGAAAAGCTTTCTGCTAGTCATAAAACATGTGCAGGTTTTGAAGATGTTGATGGAGATTCAAGTGGCTCAGAAAAGAGTCTTGATGAGGAACTTGGATTGCCCTCTATGAAGACTCCAGGAGTTAGAACGACACATGCAGATGATACAAGGAGAAGTGACCCAAGGCCAAGAAGATCTGGGAGGATGCAGAATTTTGTACAATGATTAACATATGATAGTTGCATGGCTCATCATTGTGCCTACATGACAAAGGTAATACAAGATGTTGAACCTTCTTGTTTTGAAGTTGCAATTGGAAATGCAGATTGGGAAAAAGCTATGGATGAGGAGATGGCTGCAATTTATGGAAATGATACATGGAAGCTGGTTCCATTGCCACAAGGAAAGAAACCCATAGGATGCAAGTGGGTTTACAAGGTAAAGCACAATGCTGATGGTAGCATAAGCAAGTATAAAGCACGTTTGGTAGCAAAAGGATATGCACAAACTTATGACATTGATTGTGAGGAAACATTAAGCCCTATAGCTAAAATGCCTACTGTCAGAACTCTTGTTGCATTAGCGACAGCCAAAGGGTGGATTTTGCATCAGATGGATGTGAAGAATGCTTTTCTACATGGTGAGTTACAGGAAGAAGTATACATGGACCAGCCACAAGGATATGAAGATTCAAAGCATCCAAAAATATGTTTGTAGGTTGCAAAAGGCTTTGTATGGGCTGAAGCAAGCTCCTTGTGCATGGCATGCAAGGATTGCTAATTACTTAACCACCATTGGGTTTTCTATGTGTGATGCAGATCATTCACTATATGCAAGAAAGGGTGATGATGGCATCACAATTGTGGCTATTTATGTTGATGACTTGATTGTAGGTGGTGATAATGAAGAAAAATTAAAGAGGTAAAGCAACTTCTTATGCAAGAATTTGACATGAAAGATCTTGGTGTGTTGCGCTACTTCTTAACCATTGAGTTCATACATACAGAAACAAGTATATGGATGTCGCAAAGGCAATATGCTTTGAATATGCTGCAAAAGTATGGTATGGCTGATTGTAAGCCAATTTCTATGACATTAGATCAGAATTTGAAGTTGGATACTAAATCAAGTGAAGCATTGGAAAATGCTACTATATACAGGAAAATTGTGGGAAGTCTTATATATCTCCCAATTACAAGGCCTGATCTAAGCTATATTGTTGGACTTGAAAGTCGGTTTATGCAAGTTCCTAGGAAGCCGCATTTGGATGCTCTGAGGTGCACTCTATGTTATGTGAGTGTTACTTTGGATTATGCATTGTTTTATGAAGCTGGTGTAGATTTGCAGGTTCATGGATACACCGATGCAGATTGGGTTGGTAGTACTCCAGATAGAAGATCTACTAGTGGCTTTCTATTCTCACTTGGAGGTGTAGCTATTACATGGAGCAGAAAGAAGCAACCCACTGTTGCTTTGTCAAGTACAGAGGCTGAGTATAGAGGTCTTGCAATGACAGCATGTGAGGCATCATGGCTGGAGATGCTACTTGCAGATTTAGGTGTGGAAGTGCAAAATCCTATCACAATCTATTGTGATAATCTTAGCAGCATACAACTAGCATGAAAACCTATTTTTCATGCTAGAATAAAGCATATCGAGGTACATTATCACTTCATCAGAGAGAAGGTATTAGCAGGTGATATTGATCTTGTTTATGTGAGAACAGATGAGCAGGTTGTTGATATCTTCGCTAAAGCACTTGGAGTAGAGAAGCTGAAGAAGTTTCGGAAGATGCTTGGATTAGAGGACATGGTGTTGATCTTGAGGGGGAGTATTGAGATATCAAGCTCAACATGTGATGATCTAGGATGACACGTATTACTTTTTCATTTCTCTGACATGTATAGTGGTCACGTTGCTGTATGTCAGGGACACTTCATTGAGCTTTATTAGATTTATCTACCGAGAGTGATGGCACATTTGTTTCTTGCCAGCTCACTCATTCGCGGACATTAGGTTTTTCCTTATGTACTAGTTATAAATATTGCAGTAGTTGTATTCTTGTGTTTAGGTCATTCTTGTACATTCCTTTTTATGTAATAGAAGAAGAAGAAAAAGAAGATCATTCTTCCTTGCCTCAATCTGAGTGTGTGCTTCTCTTTGATTGTGAGAGTGTGTGTGTGAGCTCTCTTCCTTATCTCCTTCCTCATGACATCTCAGCCCTCTCAGCCCTCCCTATACTTTCCTCCTACCCTCCATTCTCACTCATCTGCTCTTCAATGCACAGTTCTTTTGGTTCTTCTCTGGTGCTTGTTCTTTAATGTTCTTGGTGGACTTGGTAGCTGCCCAAATGTCCTTTTGAGATTTTGTAGCATAGGAATGATGGTGAAAACTTTGCTCAGAGTTTTGGTTGTTAGCTCTCCGAGATAGAGAGCCCATTAGGTGGTGGGCAACTGTTGAGCCTATAAAAGTAATATTGGTCAAAGTCAACACAATCAAAGTCAAAGGGTCAAAGTAAAAGTAGTCAAAGTCAACATATTCAAGGTCAAAGTCAACAAGGGCAAAGTCAATGGGTTCAAAGTTCAATTGTCAAGGTGCACAGGTAGTGCACAATCAAATTGCTCACAAAGGTTATGTTTTACGAAAAGTGGATGTAAGTTGTAGAATGTCTTTTTGTGATTTCTCTAAGCTTCAAAAGTGTTTTTAGAGGGTTTGGAAGGTTCAAGTGAACCCTCTCTTAGGTACACATTTGAAGAATTGAAGGGAAAAATGTGAAGCCATGTGAAGAGGAAGCGTATGCAAAAGTGAAAGTATGGCCTCCCATTTAAAATTTTTGTTTTAGTCTAAAGTCACTATAGGACAAAACAGGGATTCGTTGGCTGCCCACATTTGGAAACAATCTTGGGACATCAAAGTGAGCACCAAGATACTCTATCAGTTAGGAGTGTACGTGAATCGACATGCAAATCAAGGCAAGGCATTATTCTTGGTTAGACTAATCAAGGTGAGCATAGTCTACACTAGGAGAGAGAAGAGCAAGAGACATATAGTGAGTGTGCGACACAGAGAAGTGAAGTGCAAAGTGTGCAAGAAGATTGACTTAGGTGTGTGCAAAGGAGTGCTAACCAATGCAATCAAAGGTCACAAGGTCCCATTGAAGTTGTGTGCACATCGACAGAAGGTGTCCGTCCCTCCCTGTATTGGAAGCTTGAGTGCAAGGTGTGCACAAGTGCAAGCTCTTGGACAAGGTGGAGGTCTGGTGCAGAGAAGGTCGGCAACAACAAGAACCTTGGGTATTCTGTAACTTTGTTATTGTGCACTCTTCGGATTGTGTTGTACATCATTATTGTACTTCTTCCTTTATAATCAATTTACAGAAGTTTTCGGTGTTTGTATCCTTCTTACCTTCCTCTTCTCCTACAAACACACTCAAGTCCCTTTCTGCATAAGAATCCCCCAATAGAATGAGATTTCTCAATTTTCTAGTTTTCTAACTCATATGGAATCAAGAGGATATATACATGCAAATATACACACAAATAAAATGGGGTTGTAGAAAGAAAAAAGAGGCACATAGCTAAGGTGCCAAGATCAATGCTCAACAAGATGAATGTGCCGAATTGCTATTGGGAAGATATAGGAAGTAAAACCATAAATAGGTTTCATAATTCAATTTCTCATACTTTAAGTCCATATCAAGTATAATAAGAAATTGGACCCATCTTATCTCATGATTTTTAGTTTAGTATGTTATGTGTATATGCCTTATAAATTGAGGCATAAACTCAAAGAAAACGTTTAGAGTATATATCATTTGGTATTAAAATAAAAAAGGAGATGTGAGATGCTATGATTGTAAAATTGAAGAGCTAAAGGTTTATAAAGATTCTACCTTTGATCAATTTCTACCTTGTTACAGTGTAAAAGATTAATTGTGGCTCAAAGACATACATGATGCCAAGAGAAGAAATTTAAAAGACCAAGAAAGTGTGGAGATTCTTGGTCCTTCCACTTCAAGGATATAACTAGAGGTTATCCCACATCTCCATGGAAAATTAGGCCAAAATCATGTGAAAGGAATGAAGTCCAAAAGTATAAAGAACAAAAACTCTAAGTTGTACTCAGTTATTGAATCCATTTAAGTTAATTTTCATGCATTATTCTTCTTGGGTATATATTTCATCTCCTTTTTCACTTGGTGTTTTTATGGTGTTGTTGGAGTGTCCCAACCCCATATATAAACAATGAGAGTGAAAGAGTAGCTAGAAAAAGAAATCAAGATGGGAAGGATAATTGAGAAAGGATGAAGAGACAATGGGTGAGAAAGATGAGCGAACTAGAAGAAAGCTTGAAAGAAACAAAAACAAAAATAATCAAGATCACATCCCAAACACACTCTCAAACATCACCACCATCTCCGCCATCTCTTCAAATCCCACCACCCAAAGCAGGATCAATCTTAGCCGATCCTATTCATGAAGACTTGGACATGATGTTCAAAGCTTATCATGCTCAAATACAGGAAGGTCCAAATGTGGTAGAGTTAGAAAATTGTTATCCTAGAGCAGATCTGGAGATTGAGAGAACCAAGATTTGTGCAAAAATGACAGAACTAACTCATGTTATGTTTGATGCAAGCCTTCTTTTCAATCAGGTGAACTCAATGAAGCCATAATTACATTTCAAAGGACTTTTGGAGAGGTTAGAGTAGTTAGTATCCACACATAAGATTGTAGCTACTCCAAAGGCTTAGACTAATGGAAGAGAAAGAATAAGTTTGCCACCATAAGAAGCTTATGTTCCTAATTCCACTAATGATGGAATTCCTTCCTCCATAAATCATTAATTCAAAGAGTTCTTGAGAGAGATAGAAGAGGAGAAACGGGCAAAAGAGAGAGAGAACCCTCCTCCTATTGAAGTAGTGGATTATCTGCATGATCATTTCCCTCAAGACATTCCCTCCCTATATGGGGAGCAAGAAGATATGTAGTCAAGCAAACAATTAGATTTTGAATCCAATTCCTTGTAGGATTTGCCTCAATTTACAGGCCCTTGGGAGTCTAAGTCTATTCACATGAGATCCCCCACAATTATGGTTAGGAATGATGAATCAATTCTACCTAGGAACACAAAGGTAGTGAAGAACACTCAAGTGTAGTGCCACCTCACTTTAGAGGAGCTACTTAAGATTAAACCTGAGTTGAGGGAACCATATAGCTAACCAAGTGCCCGAAGTATCTAAGTCCCAATTTCAGGTAGGATCACATAAGACAATGCCAGAGAGACCCTTGGATAAGATACGAGAGATGAGCGAAGGAGAAGAAGGAAACAACTATCTTCGTATTACTTACCAAGGCTATACAACAAGGGCTATTCTAGATTCAAGAGAAAGAATTGCAATTGTTACTACTTCCCTATTGAAACATTAGGACAAGCCAACTCTTTGACCCACTAGAAAAAAATTGCAAATGGTAGACTAGCATATGGAGAAACCTTTAGGGTTGTTAGAATGGATAACTCTCACTCTTCTGGTGTAGAGTTTGAACAGACATTCACCATATGAAACTTTGGCAAGAACCATGTCTATGAAATGATTTTAGGAAGACGATTTATGAGACAACTATAGATAGTGCAAGATTGGGGAACCAATTCTCGGTACTTACAACACCTAGGTGTAACCACCAAAGTCAATCTCAAAGATTATTCCCTAGAGACATACCACCCTTGCAATGGAGCCCAGTCCATAGAACATTAGATGAGACAGAGTAAGTGCATTCCTTAGGATTGGAATATTCATGGATGCATGAAGACACATACCTATGAATGTGTAAAGTTGTAGTGGAAGAAGAGAGGAGATTATCCTCTAGAAACCTAGGTGCTAATGAAAATGCATGATCTATTCATGACCCAGCCTATGCACCTATGATATTTCCGGATGAGGAATGTGAACCCCATGGTTGGGCAAAAATCCTAGCTATGATGGACATAGCTATCAATGAGGATCAGTGGACACCCCATTGCAATGAAGATGGCTATGACATCTGAGTTTTCACAATAGAACCACTTATGCTTGAACTAATTTTAGAAGAATGTGAGCCTAGTACATCAATACTCCCTTAAGCTAGATGATGAATCCATTAGTATGGAATTGTTTTGTGGCTCAGAAGAAGAGTATCTTTATTTGATAGAGGCTAGGACTCAAGAATTTGAAAGATGTAAACATGAGGAGAAGTCAACTAAGCCAAAAGATGATAAGTATGAGAAGAAAGAAAAAGAGAAGAAATTACCCACACAAGAAGAAGAAGATTCTTTGTTTGAAGTGCCAGATAATTTCAAGAAACATGAGATTGAGGATAGAAAGATAATGATAAGAATGCCTAAATGCAAAGCACTTGAAGGTGAAGGCTATGACAACAAAGAAAAGGCCATGAAGATGGTAGTGACCATAGAACATGGAGAGGAGAGATGTAAGTACATAGGACATCACTTGAGTGATGATGAGGAATGCAAGTTAATAGAGTTGTGTCATAGAATATAGAGATGTATTTTCTTGGAGTTACAAGGACTTGAAAGGAGTAGATCCAGATATCTGCTCTCATAGGATCTAGATGACCTTAGAAGCTAAGCCAACCAAATAGAAGGCTTACATATACTAATAACTATGCAACCAAAATAAAAGAGGAAATTGATAGCTTGATAGAAGCTAGATTTATCTATGATATTGAGCATACCAAATGGGTATCTTTCACTATAGCACAATGATAAGTATCAATGCAAGGAGATCCACCTCATAGTTTTCAATATGAGAAGATGTGAGGATGGTATGACGACCATAAGCTAGTGAGAATGCAAGTGTGTGAGTGAGAAGCACACTAACATGCACATACATACACATGCATACACGGAAAAATAAAGAGATCAAGAAATAAAATATTTGATTAACAAATAATATGATCACAATGTCTTTAGTTCTCTTCAATTCCCAAAATGCTCCTTCAAAATTGAGCTCTCTATCTCTTTTTATAGTTTTTCACTAGCTTTGGCCCTATCTTGTTGGAACATCAAGATTACACTATGCTTGAGGTGGATTTGATCTACATAAAAAAGCTACGGTTTGGATTATGCCAAAATATCCATTGAAGCATTCTTTTACCTATGCTCATTTATTGTATTTTTTTAAAAGATTTTTTATGGATCATTTATTGTTGTAAAAGTTTAGAGCCTTATACATGTAAAAGTAGAAAAAGAGAGCTAAACTTCCATGTATTTGAGGTGGTTGAGTTGCAATCAAGGAATCAATGAATCACCTAAAAGTAGATCAAACTAGATCACTTTCCTATATTATAGGAAAGTGAATTGATTTCCTCCACCAACTAATCCTGCCTTCATTTGAATTCAAAATCCACTTGTAGAAGTCGTGGAGCACTTCACGAGTCTATATAACGACTTCAAACCACTTGTACATTACATGGACGCAATATACATACACTTCTGGCCATCATTGTCTTGCTCCATTTTTCTGCATCATCTTCTTCAGTAATAGTAAGCTTGCAAAGGCTACTGCTCTCTCTACAGAGCTCAAAGTTGGATGAGTGAGAACCCATTGAAAGATATTAGTGTCTAGTTTATTTATATAAATTTTCAAAGAATTTTGTCAAGTAGATTAGGAGAAATCTCAATTTTTCTGTCTCGGGGTCTATCTCTATGCATTCCTGAAAAATAGGAGGTACCATTGTTGAGTGTCAAGTTCATTCCAAAAGCATATTTTGCTTATTACTTGTACTCTTGTGCATTATATACACTCACCCTATGTGTATCACTCCTCCAAAAGTATTTTTTCCAATTGTAATCATGTTGGCTGCTATGAGCATTTCAAGTTGATTGTCTCATCCAAAGATAGTAAGTATTTTGAGTTAGTCAATGTGCAAACCTATCTATTTTGTATCGACTCTTTCTCCTTGATGCTCCAAAGTATATAGTGCATTTTGTTGCACTTATCGCATGCCTATAAGGTCTATTTGAGTATCCATAAGCTCAAGGCCTGGTCTTGTGCCGTTTGGCTAGACCGAACTTCGTCGCTTCGCAACTCACTTGGATGGGTGATGGCTTTCCCTCAATGATTGAGAAGCTTTATCGACACAACTATGCGGCTTGGAAAATCAGAATGGAGGCCTATTTACAAGATAGAAGTCTTTATGGAATTGTAGCAAGTGATGAAGCTATGCCTATTCCAAGATCCAAAGGATGACCTACATAAGAGGAGATAGATAAGCTCACACTTTGGTGTGCACGATATGCTCAAGCAAGGTCGTACATACCAAACTCTATGTCTGACTTTATATAATCACATATTAGAGGATGCAAGACATCTCAAGTGACTTGGGATGCCCTAGAGACTTTCTTTTTTGCTAGTACCAAAGCAAGAAAGAATCATCTTTGGAATGAGCTCAACCAAATGAAGAAGACATCTAAACAAACCATCATAGAGTTTGTTACCAAGGTCAAGGAGGTTGCAGATTAGTTAGCATCCATTGGAGAGTTGATTGAAGAAGAGGCTAATCATGAGGCAAACTCTCAATGGGATTCGCAGTGATAAGCAATGGCAATCCTTCACCATGGCTTATGATCTCATGATGGATGTCCAAACTCTAGACTTCAACATCTTTCTTGGACAACTCTTCAATCAAGAGGCCAACAATAGCATAAAGGAAGGTAACTCCTATCATTGTAAATCAACTAGTGCTCTATATGCATATAATAAGTATAAGAAGTTGAAAGGCAAGAAGAAGGGAGAAAATGAAGAGGAGACTTCCCAACCCAACTTCGTAGGCAAGAGTAAGCGGAAAGGGAAGAAGAAAGGAGCAAAGCATGACAAAGCCAAAGGTCAGAATGTTCAACTTTGTGCCGTGTGTGATAAGACCAACCACACCACTCATAATTGTTGGTTTAATGGGAAGACCTAGAAAGGAAGTGGAAGAGGTGGATATGGCAGCAATAGAGGCAGAGGTGGACACAACTTCAACAATAACAATAGAGGCCATAAAAGAAGGGACTACAACAATTATTCTGAAGATCATGCACATGAAGACTCATTGCTTCTAATGAATCTAAGACACAAAGAAAGTAAAGAATATGATCATTTGTTCTACATAGATTTTGGATGTTCAAATCATGTTACAGACAACATTGCTCTTCTATCTGATTTGGAAAAGTCCAAAGCATAGACATGAAGTTCAAACAGGGGATGACACAAATCACAATGTGGAGAAGGTTGGTAATGTCAAAGCTTCCAATGGCACGACAAACATTCTGAGTAAGGTTCTCTGTGTAGCCACTATCACTAAAAACCTAATAAGTGTAGGCCAAATAGTTGAAAAAGGCTTGCAAGTTAGGTTCACCCAACATGTAGCTTTTGTAGAAGATCCATGTCAAGGCTTCAAGAAGATATCCAGAGGTGAGAAGCATGATAGGCTCTTTACTTTTGAAGTAGGAGAAACCAAGAATGTAGCTCTATTCACTTTTGGATCTCAAACCCTAAGTGAGTTTGAAGTGTGGCATAAGAGACTTGCTCATGTGAATGAAAGAACCTTGAAGGATATATGCAAGGATCAAAGTGTTATGGGACTCCCAAACATATCAAAGCAACACATGATCAATAGATGTGATGCATGTCAGATTGGGAAGGCACAAAGGCAGCCATTCAACAACAAAGGCTACATCCACAACAACTTATTGGACTTAGTACATACAGATGTATGGGGACCAAGTTAAGAACTTTTATTGGCAGAGTCAAGCTATTATGTGTCATTTATTGATGACCATAGTAGATGGACTATTCTATTCTTTATCAATATTAATAATGAAGTGTTTGATTACTTCAAAAAAGTATATAGCACATGTGGAGAATCATATAGGTAGATCACTCAAGAAGCTCAGATCTTATGGAGAGGGAGAATACTTTTCCAAAGAGTTTGATGAGTTCTTGCAAGATAAAGGTATCAAAAGGGAAGTGAATACCATGCACTCTCCTCAACTAAATGAAATTGTAGAGAGAAGAAACAAGACATTGGTTGGATCAACCAGAACAATGCTTGAAGAGAGAAGGTTGCCACATTATCTATGGGCAGAGGCTATTTCAACTACTGTGTACCTTGTCAATAGACTACTATCCAAATCACTCCAAGTTATGACTCCTTACAAAGCATGCCATGGAAGAAAACCTAGTCTTGGAAATTGGAAGGTGTTTGGTTGTTTAGCTTATGTTCATGTACCATCAAAAATAAGAGGTAAGCTAGATGAAAGGGCAACAAAGGCAGTGTTTATGGGTACGACTCAACTGAGATGGGTTACAAGTTCTATAATCCTTCAACCAAGCAATTCAGTAGAAGTAGAGATGTTGTTTTTGAAGAACATAGGTCCTCGTATGATGAAGAAAAACAGAAGGTAATTCTACCATATGATCTTGATTCTCATTCTCGTCAATTAGGAAGCAAACATGATACATAGGTCTAGGATCCAAGAAGTGATATAGATGATGACCAAGATGAAAGGGAAAAGGATTACAAACTATGGAAGTCAAGAGGCAAAGCAAAGATGCAGGAGTGTGGAGAATGCTCTAAGCAAGCTCCTAGAAGATCAACAAGAGAGAAGAAACAACAACAAAGGTATGGATATGATTCCACATTTGTTATAAAGCATTTAATCTACTTGGCAAAAGACTCAATTTCAAAACCCTCAACCTATGAGGAGGCAAAGGGAAACCCTAATTGGGAAAAGGGAAACCCTAATTAGGGAAACCCTAATTGAAGGAGGTGGACACTTGGGAGTTGGTTCCAATTTCATCCAATAAAAAGGTAATTGGTCAGAGATGGGAATATAAAGTTAAAAGAAACTGAGATGGATCAGTTTGTAGGTACAAGGCAAGATTAGTTGCCAAAGGATTCTCACAAACTCATAGTATAGACTATGAGGAAACATTCTCACCAGTTACAAAGATGACTACAATCACAACATTGATAAGTGTAGCTATTGCAAGAAATTGGAGACTCCTTCAGCTTGATGTAAAAAATGCATTTTTAAATGGTTGGATAAGTGAAGAGGTATACATGTCACAACCTTGAGGTGTTTAAAACCCTAATCATGCATCTTATGTTTGCAGACTTAAGAAAGCATTTTATGGATTGAAACAAGCTCCTAGAGCTTGGAATTATAGTTTGGTTACATACCTTCAAGATCAAGAGTTCAAACCTAGCAATTGAGATCCTTCTCTATTCATCAAAAGGGATCACAATGAGGTTATATATCTATGTGTATATGTAGATGGTATTATTGTGACAGGTGATGATGTGAATGGCATTCAAAGGATCAAGAGACACATGCAAGAGGAGTTCAAAATCAATGACTTAGGTGAGCTCACATATTTCCTAGGTATGCAAGTGGTTTACACAGATGAAGGGATGTATCTAATCAAAGAAGATACATTCAAGGTCTACTTCTCAAGTTCAGAATGGAGAACACAAAGCTTGTAGGTACACCTTTGGAGATGAATCATAAATTTCATGTTTATGAAGGTGAGAATATTGAAGACATTAAAGAATATAAAATCTTGGTAGGTAGCTTGATATATGCTACTCATACAAGGGCAGGCATCTCATATAGCATAGGAGTACTAAGATAGTTCATGCACTCGCCATGGATGCAGCTAAGAGAGTACCTAAGTATCTCAAAGGTACAATCAATGAAGGTATATTCTATCCTTACTCTTCAAATTTGGATATCAAAATCTATTGAGATGCAGATTGGGTAGGAGCTAAGGATGATAGAAGAAGTACCTGTAGTTAATTAGCATTTGTAGGTTCAAACCTAGTGTCATGGAGCTCCAAGAAGCAACCAACAGTTGCTTTATCCTCAAGTGAAGCAGAGTATAGAGGTTTGACCACAATAACTCAAGAGGCAATATGGTTAAAAGCATTGTATACAGATTTGATTCTTGTGAGTTCCAAACCTCACATATTTGGAGATCCTGTAATTTCCATGCATCTAGTAGCAAACCCTATTTTGCATGCAAGAACCAAACTCATAGAGGTTCATTACCACTTCATGAGGGAGAAGCTCATGGCAAAGGAGATTACATCTCTTTTGTTCCAACTGAAAAGCAAGTAGCAGATATGATGACAAAGGAACTTGATGGAATAAAGCTTTGTAGATTTAAATCCATGGTAGGTATTCAACCTATTAGAGAATGAAGACTCAAGCATACTTTAGCTTGAGGGGGAGTTGTTGGAACATCAAGCTTACACTATGCTTGAGGTGGATTTGATCTACATAAAAAAAGCTATGGTTTGGATTATGCCAAAATATCCATTGAAGTTTTCTTTTACCTATGCTCATTTCTTGTATTTTTTAAAAAGGTTTTTTACAGACCATTTACCATTGTAAAAGCTTAGAGATTTATACATGTAAAAGTAGAAAAAGACAACTAAACTTCCACGTATTTGAGGTGGTTAAGTAAAATCAATGAATCAATCAATCACCTAAAAGTAAATCAAATTAGATCTTCACTTTTCCTAGATTGTAGGAAAGTGAATTGATTCCCTCCAACAACTAATCCCGCCTTCATTTGAATTTAAAATCCACTTGCAGAAGTCGTGGAGCACTTCAAGAGTCTATATAAAGACTTCAAATCACTTGTACATTACATGGAAGCAATATACATACACTTGTGGCCATCATTGTCTTGCTCCTTCATTTTTCTACATCATTGTATACCTAAGTCGTGAAGTCTTAGGGACTTGTGTCGATGAGACTGTACCTCAATCGCCCCACAAGTGCATAGAGTCGTGGATTAATACATGTTTAATTATCAATCTAAGAGGTTAGACGTACCAAGTGTATGAAGACATGTGCACACATGATTCAATGCTACAATGCAAGTGACTTGTCTCAACTATCTCTCCAATTCACTAATTCTCCGAAAATGCATGTCGCAATACCAAATACAGTAGTAAGCACAACTTCTAACTTTTCTCTCAGCTTAGAACTCTGAATATGAGTCAATAGTGAGTTCATTTCGAAGCTCTCGATGAGACGCATCTAATGTGGTGTTTTTTAGTTAAATCTGACAAACACACTTCAAATTAGGAGCAAAATAGTGAATGGCGGGAAGCACCTACACCTGATTCACAACACTTTAAGGCTCACACATGTACTACAATAGTTCAAAAGTGATGGGAAGGGGTAGACAACAGTCCTACACACACATTTCAAGCATTGGACACACACAAAAGCTCTTGGAGAAGATGATTATCAGTAATAAAGAGGCAAAATTGAAAATTAGTTTCAATTCTCACAATGGCAAAAAGTTCTTTACAAGAGTCACCAAGTGACTTATATACATGTGCCCAAAAATTGGTCCTTTCATACAAGAGACTGGCACTTTTATTTAAAAACTCTGATTTCCTACTATGTTACAAAGATTATGTTACAATAATTGGAGTATATGCATCTAGAGGACTCCTCTAGTGCATTTACATGGCTTCATGAGGTTTTTATAGGAAGTTGAAGAAGAAAATTTTTGGGGCTCCCTCTTCTGTGCTTCTTTTACTTTGCAACACTCTCCCCCTCTTTGTCTCTGTTGTCCCTTGACAGGCTTTGTTTCTTGTCTACGGCTTGTTCATTATTCTTCCAATACATGCGCCTAGTGGTCGAGGAAGCGGCTAGGACTTTCAGAGAATTCGTTACCTTATCTGAGCCTCAGTCCTATGCTTCCATTCTCCCCTTGGTATTCCTTACATTCATAACTCTATGTTACTATGTTATCATTGATACCTGTCAAGCTCTTTTTCACCACACACATCATTTGGTAAGCATTGCATCTGTTTTTGTCTTTTGGTTGATGCTTCAAAGCTCTAGTCTTTAAATATTCTTTCACATCCTTTGGGACCTAATGCTTTTCTTTAGCCTGTTCATTTCTTTCCACCACATGCACCTAGTGGTCGAGGAGACAGTTAGGACCTTTAGACAATTTGTTACTTTATCTGATCCTAAGTCCTTTGTGTACAGCATCCCCTTGGTATTCCGTACATTCATTCATCTGGGTTGCAGTGATAATTCGGTTTCCGACACATGCATCTAGTGGCTAAGAATGTGAATATCTTAGTCACTCTTTTCCACTTTTCAGCCTCTACCTCTTTCTAACTTTTGGTCTTTGAATAAATCTTTGTTTCCACTCTTCGGGACCTCCTTCTTTTATGTAGAAGCTTGGTGCGTGTGAAGCCTGATACGTGCCCCTGCAGGTCTTTGGGTAGAGGGTGGTTCTTTTTATTGAGTTGTTTTGTTTTTTTATTTTCTTCTTCTTCTACTTTTACTTGATTCTCCCTCCACACGTCCCTCCTCCCAAACTCTATCATCCCTGATAGGCTTTTTCTGGCGACGTGAGTATGTTTGAATGACTTTCTTCTCTCTTTGATTTAGTAAATTGGCTTCACATATCATTAGCTCTTTCCATTGTTGTGATTTTACTCCATCATCTAGTGCCTATATGTGATCTACAAAGAAACTCAGTTTGTAGGCCACCAATCTAGCATTTAAATTCAAGGTCATTTTTACAAAAATGTCTAAATCTATCTGAAAAAATCCTATAAATAATGCTTCCTCGAAGGTCTGCATGTATGGACTCGGTAGGAACATTAACCACGAGTATATAGCCATTATTGTAAGTCTGCTTGGCATGATAGATAGATAAAAATTAAGTGCGTCTGCTCCTTGATTGATGCCGATAAAATTCAAAAATGTATATTGAGCATGTTTAAATACTTTCAGAATGGTAAGGAGCATGCTCAACACTTTATTTGTCATTTTGATGGCTAGGTCTAGTACAGTAGCATATCTTGATAGCCAAAATTCAATTGTGCATACCATATATTCTTTTGTAGGTAGGTAATTATGTGGTGGACTCGGTAATAATGGGTAGTTCAACCACTAATTATTTATTGTGGCATGGTGTTGTGCTTCCCAAAATTGCATCCAGGCTCATCTTCTGGGGATGGGACAGAAAGATGGATCACCTGTAATAAGTAAGGTGTTGACTCCCAATGTACTCGTAAAGTTGGATGTTTTTCCAAAAATTTCCTTCTCTAAACCGGATCTGCCCTATCAAACTCTTCGTGTGCCTAAGAAAATGTATCCATTTTGAATTTCAAATCTTGATCTTGTTCCTTTTGGGTAATCTTCTTAATGTAGCGTTTGGTTTCCTCTTTTAATAAGCCATATGGTATATTGAAGGGCTTCAAAATTTGCTCAAAATTCTTACTATCGATTTTTGCTTCTTTCATTACCTTTGCCACTTGATCTTCAAACTGTATTTTCAAGTGTGACCTGAGCTATCTCTATGAGCTTCCTGCATATTGCCAATCTCTCCTTTTCTAGCTCTGCTTGTGGGTAGAGTTTTTCCTATTGTTCTATGCTTGGTCATGTCGTGATTTTGGATTGATAAGCTTTTAACCACATATCCAAGTCCTCCGGTATTGGGTAAGCTAGAATAGATTTTGGTTTGTCTAGCTTCTATGTTTGGGTCTTTTGATAAGTGTTTCTTTGCCCTTCTTATTCCTGAGGTTTCTTACTTTCTTTCGCATCTTTCTCGTTCTCTTTATTTTTCTTCTTTAACCATTTATTCCTGAGTTTTTCTCTTGTAGTCTTCCAACTTTGTGTATTCTCTTTTTGGTTAGTTTCTCATAAGTCTACTGAATCCTCAACTATATGTATCTTGGGCTGTACACTTTTATCCATTTTGGGTTTAGACTCTCGTTCTTTTACTGCTTGTCCTTTGGCTTGAGCTCGAGTAATGGCTTTTAATGGTATTGTGTATTCTTTATCACTTCCAGATGATTCAATAAATTCTATTACATTAATCTCAATAGTGCTATGAACCTTGCTGGGGTTTTTCGGGAAGTCTCTAATCAGATGCTCCTTGCCACAATCGTTGCAATACCCTTCTCATGTTTTATGAGGTGGAGGGTTAAATGGAAATATGCATTCTTGTATGAAGTGATCTCCACCGCATCTATAGCATGGTCCGCTTGGTGCAAGTGGTCTAATAGGTGGTCTCACTAGGACTGGTGCTTTAGGTGTAGTGTACATTAGGTTCGCATATTCCGGTCCATAAGAGTTGTCATATCCTTCATAACCGTAATATTGTTGTTTGTATGTCTGGTCATATTCTACCAAGCTAGCATCATAAAGATAGTATTCTCCCTAGGTATGTTCATATCCTTGATTTGTAGCCTCTGCATTAGTTAAAGGTGTGGTGGGCACTATGGCTCTTTTCTTGGTTTCCTCTAGTTGAGTGTATTTGACTAGCACTACATTCCGTGGATGGCATGGTTGTTGCCATAGCACCGGTTGTGGTTGTCCATATCCTCCTTGGTCATATGGCATGGGTGCTCCCTATGGTACTGGATAAAGGTTGTATCTAGGAATCTCTCTTCCTTGTTCTCTAGGAGGGTATACATAAGGCCCGTATTGGGGTTGAGTCATTGGTCTTGGTTGTCTATTCAATGGGCAATTTTCAGTAGTGTGGTCGGTATATTTCTGCTCAATATGACAATACAGGTTGGGTCCTTAGGGTGATTTTCTATTGTAAGGGTAAGGTTGTTGCATTCCTAAACCTCCTCTTGTGCATGCGTGGGGCAGCTGGTCTCCACTGCACTGGTTACATCTTCGCAACATGGGCATTCTCATTGGGGGGTTCTGATAGTTTCTTTGTTCGTGCACTCCTAATTTTTTTTGCCACCAATTCTACTAATTCCTCCACGTTACTTGAATTAGGCGTTAACGGCGATACGATACCAGTAATACACCACGATATGATACCAATGATTGGCATGATATGATACTATTGAACAAGGTCATACGATACTAGATCTGCTCACGATATGATACCTCATTGGGGTCATGACACGATACCAACCTCAGGACACGATACTATTGCAAGAGATGATACCATACCAAGGAATTCTGTCACGATACAATAACAATAGTTAAATGATACGATACCACTATGTGAACGATACGATAACAATTCCCCTACGATACAATATTGCGACCTAGGCGATACGATACTCTGATCTAATATGATACCAAGATTATGGTGATACGATACCAAGAGAAGTATGATATGATACCAAGAGAATCATGATATGATACCAGATGGACCGCGATACGATACCACCTAAGAATCGCGATCGTGATACCAGCACTTGGTGATACACGATACCTCAAGGGGGTATGCACAATACGATACTAGGCTAGTATTGCGATACTCGAGAATTTTGGTATCATGATACCAAAACTCAACCGATCGCGATACTACAACCAAAAGTGATCGAAACTTAAAATTTTTTGTGCAAAGTGTGTATATTTCTCTCCTCTTCACTTATAGCTAAGTATGCCCCACAAAATCTCACTCCAACCCTTCTGTCCTACCCCGCGATACCACATGTGTGTTCAATCATGTTTTTTAATGTGCTTTTGATTTTCTAAGGTTACAGGGTTGATGGGCTCACCTTCAACAATACCACTTCTTAGTTTTGAGCTCACCAGATCAGTAATGTGCTTGCTTCCCATGATACAAACTCCGCGATACCGATCGCTACTACTCTCCACGATACTTGCTCAAAACAAGTAACTAAAGACTAACTATTTTTTGGGTTTTAAGGCCTTGGCTGACCAAGTGCCTAAACTGAACTGAACTAGAAAATTTTTATTTCTTCCCCTTTTTTTTCTTTTTGAGTTTCCTGATGGAGATTTGCCTATCCTAACACTACCGTTCTCTCTTCCCTAAACCCTAACTCTTCCTCACTCCCTTACTCCTAGAACTAAACCTAAAACTCATTACACGCACTCCTAAAGTGTGAAGTAACAACTGCTGAAATGGTTGAGGATTTGCCACCCACTGAATTCACCTCTACAAGTACAACTCATTCACTCCATAGCCATAACCATCACGAAGGCACTTTGTTTGGGACAATCTCGGCAATGACACCAAAAACATGTGTACCTAAGTCGTGAAATCTTAGGAACTTGTGTCGATGAGACTGTAACTCAATAGCCCCACAAGTGCATATAGTGGTGGATTAATACACATTTAATTATCAATATGAGAGGTTAGACATACCAAGTGTATGAAGACATGTGCACACATGATGGTAAGTGAAGTATCAATGCTACAATGCAAGTGACTTGTGTCAACTACCTCTCCAATTCACTAATTCTCTGAAAATGCATGTCGCAATACCAAATATAGTAGTAAGCACAAATTCAAACTTTTCTTTCAACTGCAAACTCTGAATATGATGAATAGCAGGTTCATTTCGAAGCTCTTGACTAGATGCATCTAATGGCAGTATGCTTTTAGTCGAATCCGACAAACACACTTCAAGTTATGAGCAAAATAGTGAATGGCGAGAAGCATCATCACCTGCTTCACAACTCTTTAAGGCTCACACATGCACTACCGTAGTTCAAAAGTGATGGCTAAGGGGTAGACAATAGTTTTACACACACATTTCAAACATTGCACGCACACAAAAGCTCTTGGAGAAGATGATAATCAACAAGAAAGAGGCAAATTCAAAAGTCAGCTTCAATTGTCACAATGGCAAAAAGTTCTTTGCAAGATTCACCAAGTGACTTATATACATGTGCCCTAAAATTGGTCCTTTCACACAAGAAACTGGCACTTTTATTGAAAAACTCTAATTTCTTACTATGTTACAAAGATTATGTTACAATAATTGGGGTTTATGCATCTAGAGGACCCTCTAGTGCATTTACATGGCTTCATGAGGTTTTTATAGGAAGTTGAAGAAGAAAATTTATGCCACAATTTGAAAATTTTGGGGGCTCCCTCTTCTGTGCTTCTTTTACTCTACAACAATAATCTTCTTCAGCAATAGTAAGTTTGAAAAGGTTGTTGCTCTCTCTACAGAGCTCCAAATTGGATGAATGAGAACTCATTGGAAAGGTATTTGTGTACAATCCATGTATATAAATTGGCAAAGCATTTTGTTTAGTATATTGTGAGAAATCTCAATTTTTTGTCTCAAGGTCTATCTTTATGCATTCCTGAAAAATAGGAGGTACCACTATTGAGTGTCAGGCTCATTCCAAAAGTATATTTTGCTTATTACTTGTACTCTTGTGCATTATATACACTCAAACCTATGTGTATCACTCCTCTAAATGTATTTTTTCCAATTGTAATCATGTTGGCTGCTATGAGCATTTGAATTTGATTGTCTCATCCAAAGATAGTTAGTTTTTTGAGCTAGTTAATGTGCAAACCTAGATGTTTTGTATCGACTCTTTCTCATTGATGCTCCAAAGTACATAATAAATTTTATTGCACTTATCGCATGTCTGTAAGGTCTATTTGAGTCTTCATAAGCTCAAGGGCTGGTATTGTGCCAATTGGCTGGACCAAACGCTTCACAACTCACTTTTCTACCTCCTACAAGCTTCTTCAAGTTCTTTCATATCTAGATCTAGTGTTTGGACTAGTTAAAAATTAGGTTCCTAGTCTATTTTGGAGGCTCAAATGAGCTCTAAAAATTATGAAAATTGGCATATACATAGGTCTAGTACTCCTCAAGCTTGAGAATCCCAAATTTGAACAAAATGGAGTTGGGATTGTCAAAAACAAAATTTACAATGGAATGTAGTGATCAAAATCACTGTCCCATGAGGAATTGCATTCAAAAATTTGTTGGGCCTAATTTTTGGATCTTTTTTAACTTCCTCGCCTGCTTGGTCCTTCTTGGCCTTTGCTATGTCTTGACTATCTTTGACTAGTTTGTTGCATGCTTCCTTGTCTCATCAAGTTTCTTGGACCTCCTTGGCTACTATCAACATCCCCCCTCTCTCACGTTTGTCATCCCTAACACACCTTTGTTGTGAAGGCTATGCAATCTAATATTTGAGGACATCCATGGCCAAATGATGTTCATTGAGATGGAGGCCTCTTGCTAGATCTATCATTAAAGTGTCCCAATCAATTGGACCTGGTATATCCAAATGTGGAATACGTAGCTATTCTGCATGCAAGGCTTGTTCAATGGCAAATAATTTCAATAAATGTATGGGTCTGGGAATGAAGATCTCTAAGTGGTATTTCAAGAGCCTTCTGGAGAACATTTCCTCAAAATTTTGCTTATAACAAGCAGGTAGGTACTTGATGTGGGAGAGCTAAGCAAAGATTCTTGACGGAGAGGGTTTTGCTCATATCATATGCCAAGTCAAGTTTATCTTCATTGAAGTAGGGAGCAAAGATATACGGGGCTTTAATATTCTTCAAGGCTTTGAATACCACATTCATTAACTAGAAAATCTTAATCATACACATATTGGCAACAATGTCAAGCACATTTTTGAAGTGGGATGACCAGTGGTGTATGGTTGATATCATGTAGGCCACAATGGGTAAGGATAGTTCATCCAATTGCAGCATCCCTTAGTTGTGTTCACCTTGATTGCACATTTGAGCCATGCCCTTTGGAGCGGTACAAGACAATAGCATGGATTATATTTGATATGTAAGGGTGCATTGGATCATGTGCACATCATATTTGGATAGGTGGCAATTAATCATGCCCTCTAGCTAGGTTGAAATATGGTACCTTTTCTTGCTGACTCGGGAAGTTCTTTGGGCTCGGATCGAGCTGCATAGGTTAGTTCATTTCTCATCACGCTTTTTATTGTTGTATTGTAGTATGCAAGAAGTACAAAGTAAGGCACGTATTGCAACTCTAATGTGGTGATGAGTTGTTGATGAGAGATGTTCTAGAAATATGCAGACTTGAGTATTGTGTCTTTGAGATTTGCTAGTTATTGAACCTGAATAGCTACTCGATCATCATGTGTTCAACCAATTTCTTCTACCCTTTTTAGCCATTCAGGCATGTCAATCTCAAATGTCTCTTGGCTCTCCTCTGTAGTGTGTCCCCTAAATATTGGATGATCATGTTGGAGCTATGATACACATTGAATCATCATATTAAATGTATTATGTATAGATGTAGATGCAAGATTGATAGGGGTGAATGCAAGGGGAATGGGAGGGGGTTTGGGAGTTATGAATGCTTTGCCTGATAGTGGTGATGTGGGTGGAGAGGGGATAGGGGATTGCAAAAGTATGGGGGGAGGGGTGGTACCATGGGCGGTGATGTGTCCATAGGATCTGACAATGTTGTGCATGTGGGTTCTACCATGAAGACAGGTATGGTAGGTGTGGTGCACGTCTATGTAAAGTGATGTGGTTACTATTGTGCATGAGTAGGAAGGAAATTTCATGGGGTAGCAAGTGAAGCCTTCCATAAATGAAATGTAGTGTTGTTGGATGGTGGTGGAAATGGTTGCATATTGGAGAATGGAAGACGAGAATGGAAAGTAGGGATCCTTGGTGAATGGGACTTGGGTGCAAGGGTTACGAGGAAACCAATAATGCCCTCAATAGGTCCCAAGGTGGCCTATAGTATTGGGTAAGATGGGGTGGCTGATGATTAGTTCCAAAATTTTAGAAATGGTGGTGTAGAGAGGGTTAGTGATGGAAGAAAAGAAGGTGGCTAGGGAGATTGGTGCATGAAAGCTGAAGGAGGGTGTGGATGTAACAATTAGGGTAGTGCTGATGACTAGGATGGTACGAGGTGATGATTAGGGAGGGGTCTCATAGGTGGGTTCTCTGGTTTCCATGGTGGTCGTGGTTTAAATGGTGGCATGTACATCAATCATGGTGGGAGGGGATAGAGGTTGCTGAGGTGGGATCGAAGATGTTTGAACAAACATTTTTGTTGTGAGATCAATGGTTGCAGCTGAAGAAGCCTCTTACACTATGGTTGCTTTGTGTTCAGATACAAGAATTTAGATGTTTTTTCCATGGTGTTCTCATGTCTCCACACACCTTTGATCATAACGAGGTGTGGGCTTTTGTAACATGGTGTAAATTGCTTTAGTGAATCCCAATGATTTAATTAGAAGTTGGAGTGTTTCAATGAAATGTGGATCCACTCCTTTATCGCTTAAACACTTGCTCAATTAGTGCTTTGCCTATAATAAAGGAAATATGGTGTCATTCTTGCATGCTCATAATTGTGTCATAGAGCCTTTGTAATTGTGCCATGTAAGAAAGCTCCCATAGCTTTTGTTGTTCATCATTTTGTTCTTCTTTGTCCTCTTCATCTTCCTCATCTTTTTCTTCCCCGACCAGCTCTTGTTGTCCTTCTTCATGTTGTTGCTACTGCTTGCCTTCTTGTTGGTGTCTCGACTCAAGATTTACCTCCTGAAGGATTCGTTCAAGATCCACATTACTGAGCTCTTCCAGGAGAACTCCTCCAAGGAATTCTAGATTCGATGGCAGTGGTGGGAAAATTAAATTGGATCCATCTATGCTTCACTTGGGTATTTTGAGTGTAAAGGGCCTAACTACTCTTTATGGTGTGATAGATATATTTGGTGTGAAGGTGGCACCTCAGGGTTGTGCGAAATGTATCAATCCCCTCATCCTCTTGGATGGTGGAGCCAAATATTTCCTTCTTTTAAACTATTGCACCATGTTCCAAGAAAGAACCCTCTAAATTGGGACATCATATGCATGACACCGATAGATGATTCTAGTAGAGCACAATAGCCACGTAAAACTTGCTTACATGACCATCACTTGCGTGCTTGACTACCCCAAATGCTCAAACTAGTGGAAGTGAAAAAATAAGCATACCACCACAAGAAGCTTATGTTCCGAATTCTATGGATTCCTTCGTCTATAAATCATTACTCTCAAGAGTTCTTGAGAGAGACACAAGAGGCAAAATGGGCCAAAGAGAGTGAGAATCCTTGTCCTATTAAAGTAGTCGATGATTTTCATGATCAATTCCCTCAAGACATTCCCTCCATCTATGGGGAACAATAAGACATGCAATCAAATGAAGGGTTGGAGTTTGAATCCAATTCCCTTTAGTAATTTCCTCACTTTGTAGGCCCTTCGTAATCTAAGTCTTTTCACATGAGAACCCCCACTATTATGGTAAGAAATGATGAATCAGTTCTACCAAGGAACACTGAAATAGTGAAGAACACTAAAGTGTAATGCCATCTCACTTCACAGGAGCTACAGAAATTAAACCTGAGCTGTGGAAACATGTAGCTAACCAAGTGCCAAAAGTAGCTAATGTGAAGAGATGGGTTTGTACTTGGAGAAGATGAAGTGGTGCTGCAAAAACTTTGCACTACACCAACCAAATAAACTCTAGGGACATGACATGGACCCTTTGAGCTTCCCAATGGATGTATTAGACACCCATTGTACCTTGGAAGATCACTCTCAAAGGATTGAATCAAAACCGACTAGTTTGACCAATAGTCAACATGAAGAAACTTTCTATTTTGGTCAAGAGTGCTTCGGTATTTCACTCAGTGCTCATTCTCTGATTACAATTGCCCAGAGAGATTTTAGAGGAATCTAAATAGGAAGCGATGAAACCTATTAAGAGTTATTTCATCAAAAATAAGTAACCATACTAAGAGAAATAAGTTTAGCAAGTCAGGTATGTGATCCGGACTTTTCAAGAGCTACAAGATGCAGAGACATAGGTGACTTCAATTGAACATATCTCTCGTTTGTGAAGTCCAAATGCAATGAAATTTTGGGACTATGTAGTACACTTAGAGAGATAACTTTACGAAGTTAAATCACTGAAAATGATGCACCATGCTTAGAGAGACTATCTCTGCAATCTGACTAAAAATTGAGAAGTGTGGTAGTGAACACTACACTCACATAGACATGAAGATATGCACACAAATGATCATGAAAATAAATGTATATTAATTGTAAAGTACAATGGACTGGTACATATGTGTGCCTTGGGACCACACTCTGATATGGCATGAAGCCGTACTTATGGAGGTCTGGACAAGGCCAAAAGCTAGTGAAAATCTATAAAAAGAGCTAGGGAGCTCACTTTTGGGGTTGGCTTATTAGTGAATTGAGCTTGCAAGAGAATTTTTTTGTAATATAAAGAACTCCATTGCTCCTCTCTTTGTTCTTGCCTTGTGTGCACGTGTGTGTGTATGTGTGTGCATGCTTGTGTGCTTCTCACTCCCGCAATTGTGCCATCATTTGCTCATAGTCTTCATACTAGTCCTCACGTCTCTACGGATTGACAATTATGAGGTGGATCTCCTGACATTGGTACTTGCCATTGTGTTAGAGTTACACCAAATTTGGCATCTTTGTCAGAGAGAGAGCTTCGAGGAGGAGCGTGTGATGGTAAGATATAGAATTGTGACATTGGAGTCATAGGTAAAATCTATACTTTTCTTTATTTTTTATCACTTTTTCTTGTTTTTTGCATCATCGTCATCATCCTCATCGCCTCCAGCTCCATCTCCACCTTCACAAAAATTTCAATTTTAGGACATGTTCTCCTCCCCACCTCATTTTCCTCATTGCACTTGTGAGAGATAGGGAGAGAGAGCTTGCATGCATTCTGTTTTTGTGTGTTTTTTAGCATTTCTTGTAGGTTTTGGCTACATCATCATCTCCAGTAGCTTGAGCAGGTACGACATAACTCTGCACAGGTCCCGAGATGATGACCTCTTTCTGTCGTGATAGATAGAGAAACTTAGTATTTTATGTTTGCGTGCATAGCACAATAAACTACACCATTAGAGCACTCCAAATCATCAGGATTGCAAAAATTTGCATTTTTTCCATCTATCATGATAGACACCGTCTATCGCGACAAATAGGGCCCCGTGACAAATAGCGTCTATCACAACAGACACTGTCTATTGTGATAGACCGACTTCATGACAGACAATAGACCATGTCTATCACAACAAACACCCGTTTATCATGACAGACAGCCCCACTTGACAGACATCGTCTATTAGCCCCGCACAACAAAAAGTGTCTATCGTGACAGATATCATCTATCGCGACAAACCAACTTCATGACATATGATAGACAAAGTCTATCATAATAGACACCAGTCTATCGCGACAGATAGGACCCCATGATAGACCCTGTCTATCGCGATAGACAACCCCCCGTGACAGTCACCATCTATCACGACAGACCGGCTTCACGATAGATGATAGACCATGTCTATCGCGACAGACATCCATCTGTCGTGACAGATAGTCCCAAGTGACAGTCACCGTCTATCGCGACAAACACTGTCTATCGTGATAGCACACTCAATTACCCATACAATTACAAAGGCCTTAGAAAAATGCAATAAAATGCTGAAAGGTCATGATTGCCTGTTGTAACCCCCTGAACCCTGAATTGACATAACTTTTTCATACGAAATCCATTTTTTGAGCTCTAAAGCTCATTGGAAAGCTCGTGGTGAATTGAAGTTGATTTTCAGATAGCTAAATTTGAAGTTGGCCCTCTGTGGGGTAGGTACTCCAAGGGAGCTCTAGAGGAAATTTTTTGGCAATACAAAAGGGGGAAAAAGGGTGTTTAAAAGTGTCTAAATCCAACTGCCTATCAATTGAAGGTAAAATCTTGAGCTAACCTTGGAACTTGTACAAGATCATTGAGAGGAGAGACTGAAGCAAGTACCACTGTGTGCAGGCTTGGGAATGCACTTCCTGGGCAAACAAGTATAGCAAAGAGAAGCCACTTGAGGTGGGAAGATCTCTCAACCCCCTCAGTCTATTCTTAGCTTAGGTTAAGTACGAATAGATGTTTTGATTGATTAGGGGTACGATAGGAACACTCAAGTTCTAAGAGCCTCTAAATTCTCAAGTCTAAGAATAGGTTAAATTGTAATCAAGGGGCAACCTAAGGGAAAATAACTTAAGCTAAGAGGATGAAAAACATCAAGTACGACACACTTAAGTGCTCCTGACAACGCTTAACTAAAGATAAGGAAACACATACAAAGGACCTTAAAAGGAACAAGTGATTGGTATCAAAGAATCATCGAGGTGGTTGTACAAGGATCATTGGGTAGATTGGTAGGGCATATGAACCTGAGAAGGCACCTAGGGAGAGATCAACAAAGTGCTAGATCATTAGATGCTAGTGTCAACCATACAGCTAGGTCTTGGGCCAAACAATTGAGCAATTACCCATACATTCTAAGTTCAGAAACAAGTGACTCAGAGATGTCTTACAGCATGGAGAGACCCCTAGGTAGCTCTAGAGTGGCGTACCTAGAAAAACCAAAGGGTCCTTACAAGACCCAACTGGAATATATCAAGACCAACCAATTAGGTGCTCGCATCTATGAGGACGGTCTGAGAAGTCCCATTGTCCAAATAAAGAACCCAGATCAACCCATTGGACTAGAACATCCAGTAGTCAAATTTGAAAATGGTTCATACATAGATAAAGAAGGAACAATGTATGTGGTCACCAACCATCCAGATAGAACAGATGAATTTGGCAACATAATCCCTGAGATCGAAATAGGTGACATAGAGCAAGGGAACTTAGGAAGGGAGCCAAGAACCCCTCGAGGCAAATCAGTCATGACTAGAATAATCATTCCAGAGTGGGTTCCCCAGGACAATAAGAGCATAGACTTGCTCTTAAACTGAGAGACCGATGAGGCCTTCTGGAGGTATAAACCTGACCAGCCTATTGAACTGGGAATGCTTACCATATATGAATTCAAAGATCCAGATACCTCGGCGAAAATGACCTACTTAGACAATACTTCAGAGAGGATCTTTGTGGTGTCGAAGCATGGTAGGCATGCCTACACTTGGAAGGGTGAATTTGTTTTTCCCCAACCAAGATCTAATGTCTCTTATGGTCACCAAGGAGTTGAAACATCTGAAGCTCATGGGACTCACAGGGATAGGAGTAGAGATAGGCCTCAAGTAAGCTTCGCTAACCCACTGGGAAGAGAAAGAACAAGAACAGAGACAAATAGATTGGAAAATGAGAGGCATAGAGACCCGAGGCATCAAAGAAATGCAGATGAATTCCCTATACCAAGGCCTAGAGAACACACTAGGACCTTGAGGCCTACACAATTGGTTAAGTCCATGAAGAACTGCTTCAATGGCACTGGAGACCCATATGATCATGTGGTAGAATTTAGGCAAGCCTTGAGACTCGAGCAAGTTGATGACATGTTCATGCAATACAATGCTTTTGGTCTAACCCTTAAGAACACGGCCCTTATGTGGTTTCAACCACTACAACAGAAGCAATTTAGAAACATAGACCAACTACTAGAAGCCTTCATCATGGAATTTTCAAAGAGTGGCATAAGGCACAACACTTCCTCATTGATCCATAGTTTTAAACCAACACCTCAAGAGAGTGAGGCTTGCAGGAACAAGGCATACCAACTTGTTGTGTAGAAGAAGATGAGCATGCAAGGTGGTCGCAAATAGCACATGTAGGTGCACTCCAGAAACATTACTCCAAGCCCTTCAGACCCTATGAAGATTAGGTGTGTATTGGCCAACTATGGAAGCATATGTCCATAAGTTGTACAAGGAATGCCTAGTCTATTGTATTAGACCACCTGTGGAGCATGCTACACTATATCGAGTGTCTCTAATACCAGATCGGAGTGAACCATTGGTGATTTTTTTGAGGACAAAAACATTCCCTCAAGAAATGGCACTCGCGAGACAACGAAGTTTAGAACAGAAGGCTCTAGATTATACGCTCATAGGTGATAATCTATACATACGAGGAAAAGACAGATATCTTAGATTATGTGTCCATGAGAGAGAATATCTGAAGATCTTGGAGACTGCTCACCAAGGTGTGGCAAGAGGACACTTTGGAACAGACCGTGTGATTAAGGCAATCCTATTCGGAGGCCTTTGGTGGCCAACCCTTCACATGGATGCCCATACCTATGTGAAGCAATGTGATATTTGTCAACAAACTCAATATCCGATACGTAAGGATGAGATGCCACTAAAACTCATGATGGGAGGACATGCATTCTCTAAGTGGGGAATAGAATTTGTTGGTCCTATTAATCCCCCAGCTAAGGGCTCACATGCCGAGTACATTATTATAGCCACATACTATCTAACCAAATGGGTAGAAGTAAAAGCTACAACAAAGAATGATGCTCATACAACTGCTAAGTTCTTATTTGAGAATGTGTTTGCCAGATATTGGCTACCAATAGAGCTAGTAAGTGATAGAGGCACGCACTTCTTGAATGAAGTCACTGAGAACCTTCTCAGAAGAATTCTTGGTGATACACAAGAATTCTGCACCCTATCATCCACAAGCTAATGGATAAGTTGAGAGCACAAACAAGATTCTATGTAATGTAGTGACAAAATTCGTGAATAATAAATGCTTTGATTGGGATAAACAGCTACACCATGCTTTTTGGGCATACAGATTTGCTTATAAAATGGTAGTCCAAGCCACCCTTTCAAATGGTGTTTGGCCAAAATATAATGCTACCATTGGACTTCTTGATACCTACATTGAAAGTAGCATAAGAGTATGATTGGACAGGCCATGAGCTCTCCTCTAGAATCTTTGATCTTGAATGGCTAGGTGAAACAAGATTGCAAGCAGCAGCATGAATTTATGCAGCCAAAAAAAGACAAGAGGCATATTTTGATGCACATGTGAAAGATAAGGGCTTGAAAGCCAGAGACCTAGTCTTAGTCTACACTTTGAAGCAACATGCAAGAAAGCTAGAGAAGCGAGGCTATGGACCCTTGATTATTAATAGAATATCAACAAGTGGAGCAATCCAGCTAGCCACTCTAGAAGGCGACATCCTACCCAGTTACATCAGTGGATGCAGGGTCAAACTATATCAAGAAGCCTTCATAGAGGAAATGCTCAACATACTCAATACTGCAAAGAAATGTAAAGAGGAAGAAAAACAAATTTGAGAAGGAGCACATGCAGAACCTTTAGAACGCATCCGACGCATGAAATTGAGAAAACAAGGTAGAGGTTGACCTATGTGTGACACCCAAGAAGACCCAAGATATCACACGGCCATGTGCGAGACATCAGGTGTATGTTCCCATAGGATAGTTGATCGACAACCATTTGTGACCTTGGAGGTAGGACAAGGAGAGGGGGCAAGGACATTAAGAGCTCTGATTGATTCAGAAGTAACCACTAGTGCAGTTCGACTTTCTTACTGTCAAGAATTGCAATTGAAGGTCAATCCTATACAGGCATATCTCATAGGATTGGTCCCTTGCATTGGGTGAGGTGGAGCTTCCCCTCTACATTCAAGATGTTCTTATGACATTCAAAGTGCTAGTGTGCGAAGATGAGGATCTTACTGAACCTATTGTCTTGGGCCAAGACTAGATCTATGATCATGCAGTCAACCTAAACCTAAGAAGTGGACTTCTTCAGGCATGGGTGAGCCAAAGCCGCATCATAATTGAGTTAGAGAAGGAAGCACTCAGGCCACTAGGAAAGGCACCAACTCCTAGTCCTTCCAAGAATGCACATGATGATAATTATGTTATTCTTGTCCAAGATTCTATGGTGCAAAAGATTGTCACTTGTGAAGGACATGGAAAAACCAATAAGGAACTCCCTTCTTTACCAAAGAGGATCCCAGGAAAGCGAGCAGGGCAACACAAGACACAGATGAAACTGATAATCAGGAAGCATGATCAACAACTGGTGCAACATAAAGTAACTCATGGAATGAAGCATATCTAGATGTGGAAGGGTGCACAACCCTCATGAGGACTAGTGAGCAGCATGCCATCAACATAGACAACAATGATCAGAAGCACATCACTTGCATGCTTAACATATAAGGTGCTCTTAGTTGGACTATTTTCAAAACCATGTGCAATGAAGTAGGCATGTATCTTTTCATACCAAGCACGTGGTGCTTGCTTCAAACCATATAATGCCTTTTTCAATCTGCACACTTTGTTTTAATGCCCTTTGTGCATAAAACCATGGGGTTGAAAAACATACACTTCTTCATGCAAGTCACCATTCAAAAATGCAGTTTTAATGTCCAATTGATGTACATTCCAAATCATGATGAGCTACAAGTGCATAGATGCTAGAAACAATAGTCATTTGGCATGCAGGAGCAAAGGTCTCATCAAAATCAATGTCTATTTCTTGAGCATAACCCTTCGCAACAAGCCAAGCCTTATACCTGTCAACTGATCCATCAGGCTTATGCTTCAGCTTGTATACCCACTTAGTGCTAATGGCCTTCTTTCTAGGAGGCAAGTCACATAAAGGCCAGGTACCATTTTTCATAATAGAATCATATTCTGATTGCATAGCAACCATCCAATTTTTTGAATTTTGTGCTTTATCAAACTAAACAGGCTCATTCTCATCATAGAGACTAGAGGCAGCCATAGCATAGCAATCTAATGCAAAAGAAGCACTATGAGAGCCTAAACATGTATATGACAAAGGTGCATCTAGTTTGCTATCTCACAAAGTCTGCACCATCCATTTAGGCATACTCTTTGCCTCCTCTATATCACTTCTCTCATCAATAAGTGCATCATGTAAATTTGCATAAAAAATGGAATGATCTGCATCATCATGTGAAACCTATAAAGACTGAGAAATTTCCTCATTTGGACCAGCACTAGATTTTCTACCTATAAAAAGAGGTAGCAAAGTATCATACATATCTTTGGAGCTAATTGTTGTCTCCTTAATACACGAAAGTAATGGCTGAATAGCATCTTCCACAAAAACAACATCATGGCTAACCAGAATGTGTTTATTCTATGGATGATAGAGAGGACAGCCTTTGCTTTCAGAACTATACCCAACAAAAATACATTTCACTACTTTATCATCCAATTTTTTGTGTTATTGTTTAGGCACTAATGCATGTGTCAATTTAAAACAAATATATTTTTCCATCAACTTTCTTGAAAATGTACAGGAAATTATGAAAGATCCCCAAATATGAATGTATTGGACTTGCAAGCATGATGTGTAGATTTTCTACATCAAACATGATGGATTGAATCTTAATTTTTCAGTCCATGTACTTGAACTCCATCTAATGTATGAAGGTGTGGTGCATGCAATGCATGAATGCAAGAAGATGAAGGAGAATAATGTAGTGAAAACTTATGCCCAAGCTCGAGTGAGAGATGCTCTTTCAAATGCTGAATAATCTCTTATAAAAATGAATTTATAGTTTTAGGATTGTCCCTATGTAGAATACATTATCTAGCATAGTCTAAATGGTCTTTGAAGCTAAAATTCTATCCAAAACAAGCTTATCCCTGAAAAATTTTAAGAGAATATTCACATGCTCCCTTTACTCAAAGATTGTCAAACATTTATAAAATGGAGCCTATGTCTTTTTCAAAAATACAAAAATAGATTAATTTTAGTTATTTTTTAGAAGAATGGGGGTCTTTTCTCTATTCTAAGGAAAAAGAGTAAAATGGGATTTTTTTGGACATGATGCTCTTTTCCTTTGTCTTGTATCTGCAACATGCTTTTTCTATAACAACTCCCCCATCCTACTTTGATTTCCCAATGATACACCTTTCATTGGGGTAGTGGATTTCAGAATTGTTCTTATATCTCTTCCATGGGCAACATTCATATCATTATTGTTCATTTCATGACATTTATCCGTTTGATAACATGTTTTTTCTCCCTCTAAGAAATCAAGTTGATGTCTCTCTAAAAGGCTTCATAGTGACAAACTTGGTTGTGAAAGATTTTGTGACCTTACTAAAGGTATACATGAAGGTACTTCATGTGAGCATGGTAGGCTAATATGGTGCACCGATCAAGTGTTTTCCCATAATCAAATACGATTTACCCACAAATAAAAACTAGGCTCACAAAGATGTGGTATGGTGTATAGTTGAATTCATCAAGCACACATTAGTCATTTTGAGGATCCTATTTATCATCTATCAAGATGTATTAAGTGCATTACAAACTAACTTCTACCAAAATTTGATGGTATTGAATGATTTAAGGATAATTGAGCTAGAACTTACATGTTGGATGCCATCCACAAATATTTCATATCTAGACCATGTTTGGCATTGTTCTATCAAGAAGTACATGGGATTGTACTTCTTGTGAAGGGGTTATTTTTCCAAATCAATTTGAGAAGAGACTATCATGTAGGAATACTTTGTGCTATTATGGATATGCAAACTCAATTGATTCTTTAGGGAGTTATTTTCAATTTATCTAGAAAGATCATATCAATGAGGTTGGGCAAGAGGTTGATCCTTTCATTGTTTGAATTTCTCACGTTCTTACAGTCACCTATGGAGGTATATAGAGCTCATATAACTCTTGTAGATGATTGATCTATTCTTATTAGTTATTGAAGTGAAGGTTAATGTTTGTTGGACCTTCAACTCTATCCAAAGATTGGAATTCTTTTGGAGAGTATGGGGTGGGTGAATTGGCTTGTAGCATTGGAGATTCTAACTAAGCTTGCAAAGTATAAAAAAAAAAATCACAACAAATTTGTCTTCTTTAAGGAAACTATTTGTTCTCTTCCAAGTTGTGCTCTATCTTTAACTTATTTCTAGTATTTCTTCAATGTTTTTTAGATGTTGAACTTCATAGATTAAATTTTGCATGAGTGTCTTTTTTCCTTTTGTATCTTCTTTGACTCTTTTTTTAGTCATATTGAGGTGTCCCACAGCAACTTAATGCATTTTTGCTTTTGGGATCGTGGACCTTAAGCTTGTTTACTTCAACCTATAACCCAATTAGTCATTGTTTTAGAGCTTGGTTTTGTGCTATCAGCCCCTCTTTTTTTTTTTATTGAAGCTGGTATAACCTTAATGTTTGAGATTAGTTTGTACATGTTCTCTAATTCCTACAAATAAGAGGATTGGACTTTGCAATATTAAAAAAAATTGGCATTTACCCTAATTATGGCCGTATGAAGTGCATACATTTTAGTTTCCATTGTCACAAATTATGAGAAAAAAGTTTTCACTACTAGTGATATGGAAAACATGGGTGGAAATTAAAAGAAATTAGGGAGGCTTGAAGAAGGTGGAAATTTGAGTTCCTAAGTGATAAAGATGGTCTAGGTAACCAACAGAGGACTTTGTCCTAGGACCTACCCTATCTCTTTGGTAATGTCAACTAATGTGATTTGTTCAATAAAACTCAATAGGTACTTTGGAGCATCAATAAGAACCAATGGATACAAAACAGATAGAATTGCACTTTGACTACATGCGCTTGGATTGATGTGTGGAAGTTTTGTGTCTTTTAAACATCTGTAGTTGGGACCAGGTCAATGCGCATTCGATGGGTACATCGTAGGATAAGCATTTGTAGACTATGCGTGTTATTGCACAACATCCATTCACCACTAGCTTCCTATATGACCTTTTATTTGCTACATACAGCTGCTCCATGATCCATATAGGAAGCTTAATCATTAGCGCACCTGCCTCTACCAAGTAAAGATTGAACCAGATCTATTTGTGGGGCTGAGTGAATGTATCTTGACCAGGAAATGCAAAATGTTGCATGCACATACAGAGAGGGATGGACACATTTGGTGTGAGTGTCACTATATCATTTAACTTTTGCAGTTTCTGATTCTTCATGTTATTGCAAAGCATCCTTCTTGGAGGGCACATGTGTGCCGTGCATGTTCAAGGTAGAGCTCACCAATTCCAAGGTAAGTTTGAACTTTTTCAACTCATTGTTGCCCAATAAGGAAGGAAGAATGAAAGTTCCTAGTTTGTCCTTTTCCTAACTCGCCTGTAATGTTGATACCAAATAGTAACACCGCAGAAAATCCAATTTGGGTAAGGGTGCCTCAAAGTATTCCACCAGCCCTGTGCATTGCCATATGCTTTGAAGTTCTGTTGTGTTCTGGAGAGTCTCGAACTCTTTGGAAAAGAATTGGAATGGTACCCATGCCTTGTCATACTCACACTTGGACTCCCAGATGTACTTCACCTCTCCTAAGGGCCCTGGCATGCCATTGATCCAGTGAGAGTTTGCATGAACTCTCTCCATTATTCCTATCGGAGGGTCTGGTATGGGTATTTGTTTGAGGTGTCGTAGTTCTATAGGTCGTTCACTTGGTACCACCTCAATTGGTAGATCTTTCATGTTAACACCTGCTATACTCACTCCTGCCTACGAGCTGGGGCCTGCTATCTAAGCCATGATATTGCTTGTATTTCTTGATGCTTATCTGCTAGAAGAAGAGAATCATATTAGCATTGCATAGGAAACATGATTTTATGGTGTTCACTCCACAATACCAACATGATACCCCAAGTGGTTAGAGGTTAGCAGGTGAAGTGTTCGTAATGTGTGTGAATGTTGGTTAGTAGGTTAGTGATTCCCTTAGATGCATACATTTGGATGTGCACTATATTGAGAGTGCATCTACTGCAGAGTGGATTGGTTTACAAAATTGGGTCAAGGGGTTTGATATGGGGTTTAATTCTCCAAACTTTGATCATGGGATCGTAGCTTTTGGTGGTGATGACTGTAAAGGTTTCTGGACTGGGTTGTGTTGGATTCGGGACTTTTTCGGTACCCATTTCCCAACATTCTTAGGTGTGACTAGAGATGTGATAGTGTGGAGTGTAGATGTTTGCCTTAGGATTTGTGCCAAGAGTGCTTGTGAGTGTTGATTCAATCTTGTCAGTGAAGGTGAAGTTATTTGAGCTCATAAGCAGGTCTTGGGCACCCAGATCTGTCTAGTATTGGGGTCCACCTTCCATTGATTGCCTTGGGGCCAAAATAGAAATCGTCCATCTAGATTGATGCCTAGGATATGCCTTCATGGTAGTCCTCAATGGAATAGCTCATTTGGTGCATCGTTGGGATCATCCTACTCACTCACTCTCACTCCCCTAGGTCTAACAACTTACTACACACACTTTCTAAGTGTGAAGTAATAAGTGCAATGAGAAATGACTCGCCAACCAAAGTACTCACCTTTTCACAACTCATACCTTCACATACAAGATCTTACCATCATGCAAGTACCTTGGTTGGACTCGTACTTCCCTGGCAATGATGCCAAAAAACATGTGTACCTAAGTCAAGGCTTATGGACTTGTGATGAAAGAGACTATTCCTCTATCACTAGCAAGTACATATAGTGGGGATGATCAGACATTTAAATTATCAATATGAGAATATTGAACCTAATAGAGTGTATGAGGACATGCACTTACACAATGGCCAATGAAGTGGAATAGCTATCATTACATGCAGATGAGTGTTATCACTCACATTCATCAATTACACACGTGGAAATGGTGTCGTGATACATGAAATAGTAGTAAGCACAAAATCAGATTTTTCTCCCAGCTCCGGACTAGGAATATGGTCAATAGTGGGTTCATTTTGAAGCTCTCGAGGAGATGCATTAAAATCTTTAGTCTTGTTCAATTCTGACAAACTTGCTTCAAGTTATGGGCAAAAAATTGAGTTGTGCAACTCAACTAATCTCACCACATGCCTTTTCAAGCTTCACACACATTACACACTTCAAAAAAGCAATCAAATGGGTAGACAACACTTCCATGCACTCAATTCGAGCTACAATAACACATGCAAGCTCACAAGCAAGGAGATATAAGAGGAAGAAGAGGCAAATTCAAAAATCTTAGTTCTTCCTTATTCACAATGGCAAAAAGTTCTTTACAAGAGTTGCCAAGTGACTTATATACATGTGCCCTAAAAATGGTCCTTTCACACGAGACCGGCACTTTTATTGGAAAACTCTAATCTCCTATTATGTTACAAGGCTTATGATGCAATGTTTGGGATTTATGCATCTAGAGGACTCCTCTAGTGCATTTACATGGCTTCATGAGGTATTTTGTAGTACTTTAAGAAGAAAATTTATGCCCATAATTTGAAAATTTTTGTGCTCCTTTTCTCTGCAACACAAGACAACTAAACAGAAGTCTTACACATATGATGATAACTATGCAACCAAAATCAAAGAGGAAATTGATCACTTGATAGCTGAAGATGGATTTATCTATGGGATCAAGCATATTGAATGGGTATCCCCGATTGTAGTAGTGCCCAAGAAGAATGGCAAGCTACGAGTGTGCATTAACTTGAAGAAAGTTAATGAAGCTACCATGGGAGATAGTTATCCACTTCCTATCATCGAACACTTATTAGAGCGAGTGGCAGCTAAGGAAGTTTATAGCTTCCTTCATGGTTTTTCAAGTTACAATAAAGTAGCCATTGCCCCTGAAGGTCAATATAAGATGGATTTTTCCACCAAATGGAGTATCTTTGCATTTTGTGTGATGCCATTTGGGCTCACCAGTGCACTTGCTACATTTCAAAGGATAATGTATCAAATGTTGAAAGAATTCTTGAGGAACAACCTAGAAGTCTATGTGCTCATTCCAACATTAGATAAACTCACATCCTAGAGCTTAAACATTCTTTGACAAATTTAGAGAATATCAATTTTTTTTTAACCTAGAAAAGTGTGTTTTCATGGTCAAACAAGGCAAAATTTACACAACATAGTGTCAAAGAACGTGATTTCAATAGATGAAGATAAAGTGAGGGTTATAGCAGAGCTATCGAGGCCAAAGATGGTCAAGGAAGTATAAGCTTTCATGGGACATTGTGGACACTACATACATTTTATCCACATGTATGATATAATTGTAAAGCCTATGTACAACTTTGTTGTAGAGAACTGAAGATAAGAAAGAGCAGAAAGCAAAAGAAAGAAGACAAGAAAAGGCAGGCCCGAAAATTTTCAAGAAAGTGCTCATTTTCTTTTCCAAAAAATGCATGGTAAAACATTTCAAAGCTTTGTAAATGCACTAAAGCAGTCCTCTAGATGCATAATCCTTGATGATTGTAACATTACTTTTCTACACGAGTAGGAACTTAGTGATTTTTAGAGAAAGTGCAAATCTCTTGTATGAAATAACCAAAATTAGGGCACATGTATATAACTCAATGTGTGACTCTTTTGTAAAGACATTTTGCTATAATCAAGAGCTAACTTCTTGAAACTTCAAATTTGCTTTTTCTTGCCTATGCACCTTCTTCTTCATGAGCTTGTGTGTGTGTTTGAGGTGTGTAATGTTTTCTTAGAGGTGTTTTCTACCCCTTCTCCATCTCTTTTGGCTGTGAGTGTGTGTGTGTGAAGCATAGGAAATCTAGAAGTGAGATTGGGTGTTTCCTACCACTCTCTATTTTGGCCATAACTCTGTGTGAAGCATAGGAAATCTAGAAGTGAGATTGGGTGTTTCCTACCACTCTCTGTTTTGGATGCATCTGTGAGAGCTTTGAAAAGAAGCCACTACTGACTATATTCGGGTACCAGAGCTGATAGATATCACTCGATTTGTGTATGTTGCTCCACCAAGTATCCTGATACACACTTTTGTGTAGGAGGTGTTGTGTGAGGTGATGTTCCCTTTTTGCATGTATTACTTGTCCCTTTCCCACATTAACCATCATTCCATGTAGTTGACCAAGTCAGCCTCTTGGATTGATAACGTGTGTATCAACCAAGCACTATATGCATTTTCTTGATGATTGATATTTATTCACTTTTCTTGCAAATCCCTAAGACTTGTGAGTCTAGGTACACATGTTTTTGACATCATTTTTGAGGATCGGGCTTATATTAAGGTGCTTATGTGATGGTTAAAGTGTTTTTGTGAAGGTGGTAATCATGAAGAAGTAAATTTCAATAGCTTGGCAAGTCACAATTCTCTTGCACTTGTTGCTTCATACACCAAGTGTGTGTGTGATAAGCTTTTAGGATTAGGTTAGGAGTGGAGGAGTTTGAGGAAGTAGGTAAGAGAGCTTGGAAGTAGGCTAGATCAATCACATTTCAAAAAAAAAAAAAAACTCTTGACTCACTAGTCTTGGCCAGAGACTAAAAACCAAAACTCACCACATTTTAGTTCACTTGTATACACAAGTATTGTGGAGTTCTCAAGATGATAAATATCCCTAATCTTGTATTGCCCAAAACTTGGAGTGTAGCTAGATATTGGTGCTAAGAACTTGGATAGCTCTTCATTGTAAGCAAATCATTTTCTTGATTGAACACCCACACAGGGGCAACACGACACCACCTAATATTGCAAGGCATGAATAGAGTGATTTTGGAAGAATTTTTTAGGTGCATCAAATAAGGGTGACAAGGAGAGCACAAAGAACACACTAGCAATATAATTTTTTAGTTTGCACTTAAAAAAGTCCAAGTATCATGATCGATCAAATTTGGTATCACAATACCAAATTCTCGTGTGTCACTGATACTTGGCAATATCATGTATCACGGATACCTTACTCCTAAGTGTATCATGACATGCAAGTATCATGTATTGTTGGTGCAATTAGCAAGCCTAAGTGCATTGCTAAAGCTCTTCACAAGAAAGAACCACATATGAACACTTGCTTGTCAATTTGGTTGTATTCATATGAACACATCCATTGAGCTCTTCACAAGAGAGAACCACATATGAACACTTGCTTGTCGATTTGGTTGTATTCACCTTGGATAAATGTAAAAGCAAAGAGAATAAGGAATCTCATGAAATAGGAAGTAAAACCCAAGACTCATGTGGTAGGAAGAATCAAGATAAATCATCCCTAAAGTGTAGGATCACTTCTAGGTGAGGGAAAATTCAAATTCAAACTCAAACATGGACTATAAATGGACATGCTTTTATTTGTGGAAAAGGAGAGCTATTCTAAGAGGCATTGACCTACTTCAATGAGCATTCGTTGATCTCAAACTACCTATGTGTAGTCCACTACACTTCCCTTGTATCTTATGTCTTTTATCATATAGATTTTGATACATTTCTTCAAGTACATCTCTCTCTACTCTTCTATGTTGCATCTTCACCAATACAATGATTTTGTGGAATCAATTTCTCTACATGTACTCACTCATTTGATATAATTTAACTTGTATTAGTTGTATTGAAGATTCTACTACTTGCATATGAATTTTCATTAAGTTTGGCACAAAGGATGTCAAGATATAAAGCATAGAATATGACTATGTATGCACACTTTCTAGATCCTGAAAAGTCGGGATGACCCCCTTGACTTGTTAGATTCATTTCTCAGTGTACGGTTTATATAAATTGATGAAATGACTTGCTTTAGCTAGCTACACACTTCAATTATATTTTTTCAAAAATTCCCTTGTCAACTCATACCAAGTTGTGAGCTTTGAACAAATTACTGAGCACTTCTATTCCCCAAATAGAAGTTTCTTCACATTTCTAGTATATGCAAGTCATCTGTTTTGATGCAAATTTTTGCGAAATGATACTCCAATGCATTTAGTAGTTTTAAATACACTATTATGAAGCCAAAAAAGTCTATTAAGCATCCTTGGAATTAACTTGGCAGGTGTGGAGCAGGTTTTGTGCAAAACCAGCTCATCTCTGGAACCTACCCATCCATCTCCTCATAGTGGTATCAGAGCAATAACAAATCAACATAGGAGATGGATTTTGTTCATCCATAGAAACATGGATAGATGTAACTACTGAGATTGGTCACTTAGAATGGAAGCTTATCTTCAAGGGAGAAACCTCTATGGTTACATATCTAGAGATGAGATGATGCCAATCCTCAAAAGCAAAGGACAATTGACTCAAGAAGAACAAGAGATGTTAACCACATGGTGCTCAAAGGATGCTCTAGCAAGGTCATATACTCTTAACTCAATCTTTGATGTTTTTACTTCCACAGATCAGGAGTTGCAAGAATTCACAATAGACTTGGAATTCTCTTGAAGCCTTCTTCTCATCAAGTACCAAGGCAAGAAAGAATCAACTATGGATGGAGTTCACCACACTCAAGAAGATGCCCAAGCAAAGTGTAACTTAATTTGTCACCAAAAATGAAGGACATAACAAACCAACTTGATAGCATTGGAGAAATCATTGATGAAGATCAGATAGTAAGGCAAGCGATCAATGGAATAAAGGTAGATGACAAATGGGAAGCTTTCACCACAACCATGGAACTCTACATGGACATGTAGGTTCTTGATTTCAACACCCTCATGGGACAATTGTTCACACATGAGGCAAAGCTTATGAAGAATGGAACAACTCAAAAGGTAATCAATCCTCTACTCTATATACAAATAAGAACAAAAATAAAGACAGCAAAGGCAAAGGTAAAAAGTTTGATGATGAGGGCAACACCTCTCAAGCAAACTTTTCAGGTAGAGGTAGAGGCTTAAGAGGAAGAGGTAGAGGAGGAAGACAAGGCAGGGGGAGAACTCAAAGCTCTTGTCCATGTGCAATAAGTGGCTTAATTAATCACATTATTGATAATTGCTTCAGAAATCCTAGAAATCAAAGAGAAAGAGGTTACAATAGAGGAGGCTATGGAAGCTCAAGAGGTAGATTCAACGACAACAATGGCTATCACAACAACTCATACAAAAACAATAATTATCAAGGAGTATATAGAGGAAGGAGAGACTACAACAACTATGCAGATGATCAAACTCAAGAGGATTCATTACTTCTGATGAATATGACTATGAAGCAAGGTAAAGCACATGAACATGTATTCTATATAGGCTCAGGTTGCTCAAATCATGTAGCAGGGAATGTAGCTCTACTCTCAGACTTGGAGGATCCAAGAAATAGACATGAAGTCCAAATAGGAGATGACACAAGGCCAACTATTACCAAACATCTCATAAGTGTAGGTCAGATTGTTGAAAAATGATTACAAGTCAAATTCACATAGAATGGAGCATTTGTTGAGGATCCACATCAAGGATTCAAGAGGATAGCAAGAGGAGAAAAGTCAGATAGACTATTTACATTTGAGCTCCAAGATACTAGGAACATTGCATTGTTCAATTATGGTAGCCAAACCCTATAAGAGTTGGAAATTTGGCACAAGAGGTTAGATCATATAGGTGAGCGGGCTCTAAAGAAAATCAGTAGGGATCAAAGTGTGCTTGTTCTACCAAACATATCAAAACAACACATGATATATAAATATAGTGCTTGTCAATTTGGCAGTCTCATAGACAACCATTCACAAGGAAGGGATACATTCATGGAGACCTATTGGAGCTAGTCCATACAGATGTATGGGGACCAAGCAAAGAGCAATCGATCTTTGGATCCAGGTATTATGTCTCATTCATTGATGATTATAGTAGATGGAAAATAATATACTTTATGAAACATATAGATGAAGTTTTCTCATGTTTTAAGAAATATCTAGCACTTGTAGAAAATCAAACAGGTAGGACTTTGAAGAGGTTAAGGTTGAATTGAGGGGGAGAATATTTCTCCCATGACTTTGATTCTTGTCTCCAAGAGAGAGGAACCAAAAGAGAGATTACAACCAGGTATACTCCAGAGTAAAATGGAGTGGCATAGAGAAGAAATAGAACCATAGTGGAGGCTGCAAGATCAATGCTAAATGAGAAGAAGTTGCCCAATTACCTATGGGCAGAGGTTGTATCCACAGATACCTATATGATTAATAGACTCCCATCAAAAGCATTGGATGGGATGAAACCTTATGAAGCATGAATGGAAGAAGACCTATCCTTGATCATTGCAGGATCTTTGGGTGCATAGTATATGCACACATACCTTCACAAATCAGAGGCAAACTAGATCCAAAGGCAGAGAAATATGACCTTAATAAAAAAGGTTATAGGCAATTTAATGCAAGCAATAAAGATTTTATTGTAAGTAGAGATGTTGTTTTTTATGGAAACAAATCTTGGTTTCAAGATGATTGCATGAAAATCAAACTTCCCTATGACCTAGAGGAAGACTTTGCAACATTGTCAAAGAGGAATGAGCTGACACTTGAAACATCAAGTGATTCTAAAGATGACTTGAAGACTTCAAGAAGGGAAATTAACTCTTGGAACTCTAAAAGCAAAGCGAAAGTATAGGAGATGAGAGATGTGGCAGAATCATCTCAACAAACTATAAGAAGGTCTATTAGAGAGAAAAGGAAGCCAGAAAGGTATGGCTATGACACTTCTTTGTTCACTAAGCATTCGATTTATGTAGCATAGGATAGAAACTTAGAAGAACCATCTACATATGAAGAAGCCAAGAATAAGCCAGAATGGAGAGATGTTGTGGAAGAAGAGATAGAAGCTCTACAATAAAATTAGACTTGAAAATTAGTTCCCAAGAAACCATCTATCAAGGTCATTGGCTCAAGATGTATTTATAAGGTAAACAAGAATTCTGATAGATCAATTAACATGTACAAAGCAAGGCTTGTAGCCAAAGGGTTTGCACAAACCCAAGGCATTGACTATGAAGAAACACTCTCACTTGTGGCAAAAATGCCCACAATTGGAGTAATCATGAGTGTTGCATCTTCCAAGAATTGGAAGATATATCAAGTGGATGTTAAAAATGCTTTTCTAAATGCTTAGATTTTAGATGAGGTATACATGACTCAACCTTCTGGCTTTGAAGATCAATCATATCCATGATATGCATGCAGGTTAAGAAAAGCCTTGTGTGGCTTGAAGCAAGCTCCTAGAGCTTGGAATCATAGACTTGTCACTTACTTGTAGGCCAAAGGTTTTATGGTAAGCAAGGAAGATCCTTCCCTTGTATGGAGGAGCCTCAGATATGAAGCATAGAAGGTGACTGTGTTTGCACACTTTCTAGATCCTAAAAAGTCAGGACCCCCTTGACTTGCTAGATTCATTTCTCAATGTATAGTGATAACTTTCTTTAGTAAGTTGCACACTCCAACTATATGTGTGAAAAATCTCACTAGTCAGCTCGTACCAGGTTGTGAGCTCTAAACAAAATACTGAGCACTTCTAGTCCCAAAATAGAAGGTTTCTTCACATTTCTAGTGTATGCAAGTCATTTGTTTTGATGAAAAACTTTTGGGAATGATACTCCAAAGCACTGTTAGCCAAATACTTTAGTGCAACACTACCCAAAACTGACTTTATGGGATGCTATTATCTGATCAACACATTTCAAGTCTTGATCGAGGATGAGAGACTCATTAAGATCTTCATCATGACACACTAGCACTTTGATTGTCATATCGATGTCTTGAATGGAGATGGGAAGCTCCACCCCACCCATGCAAGGGGTTTCCACTCCTCCTAACCCTATAAGATAAGCTTCAATAGGATTAGTGCACAATTCCTAATCCTCATAGCAAGAAAATTTGATAGCACTAGTGGCTTCCTGTGAATCAATCAAGGCCTTGATTGTCTTTACAATCAGTCCCTATCCTAATTCTATCGTTATAAAAGGATGTCTTTTGATTATATGGTAAGAGAGAACACTTTTGGTTCAACACCTAGCCCTAAGATACCTTGGGGCTTTGTAATTAATGTGGCTAGGCTGATCTATACCTTGTCTTCTCAACTTCATAGGTCTAATATGTTCTAAGGCATCTACATGAGCTTCACGAATTCGTTTCTCTTCTTCATTGCACTTCTTGGCTGTGTTGAGTTGAATTAGTATTTCTTTCATTAGAGGCTTTTAATAAAGTTTCATTCTACAACCACTAATATAACTTGGTAATATCTCATCCTCTAATGTAGCTATTTGGACATCTCCATTTTTCCATATCCTGTTGATGATCACATGTCCATAGTCACACTTCTCCAACTTTCGAGCATGTTGGTTCGTGTATATACCAAGACTAGCTTTCTTGCTTTCAAGCCCCTATCTTTTACATGTGCATCGAAGTATGCCTTTTGTCTTTTCTTTGCAATGTATATCCCTACAAATGCTCTCAATCTAGTTTCACCCAATTCATTCTAAATCTGAAATCATTGATGATAACTCATGGATAGTCCACTGATGCTACTGTTCCAGCTTCAATGTGGGTATTAAAAAGTCCAATGGTAGAACAACATTCTATCCTAATACCATATGAAAGGGAGTGGCATTGAGTATTGTTTTATAGGCAACTTCATATGCCCAAACAACATGATGCAGGTGTTTGTCCCAAGCAGGGTGCTTATTATTAACAAGCTTAGTCAACGTGGTGCATAGGATCTTATTTGTGCTCTCAGCTTGCCAATTGGATGTGGGAAGTAAGGGGCAGACTTCTTGTGAATGACCATGAATTCTTGTAGCAAGTATTCAATGACCTCGTTCAAGAAGTGGGTACCATGATCATTTACCAACTCTATTGGCAATCCATATCTTTTAAATATGTTCTCAAATAAAAACTTTGTTGTGGTTTGTGCCTCATTCTTCGTAGTTGCCTTTACTTCTACCCATTTGGTTAGATAATCCATTATAACAAGGATATATTTAGGAGGTGAATTCTTGGCTGGGGGATAAATAGGACCAATGAAGTCGATTCCCCATCTTGGGTCTTAATGACATCTCATCCTTACATATCGAGTACTAAGTTCTCTGATGTACATCACACTGCTTCACATATGTATGAGCATCCATATGAAGTCTAGAACACCAAAGACCTGCAAACAATGTAGCTTTGATCACTCAATCAGGTCCAAAGTGTCCTCTAGCCACACCTTGGTGTGCAGTGTCCAAGGTCTTTAGATATTCACTTTCATGAATACAAAGTCTTAGGTATATGTCTTGTCCACACCTATATAGATTATCTCCAATGAGCGTATACTCTTGAGCCTTCTGCTCTAGACTCCTTTGTCTTGTTAAAGTCATTTCTTGAGGAAATTTTCTTCAACTTAGAAAGTCAACTAATGGATTGGTCCAATTCGGTATTAAAGTCACTTGATACAAAGTATCATGCTCCACCAAATGTCGATTAATACATTTTGGACAATGCTTACACATCCTATAGACGTCTATTTCCATAGTTGGCCAATACACGCCTAATCTCCTCAGAGTCTTTAGGGTTCAGTGTTTCAAATGGTGTTGCTCTAATGCACCCACATGTGCTAATTGCAACCATTTTTCATATTTTTATTCTTCCACACAACAAGCTAAGTGTTGGAGATAGACGTCTGCGGAAGCACGCGAACAACACAAGGAAGTAGAAGAAGCTTGGAGCACAAACACACAATACTGAATGTATTACTAGAGAATGTACAAAGATAAGTAGCCCATTAGGGCAATAGGCGTATATACAAGCCGGGGGAAAAAAAACCTCCTAAAGAGGGAAAAAAGTGCCCCGGCAGTCCTAGAGTGTTCACACACATCACTACCTAAATATATCAACAAATCCCCCCTGGGAGTGATGCGGTGAACAAGGAGCTGGCACTCATGTATAAGGAAGTGCCAAGCTATGTGGAAATCACTCCACAAAAGGAAGTAAGCCCAAAGCTTTGCGAAAAGCTTCAAACTTCTCCCTAGGCAGAGCCTTCGTGAAAAGGTCTACAATGTTCTCCTGCGTGGGCACATATGCCAAGCTGATCTCCCCAGTAGAACCTCTCCCTGACATAGTGATAATGCACCTCAATGTGCTTAGTGCGAGCATGGAACACAGGGTTCCTCACAACTGCCAATGCGCTCTGACTGTCAGTGAAGATGGTGGTGGCAGAAGACTGGCCAACACCCAAATCAGCCATAAGGCGTCTGAGCCACACACACTCAACAGTCGCTGTGAAAGCTGCCCTATACTCAGCCTCACAACTGGAAGTGGCCACAGTAGGCTGCTTCTTGCTCAACCAAGATATACATGAGCTACCAAGCATGAAGCAAAAACCACTGGTGGACACACGAGTGTCATAGCAACCAGCCCAATCTGAGTCAGAAAAAGCATGCAAATCTGGCGGTAGTGATCCCCCCTTGGGATAAAACAACCCAAGTAGCCGAGTACCACTCAAGTAGCGAAAGATGCGCTTAACCGCTTTCCAATGCGTGACTCCTGGGCAATGCATAAACCTGCTCATCTGTGAGACAGCAAACTGAATATCTGGCCGAGTAATGCATAAGTAAATCAAGCATCCAACAGCCTGCTGATAGAGAACAGCATCAAATGCATCTCCAGCATCATGAAGACTCAATCGTAAACCTGTCTCCATAGGAGTGGCAATAGGCTTATAGTCTTCAAGGCCAAAACACTACAATAATGTGTCAATATATTTCGTTTGACACAAAGCCATTCCACCATCAACGTGCATAAACTGAATGCCCAAATAGTGATGCAAATGCCCCAAATCAGACATCTCAAATGAGGCATGCAAATCAGCCTTAAAATCAGCAATATGTGTCTCAATAGAACCAGTGAGCAGCATGTCATCAACATAGACAACAATGATCAGAAGCACATCATTAGCACGCTTAACATATAAGGTGCTTTCAGTTGGACTGTTCTCAAAACCATGTGCAATCAGATAGGCATGTATCTTCTCATACCAAGCACGTGGTGCTTGCTTTAAACCATATAACGCCTTCTTTAATCTGCACACCTGGTTTTCATGCCCTTTCTGCACAAAGCCACGGGGCTGAAAAACATACACTTCTTCATGCAAGTCACGATTCAGAAATGCTGTTTTAATGTCCAACTGATGTACATTCCAACCATGATGGGCTGCAAGTGCACAAATGCTACGAACAGTAGTCATACGGCATGTAGGTGCAAAGGTCTCATCAAAATCAATGCCTCTTTCCTGCGCATAACCCTTTGCAACAAGCCTAGCCTTATACCTGTCAACGGTGCCATCAGGTTTACGGTTCAGCTTGTATACCCACTTAGTGCCAATGGCCTTCTTGCCAGGAGGCAAGTCACATAAGGACCATGTACCATTCTTCATTATAGCATCATATTCAGATTGCATAGCAGCCATCCAATTTTCTGAATTTTGTGCTTCATCAAAAGAAACAGGCTCATTCTCATCACAGAGACTAGATGCAGCCATAGCATAGCAATCTGATGCAAAGGAGGCACTATGAGAGCCTGAACGAGTACGATATGACAAAGGTGCATCTAATTTGCTGTCACACAAAGTTTGCACCAGCCATTTTGGCATAGTTTTTGCCTGCTCAATATCAGCTCTCTCATCAGCAAGTGCATCATGTAAATCTACATCAGAAATGGAATGATCTGCATCATCATATGAAACTTGCAAAGGCTGAGAAGTTGCCTCATTAGGACCAACACTAGCCTGTCCACCTGTAAAAAGAGGCATCAAAGTATCATACATGTCTTTGGAGCTAACAGATGTCTCCTTAGTACATGAAAGCAATGGCTGAATAGCATCTTCCACAAAGACAACATCACGGCTAACCAGAATGCGTTTAGTCTGTGGATGATACAGACGATAGCCTTTACTTTCAGAACTGTACCCAACAAAAATACATTTTACTGCCTTATCATCCAATTTTCTGCGATGTTGTTCAGGCACTAATGCATATGCCAAACAACCAAAAACACGCAGATGAGCAACAGATGGCTTCCGGTCATGCCAAGCCTCATATGGAGTGATAGACTGCAATGCTTTAGTGGGACACCTGTTCAGTACATATGTTGCACACATGACAGCCTCAAGCCAGAAACTATGTGGTAAAGCCTGACTTTTGATCATGCACCTCGCCATCTCCATGAGTGACCTGTTCTTTCGTTCAGCAACTCCATTCTGTTGAGGTGTATACAGTACTGTACACTGGTGTTTTATCCCACGTTCAGCCAGAAATGCATTAAAATCTGAAGACATATATTCCCCCCCTCGATCAGAACGGAGGGTGCCCATTTTACATGCTGACAGATTTTCAGCTAAAACCAAAAACTGTTTGAAGCACATGAACACTTCGGAATTTGCTTTGAGTGGATATACCCATGCATGCCTGGAAAAATCATCAATGAAAGTCACGAAGTAAAGGTAATTTCCAAAAGAGGGTGTCTGCATAGGACCACAGACATCACTATGTACAAGCTGCAATTTCTGCGTAGCCTGAACTGAACCATCTTTTGGAAAGGAAGAACGCTGCATTTTGCCCAAAATACAGCCTTCACAAACATGTTTTCCAGGTGCCTCAAGTTTGGGCAAAGAGGACACCATTTCAGATTTCTGCAGGCGTAACAAACTAGCAAAATTCAGATGACCAAAGCGTGCATGCCAAAGCTTTGCATCTGACATAGCCTGAGAATCATGAACTGCACGTGCCGAATCATTCACATATCTTTCATAGTCTATGAGCTTATACAGCCCATGACATAAGATGCCAGAAGCAATAATCACATCGCCATTTGAGAGATCATGGACTGTACACCTGTCATCAACAAATTTCACAACCAAACCAATCTTGGCTAATGCAGAAACTGATAACAGATTCTTTTTGATCCCTGGCACAAATAAAGCATCTGACAAAGTGAAAGAACTACCATCAGCAGTAGTCAGAATGATCTTACCAACTCCCATAACAGGATAAGAGGAGTTATTGGCGAATGTGACAGTATTCCCTGTAGGGGCAGGCTCGAGTGAAGAGAAGAAACTGCGCTGTGAGGTAATATGTTTGGTCGCCCCACTGTCAAAGTACCAAACATCTGAGTCTACTGCAAACATGCACTGATCATGAGAAGATGGGTCAAAACTGCAGACAGTAGTAAACGCCCATTCTTCTTCCTACACAAGATTTGCAGACTCTGTTTTTGGTGTAGAGGCCTCTGCAACAACCATTCCAGTCTCTTTCTTCTTTGCCTCTTTAGCAGCCAGTTTTGGACAGTTCTTTATAATATGATCATTTCCTTTACAGTACTTGCAGAACAATTTCTGCTTTTCTGATTTCTTTTCATCTTTATCCTGGTTCTTCGATTGTGCAGCATTTGCAGATTTTTGCTTACTAGTAGAAGAGCTCCATTTTCCTTTGCCCTTTTGACTAGCCAGGAAAGCTTGATCTGCAACACGCATAATGGACCTGTTCTGCCTGGACTGATCTTCCTGCAACAGAACAGAGACTAATTCTTCAAATGACAAGGCATTCGGATTGCCTTTCATCATCAACCGAAGAGTAGAGGCAAAACTCTGATATGAATCAGGAAGACCATTCAGAACGGTCTGCACAAGTGAGCTATCTGGTATACCTCATCAGCAGAAATCAATTGTTCCTTCAGGTCTTTGATCTTTGTAAGATAACTGTCCATAGAATCACCTTCATTCATGTGCTCACTCTCCAACAGTTTTTGGAGGTAAGCAACACGAGCCTCATTCCTAGCCTGGTACAAAGTGGTAAGTGTATCCCAAGCATCCTTTGCTGTTCTCCAAGAGCGAATGTGAGGAATAATGGCACGTTTGACAGACAAAGCTATCAATGCATGTGCCTGGGCATCTCTGCCATCCCAACGAATCTGCTCTGCAATAGGTGCAACAGAAACAGCAGCACGAACAGGAATCTACGGAATATCATCTTCGACACCATCTTCATCAGCTCTAGTACCTCCAGCACCTGTATTTGTAGTACCTGTAGTCGCAGGTGTAACAGGACGTCTTTCAACACCCTGCACAATGTTCCACAGTCCTTTTGCAACCAGTACATGTCGCATCATATAAGCCCATAATGGGTAGTTGGTACCATCCAACTTATCCTCAACAGCCAACATACGGAATACATCACTGCTTTCATCCATGGCCGGTGACTAAAATACCTTGATGCAGAAAATTGACTGTATCTCAAAAAGTTGAACGGAACTGCCCAGACGAGTTCTGCTAGACCTGTAGCAAACTTCGAGACGCTTAAACTGGCAAACAGAAACTGGTATATACCTTTGGCACAAAAGGACGAAATAGCCTGCACAAGCGCTACGATAGTGTGTTCGGAGGCTGAAACGAGCTCAGATCGCGATTTTGGCACCACAGAGCAAAGCAGTTTTGATCTCGGAAACACCCTGAGTATGCTCACCAAATTTCCTGCCAATCTGAGACTGCAAACGGAGGAGTGTCGACGGCGCCCTAGAAGAAGCGACGACCTGCTCTGATACCAATTGTTGGAGATAGACGTCTGTGGAAGCATGCGAACAGCACAAGGAAGTAGAAGAAGCTTGGAGCACAAACACACAATACTGAATGTATTACTAGAGAATGTACAAAGATAAGTAGCCCATTAGGGCAATAGGCGTATATACAAGCCGGGGGAAAAAAAACCTCCTAAAGAGGGAAAAAAGTGCCCCGGCAGTCCTAGAGTGTTCACACACATCACTACCTAAATATATCAACACTAAGACTCCTTGATTAGTGTACTTGTACACACTTCCTGCCATTATATGATACATTTGAGACTTCACCACCTCTTTATATTTTATTCTCATTATGGAATGTTTGGGTCCAATAGTGAGAATAGGCACAAGCGTTCTTGCCCAACTGGGTGCTACTTCCAAGTTGAAAAAGTAAGCATTAGGAAGTTCATCTGATACTCCTTGCGGATATTCTCTTGAAGTAAGTCAAGAAAGGTGACCTTATCTAAGGTGAGTCTTGCCTTTCCTGATAATTATCTCAAAATTGTATTCCATTAGTAAGAGAAACCATCTTACTAACCTACCTGTGTTGCACAGTTTGCTCACTAGGTAGAGTAGAGCCTGGTGATTTGTGAAAAACTTAAAATTATTTGCAAGAAAATAATGTCTAAACTTTTTTATTGCACATACCATGCCGAATCCTTCTCTTTTCACAGTGATGTAGTTTCTCTTTGCTACGTTTAACTACCTACTTGCATAAGCAATGGAAAGATTGATGTTTCGCTCACCCGTAGGCTATGCTAGTACACATCCAATAGCATAATTGGAAGCATCCACGTGAACATGAAATGACTTGCTCCAATTTGGTGTTCCAAAATTGGTGTTGAACAGAATCGTCCTTTGAGCTCATTGAAAGAGTTTTTGCACTCTTCAGTCCACTCAAAGTTAGTCAGAAGGTTGTACATCAACTTTGCAATTATCGCATAAATATGGATAAAATGTCGATAATATCCACAATGACCCACAAAATCTTGTACTTCTTTGACATTCTATGGTCTAGGTAGGTCTACAATGGCTCTAACCTTCCCATTCTTTGAAATTATGTGTCTAATAATTTTTCCTTGTATGACCATGAAAACACACTTCTCTAGATTCAAGCAGACCTAGAATTCTCTACATTTGTCAAATATATGTTTCAGTTCAAGAATGTGGGTTTTTTTGATGTTGGAATGAGCAGGCAAATCATCAATATAGACTTCTAGGTTCTTTCACAAGAATTCCTTAAATACGTGACACATCAACCTCTAGAATGTAGCAGGAGGATTGATGAGCCCGAATGGCATCACACAAAATGCAAAGATATCCCACTCTATGGAAAAAGCCATCTTATGTTGATCGTCAAGGGCAATGGTGTTGGAGTTCGAGGTCTATGGAAGCACACAAAAGACACAAGGAAGAAGAAAGCTTGGAGCACAACACACAATATTGAATGTATTACCAAGAGAATGTACAAAGATAAGTAGCCCATTAGGATAATGGGCATATATACAAGCCAGGGGAAAAAACCTCCTAAAGAGGGAAAAAAGTGTCTGGGTGGTCCTAGTGTGTTCACACACATCACTACCTAAATATATCAACAAATCCCCAGACTTGCATCGAACATAGCTTGAGCCAATTCTACCATTTTTGCACAAATCTTGGTACTTTCAATCTCTAGGTCAAATATGGGAGAACACTTATTTAACTCTGCCACACTCAACTCTTCTTGAATTCTGGCCTAGTATGCCTTGAACATCTTGTCTAGATCTTTAGGAGTAGGATCTATGAGGATTGATCCTACTCTGGGTGGTAATGGTATGGATGGATGGTTTTGATGAGATGATGGAGGTGGGGTTTGAGAGTGTGTTTGGGATGCGATCTCTATCAATCTAGTTTTTATTTCCTTTAGGCTTTCTTCCAATTTTCTCATCTTTATCACCCATTGTTTCATCATTCTTTCAAGACTTTCCTTTCAAGCTCTAGTTCTCTTCTAGCTATGCTCTTTGACTCACTAGATTCTGATTTCGTCTCTTGATCCACACCTATAGTGTGTTGTAGTGCTTGGGCTCTAGTCACTACTTGCACTAGGGCTGTAGTGGTGACACTTCCACTAGAATCTAAAACTAAGCCAATAACATAAATGGGTATAACCTTTTGAGTATTGGCCAAATTCTTAGGATAGTCTCTTAGGAGATGTTCTTTTCCACAGTTGAAACAAAACCCTTGAATAACCATTGATTGGGGTTGCCCTGGTGGAGGAAGCAGATAATCTCATATGAAGTGATCTCCTTGACATCTATAACATGGTCCTCTTAGTGCTTTGGGGTCTCATTTGCCTTGGTTGGGGCCTAGGGCTGGGATTGGCATACATCAATTTTGAGTATTCGCACTCCCAAATCGGCTCCATAGGTGTTTCATAGGCATTGACCTCATTATGCTCAAGCAAATCCATGTAGTGAGCTAAAGGACTTTCCACATGGGTCGATCCAAAGCTTTGAGCATTAAGATCGCCTTCTGAGGTCAGTGGGTTGCATGCACTAGGACTCTATTCAGGTTATCCTCTCACAACATATTTGACTGGAATAACATTGGTAGGGGGTGGAGGTTGTTGACCTAATATAGGTTGTGGTCTCTACTGAGCTTGCTAGCGAGGTTGATAAGGTTGCTATGGCCTAAAGTGTGGTTGCTATGGGTATTAGTTTGGATATTTTCTTGGCTACCGATATGGTTGCTAGTAGTTTTGCCTAACCACTTGTTTATTGTCAAGGCAAGCCTATGTAGTGTGGTAAGTATACCTTCTCTCTATCATGCAATATTGGTTATTAGGGTCCTTGTTTTTGAGACATGATGGGCTAGATGTTGTCCATGTGGTCCCCTCCGTAGTCATAATGTCTTTTCACCAATACCATTCTAGGGGTATGTTTGCTTGAGACTCCTTATTTCTGAGAAAATTTTTTGCTAATTCATCAATTGATGTTGAAGTTTTTGAAGTGAAACTGATAGAGCTATCTGAATCCTTGTAGATATTTGAAAGTTCTAACTCATCTCCCAAGTTATCCTCGATATCTATACACATTCACACACATTGATATATGGTCATAGGTTGCTTCAAGTACACATAGAAGTGCAACTTCGCACTTAGCAAGCCATCCAAAAACAATGCCACTTGTTTGGTTGGTGCAGGTAACTTTGGAATGGGGCATCTCTCAAGGTATTCTCTAAATCTACATCCTAATAGCCTGACTGTTTCTTGAGGTGTTTTCTTAAAGCTATGGATCAAAGATGAAGTGTTGTGCCTGATACCACTCTTGGATAATTCCATGATAAACACTTTTGACAACTGACTTACATCTTTAAATTGACCTTGATGCAATGGCTAAAACCATGTTAGGGATGTATTCTTTAAGGCTAGACCAAAGGCATTGTATTGAGTGAACAAATTATCAACCTATTCAACTCTTAACAATTATCTAAATTCAGCTACATGGTCATATGGATCTCTTATTCCATCAAAGTAAATTTTCATTGACTTCACTAGTTGAGTATACCTCAATATTCTCCACAATTCCATCTTTCACCCATCCAAATGCTTCTTTAATTAATTCATGTGTGAAGCGAATGGCTCTCTAGTTGTCTTGTAAGTCCATGAGTCTTGCTTCTATAATTGATGGCTTATTTGCTACAATATGTAAGGTATTCATCACTTGAGAGCATCTTTTGAAATCAAGCTTATAAATGGGAAGCTTCAAGTAAGCTTTGATTCTTGCCTTATTCCATGTTTCGAAGGTTCTAGGCATCTCATGTAGAATACAAAAGTGCTGACTCATCACTCGGAATTGATGGTCATGGTCCATGATTCATATTGTTATTAAGAAGAGGTGATCATCGGCTAGTTTGTCATTCCTATACCAGTGACCACGGGCCTTTACAACACACTCCAAGGAAAAATTTTGACTTCCATTAGTTGCATTGCCACAAAATCTTTGGAATCCATCTCCACTTAAACCCAATATTTGATTAGCTTGAGAGAGTATGAAAAGTTTTAGGTTTCATAGTGCTCATGCATTTGATCTCCATCCTTTAAGTGATTCCCCTCTCACTATAGTTGAGAGAATCATGATACCTGAAGATACATATATTTTTATTATTTTTTAATTGTTAAAAAGAAACATAAAATGGTTAGTCATAGTCAAAGCAAAAAGTTACTTGGAGTTAGTAGAAATCCTATATTTCTATAGTAGAAGTGAAGACCTATTTCCTTCGAATGAAGTGTGCACGACTAAATAGTCTAAAGAAACCATGTGCCGAATGTGAGGCCTTGTAGTGTGGCCCTATTGTGCATACTCTAGATTCATTGAACTCCGCATGAGTGCAATCCTGATACTCCTTTTCTAGTTCTTATTTTGATTGAGCTTTCTTTGGTCTCAAAATTTGATGTCTTTGTAGCTCTGTTTCTATTCTCCTCCATTGTTGATTGGCATCGTTCAGATGCTATTTCCTTTGATTTGACCTACCATATGTACTTGCATTGATTATGTTGCTTCATTGGTTTCTTTGAGCTTTGTCATCCTTGATACTTTTGAATTTTTGGTGTGGTCTTTTGTTGTAATCTGATTACATCATTGAATGATCTAATATAATCTGGCTTTGTCAATTGCCTTCTTTGGCATCCACATTTGCTTTTGTTGTCTTTGAGCTTCAACTAGTCATTTGGATAGCCATAGTTGAATTGTCTTCGAGATGTTTGGTGATACTCTTTCTAAATTGAACGAATTTCTTCATCTCAGGTTTTTTGTTTGTGATTGACACATCTTGCACTCATACTCATGGAGCTGATCTTTGCAAATCCATATGTGCTTGATTCTCCTTTTTGGCTGCTGGCAAGTCATCCTTGTTGCCAAATTTATAGATGGTTTTCTACATTCCTCTTGAGAATTAATGACCTCAATATGGCTCTTTGTACTATTCTCTTGAGAAAGAGAGGTTGGATGATCACACATAATAGAGCAAGAATTCTCATTGACACTTAAGGTAGGTTCAAGGATGGAAGCCTTCGATAAAGAGTTCGGTTGGGGTTCTAAGTCATGCATACTTTGATTTGGCACATTAGGGTTTTCCATGTCAACTGTCTTTAATGGTCTCTCATCTAGGAGGCTAAAAACTTCTCCATGTCCTACCTTGGTTGAAATGTACCCTTGGGCTAAATTTATTGTAACCTTGAATTCATATATCCAATTTTGTCTATTAGATCAGAGTCTTTACATAAGAAAAGTCTTTGCTGCATTGTATTATTCCCTAAGTGTAAGGATAAGGTTACTTCTCCTAAGCACTCTATAACATTACCTCCACCAATCATATATTCTCTTGTAGGATTGAGTGGTATCTTTAATTTTTCAATTAAAGAAGCACATATACTACTCAGGGCTGCTCATGTATCAATTAAAGAATCTACCAAGTGGTATTCCTCCCTTCAAATACCTAGGTTTAAATAGGGTTTTCTCACTTGGATTCCTAGGGTTTTGATACTTTTGGCATGATAATTTGCCATGGGAATGAGTTTTTCACCTCATATGTATCTCTCATCTTGTTCTCGGATTCATTCCTTCAATTTTCTAATTTGTTCTAGAGCTTCTAATCTCACCTCTTCTCAGCTCCAAAGATTCTCATCAACATTTGCTCAGTCAAAGATTCCATGTATTTTTTAACTATATAACTGCTTATATAATTTGGTAATATTTCTCCGTTTAATATAGCTAAATTGATGGCTCCGTTGGAGGAGATACGCTTTATGATCAAAGGGTTGTATCCTCTTTGTTGTAGTTTCTTGGAATGTTGTTTCAAAGATCTCCAACTCTAAGGGCTTTATCTTTGATGTGAGCATCATAGTAATCCTTTTGACTTCTCTTAGCAGCATAGATGCCTACTACCGCTTGTAATTTAGTTTCATGAAATTTCTTGATTTGATCCAATTGGTTGGATAACTCATGTCTAGTCCATTCAAATTTCTTGGCTACTTGAAGAGTGGGCATCAAGAAATCAATTGTCAAGATCCTGTTTTGACCATAAAATAGATTAAAGTGTGTGGATCCCATAGAAGTTTTATAAGCTACTTTGAATGTCCAAATTGCATGATGCAATTGCTTATTCTACTAAAATATATCATTGTTAACTATCTTGGTAAGAATTGTGCATAATACCTTATTTGAACTCTCAATTTGTGTGCCTCTATCACTATCTATCTCAATTGGTAGTCCAAATGTAGAGATGATGTTTTCAAATAAAAATTTTGTAGTGGTCTAGGCATCATTTTTCCTAGTAGCTTTGGTTTCTACCCACTTTGTTAATTAGTTGGTTGCTACTATGATAAACCCTGCATGGCATCCTCTTATTGGGGGATTAATGGGTCCAATAAAGTTTATTCCCCATCTAGAGAAAGCTCTTGTACTGATCATTGGTGTCAATGGCATGTCATCTAGTCGGATTGGATACTTAGTTAATTGACATACATTACAAGTTCACACATATGTCTCTACATCCATGTGTAGTGTTGGCCACCATAAGCATGCAAAGATAATCATTTTGATGGTCTTTTCAGCTAAAAGACAACCTCCTACTGCTCCAGCATGTGCCATTTAAGGTATTGTCCTTCATGAACACACATTTGTAATTGTTCATCCTTTCCTCATTTGAATAGTTGTTTTTCCCAAAGTTACATAATCTTTAATTTGTTCTTCTAAGGCTCTTTTTCTCATTACGCTTGCTCCTTCTAGATATGTGTGTGATTTAAAAAATTCTACTAGTGGCTTACTCCACTAAGGTGCTATTGTAGAATAGCATATAGATGAGTGTTCGTCTGGTGTAGACACTTAACACATGCGACAATTCGTTACATATTCATGTGCATCCTTTTGTATACTTGGATAATACACTCTTAATCTCTTTAATTACTAAGTTGTTCCACTTACACCTTTATGTGTGTTCCATTTATTTTTGTGAGCTTGTTTGATTAGACTACTTTGTTCCTCATCTTCAACACATCTTAAAAGTATTCCCCTAGAGTGTTTGAAATATAAGCTACTTTCCACAATGTGTAGGTTTCTTACTTTCCATATCTCCTTGTCTCTAGCTAAATTGATCCTATAACTATGTCCATATGTGAGTATAGGTACCAATCTCCCAATCCATTTAGGACACACTTTCGGACTAAATAGATAGGTGTCTGATAGCTCGTCCGCTACTCTTGTTGGTGGTTCTTTGTGAATCATTCTAGATAAGCAGTCTGCCCTAACATGCATATTACCCTTCTTGACCACTATGTCAAAGTTGAATTCCATAAGTAATAGAAACCATCTAAGTATCTTTCCCATATTGCAAGGTTTATTGACCAAGTACAATAGAGCTTGGTGCTCAATAAAGAACTTAAATTTTTTGGCTAGTACTTAATGTCTAAAATTCTTCACTGCATAGACCATCCCTAACCCTTCTCACTGAGTCGTGGTGTAATTTCGTTCAGCCTGGTTTAATTGTCTACTTGCATATGCTATTGGGTGATCTAGTTTTCCTTCATCTTCTGGTTGTGTTGATATACATCCAATGGCAACATTAGATGCATCAACATGTATGTGGAATGGTTTATTCCAATTCAGCACTTTTAGAATTGGTGTTGAACTCAATCTTTGTTTTTAACTCGTTAAAGGCTTGCACACATTCATCCATCCAAGAGAATTGAATTACAAGACCCAGTGGCTTTGCAATTATGGCATACATTTGAATAAATATATGATAATATCCACAATGTGCCATAAAAGCTTGCACTTCCTTCACATTATTGGGTCTCAACAATTCTAGAATTAATTTGATTTTATCTTCGTCTATTGAAATACCATTCTTGGACATTATGTGTCCCAATACTTTTCCTTGTCTCACCATGAAAACACATTTCTCGGGATTCATGCATACTCGATATTGTCTGCATTTGTTGAATATTTTTCTAAGATTTTGGAAAGCTATAAACCTCCTTTCTTTCTACTCTTTCCAAAAGATGATCTATAATGGGTAAGGGGTAACAATCTCAAATAATAGCAGCACCAATCTTTTCAAGTTTCTTTTCAAGTTAATACAAACTCTAAGCTTCCCATTCATCATTGGTAGCACTACCAAAGGAGAAATCCATTTAGTGTGTTCTATCTCATATATGAATCTAGCTTCTAACACATTCTTCCTTGACAATTGGATACTGTTTTATAGGCCACTCAATAAGCCCAAATAGCATGATGTAATTGTTTATCCCAATCAGAGCATTTATTGTTCACCAACTTAGTTAGAATAGTATAGAGGATCTTATTCATGTTGTTTGATTGTCCATTGGCTTGTGGGTGATACAGAGCTGACTTCTTGTGAATAAACATAAATTATTGTAACAAGTATTTGATGAACTCATTCAAGAAGTGGGTACGGTTGCTTACCAGCTCTATTGGCAAACCATACTTTGTAAATACATGCTCGAATAAAAACTTAGTTGTGGTTGATGCATCACTCTTCCTAGTGGATCTCACTTCTACCCATTTGGTTAGATAATCAGTGGCAACAATAATGTACTCAGCATTGAACTCTTGGCTAGGGGACTAATAAGACCTATGAAGTCTATTCCCCACTTGGAGAATGCACATCCTCCCATCATGGGTCTTAGTGGCATCTCATCCTTACGTATTGGATATTGAGTTTGCTGACATATGTCACACCACTTTCATGTAGGTATGAGCATCCATGTGAAGGGTTGGCCACCAAAGTCCTGCAAACAGTACTACTTTGATCACCCTATCTGCTCCAAAGTGTCCACCTGCTACACCTTGGTGTGCAATTTCTAAGATCTTAAGATATTGACTTTCATGGACACATAGTCTAAGATATCCATCTCTTCCACACCTATATAGATTATCTGCAATGAGAGCATAATGTAAGGTTTCTTGTTCTAAGCTTTGCTGCTTGGCTAACATCATCTCTTGAGGGAAACTTTTTGTCCTCAGAAAGTCCACCAAAGGACTGCTCCAATCTAACATTAGGGATACTTGATACAGAGTAGCATGTTCTACCGGTGGTCTATTACAACAAGTTGGACAATCCTTACACATCCTATGGACATCTACTTCCATGGTTGGCCAATATACACCTAATCTTTGCAAAGTCTGGTGGGTTCGATGTTTAGAGTGATGTTGCTTTATTGCACTTACATGTGCTAATTGCAACCATTTTGCATACTCTTCTTGTTCCACACAATAAGCCAATATGCCTTGATCTGTGTGTTTGTACACACTTCTTGCCATTATGTGATATTTTTGGGATTTCACCACCTCATTACTATTTTCTTGCATGACAGGATGTTTAGGTCCAAGGATCAGAATAGGCACGATAGTTTTGGCCCAGTTAGGCACAATCTCTAGGTTGAATAAGTAAGCATCAAGAAGCTCATGTGACACTCCTTACGCGGACTCTCCGGAGGTAATTCTAGAAAGCCGATTTGCCCTAAGGTGGGACTTGCATTTTCTAACAACTACCTCAAAATCATATTTTATTAGTAAGAGAAACCATCTTACTAATATGCCAGTGTTGCAAGGTTTATTCACAAGGTAGAGTAACTCTTGATGTCCATAAAAAATTTAAACCTATTTGTGAGTGGATAATGTCTAAGCTTTTTAACCATATAGATCATGTGCTTTTCCTTCTCTTTCTATCATGGTATAATTTCGCTCGGCGGCATTCAATTGCCTACTTGCATAAGCAATTGGAAGATCAATGTTGCCTTCACCAGTAGGTTGTGCTAGCATGCATCCTATAGCATAATTGAATGCATCCACATGAACATGGAATGGTTTGGTCCAATTTGGTGTAGTCAAAATTGGTGTTGAACATAACCGTTGCTTAAGCTCATTGAAAGAGTTTTTGCACTCTTCATTCCATTCAAAGTCAGTCAGAAGGTTGTACAAAGGCTTTGCAATTATCATATACATGTGGATAAAATGTCAATTATAGCCACAATGCTCCATGAAAGCTTGTACTTCCTTGACACTCTTTGGTCTAGGTAGCTAAGTAATGGCTCTGACCTTATCCTCATCAATCGATATGCCATTCTTTGACACTATGTGTCCTAGAATCTTGTCTTGCCTGACCATGAAAATACACTTCTCTGGGTTCAAGAAGACTTGGCATCCTCTACATTTATCAAAGCTCAATCTCAATTTAGGGATATGTGTTTGTCTAAAATTGGAATGAACATAAATTGTCAACATAGACCTCTAAGTTCTTTCTCAAGAACTCCTTGAACACATGACACATCAACATTTGAAATGTAGCAAGGGCATTGGTGAGCCCAAAAGGCAAATACATGACATGCGAAAATATCCCACTCGATGGCAAAAGCTGTTAATGTTGGTCTTCAAGGACAATGGCCACTTGACTGTAGCTAGAGAACCCATCAAGGAAGTTGTATACTTCCTTTCCTACTACATGTTCTAACAAGTGTTCAGTGATAGGAAGCGGACAACTATCTATAATGGTGGCGGCATTAACTTTTTTCAAGTTAATGCACACCCATAGCTTAACATTCTTTTTGGGCACAACCACAATGGGCAATAGCCATTCGGTATGCTCCATTTCATAGAGAAATCCAACTTCTATCAAGCGATCTATTTCCTTCTTGATCTTACCTGCATAATTGTCATTGTATGTGTACAGTTTCTCCTTAGAGGGCTTGGCTTCCAAAGACATGGGAATTCTATGAGAGCAGATGTCTGCGTCTACTCCTTTAAAGTCCACATAGCTCCATGCAAATACATCTCTGTATTCTCTCAACAATGCAATCAACTCTTTCTCTTCTTCTTTGGTGAAATCATGTCCTTTGTATGCACATTGTTCTTCACAGTTTCCTATAGTTACAACAATTTTCTTGGTTTTCTCTTTGTTGTCATATGCTATTCTTGTGGGTGCTTCTCTATTAGGCATTTGTATCATGACCTTTCGATCTTCTATTTCATATTTCTTGAAGTTTTCTATACATCAAAGAGTGTCTCTCCCTTTATGGCCTTGGAGATAGGCTTCTCTCCTTTCTTCTAATCATCCTGATTGCCCCTTGTGACTATCAATTTCTCTTCTCTTTTTGTCTTTCTTGTTCCTGTGTTCTGGCTTCTATTAAATAGAGGTACTCTTCCTCCAAAGCACAAAAAGGCTCCATGAAGATGGATTCTTCATCTTCATCACTATCCTCCTTGGGTTCACTCGTACTAGATTCACAGTCTTGAATAACCAAATCACACATAAATCATGAAAACTGAAATCTTAGGAGGCAAGCTTATCCTTTCACTTCCCTTGTTACTTACCTTTGATGTAGCTAACTTCCTAGGGTTGGCTGACATCCTCTCCAATCTTTCTAACAAGAGGCAATTGTGTCATGGCAGAATTAGTGCAATTAAAAAGATGACTGACCTAAAACATGGTCTCGGCTAGTTCTACCATTTTCACACAAAGTTTATTCCTTTCAATTTCTAAGTTGGCTCTTGGGTAACAATTATCTAGCTCTATCACATTTGGCCCTTCTTGGATCTTGTCCTAATATGCTTTGAACATCATGTCTAGATCTTGTGGAGTAGGATCTGCTAGTGGTAGTGGTTTGATGGGATGGTTTGGGTGTGATAAGAGTGGTGGGGTTTGAGAGGGTATGTGAGATGTGATCTCTATCAGTTTGGCTTTCGTCTCCCTTAAGATCTCTTCTAACTCGCTCGTCCATTGTCTCTTCATTTGCTTGCAGCTATCCTTCCAAGATCTTAGCTCTTGTTCTCTTCTTAGTTACACTCAGTCTCATTGGGTTTGAAATTATTCTCTTGGCCTAAGCTGTGGGTTTGTTGTAATGCATGAGCTCTTGTGACTACTTGCACTAGGGTAGTGGTTGTCACTCCCACTAGAATCTACTACCAGTTCAATAACATTGGTCAGAGTAATCTTTTGTGTATTGGTTGGATTCTTCGGGCAGTCCCTTAAGAGGTGTTCCTTACCACAATCAGAGCAAAAGCCTTGGAAAGTCACGGACTGGGGTTGCCCCAGATGTACAAAGTAGGCAATCTTGAATGAAATGGCCTCCTAGGCATCTATAACATGACCCTCTTGGTGCCTGGGTCTTATCTACATTAGTTGGGGTCTAGGGTTAGGGTTGACATACATCACATTAGAATATTTTGGCTCCCAACTAGGTTTACTAGGGGTTTCATATAGGTAAATCTCAGGGCGCTCTAGTGAATCCATGTAATAAGTCGATGGGCTATCTACATGCATTGAGTCAAAGCTTTGAGCATTAGAATCACTTATTGAAATCAATGGGGGTGTTGATACTAGGGATCTACTCAAGTTATCCTCAATTGATGCATACTTGATTGGGACCACATTGACTTAGTGTGGGGGCTATTGAGCTAGCATCGGTTGAGATCTTTGTGTTGATCTTGGTATGGCGGCTGACATTGTTGTTGGGGCCTAAAGAATTGTTGGGTTTGGTATAGATTTGGATATCTCCCTCACTATTGATATGGATGTTGGTAGTTTTGTCTAACCACTTGTGTATTGTAAGGGCAATCTTGTGTTGTGTGGTTAGTGTATTGTCTCTCTATTGTGCACTATTGATTATTAGGGTTCCCTTGGGGTTAAGCCATAACTGGGAAAACATTAGCCATGTGGTCTCCTCCACACATGTAACATCATTTCACTAAGAACATTCTAGGGGTGTGTTTTCTTGAGACTCCTAACTTTTGAGCTACTTTTTCAGCCAATTCTTCAATGGAAGTTGATGGTTTTGAAGTGAGACTAGAAGAACTATCTGAATCTTTATAGATTTTTGAGAGTTATAGCTTGTCACATAAGTTGTCCTCAATATCTACACATTGCTCTATGTTCCTAGGTTCCTTCAAATAGACATATGATTGTAATTTTGCACATAACAAGCCATCCAAAAACAATGCCACTTGTTTGTACGAGGTGGGTAACTCTGGAATCGGACATGTTTCCAAGTATTGTGACTTCCCAAATGAAGGTATCTGCATAGGACCATAGACACCACTATGAACAAGATGCAATTTACGAGCATCTCTAACTAAACCATCTTTTGGGAAGGAGGAATGCTGAATTTTTCCCAAAATACAGCCTTCATAGAGATGTTTACAAGCTACCTCAAGTTTGGGAAGAGAGAACACCATTTCAGATTTTTGTAGGCAAAGCAAACTAGAAAAATTTAGATGAACAAAGCATGCATGCCAAAGCTTTGCATGTGATATAGCCTAACAATGGTTAAAGTGTTAAACTCGTGTTAACTATTACTGGAATAAAACTGCCACTGGGTTCTTGGGATGGTCAAGGGTCTGTATTACAGAGGCCTTACATTTATTTTCCCAATTCAAACATTCATTGTATTGTGTTCTTCATTATCTTACACTGACTATTCCAACAGACTTAACTATTAATCTCATCAATAAACTACTCAATAATAACGAAGTATTCACCGCAACCGAAATACACAGATTCCGTACTCACTATTAACGTGCTATCACCATTAACCTTATACTTCACCACTGAACATAGAACATCGACAAAATCACCACCTTTACTCAATACCAGAACATTAAAAGAACAGTATAACAATATGAGTAAACTACGCTGGAATCGGTCCGCAAGCACACTGCCCAGACTCACAGTCCAACATGTTCTCTCTGCCTCTCACTTCCCCGCATTCTTTGATTATCAAAGAGTTACAACGATTGCACTACATCCTTTTGATGTGCATCCTTTCCCAATTACATTTTCCACCAAATATAATTACATTCCATTCCGATGGCCTAACACTGGCATGCACGGTGGACTCGAACCCAGAATGGATGTATTACAAAAAAGAGGAACTAAGAGTCATTAATGATGCCCTGAATATACATGGTTTGAGCTAGTTTAAATGTAAGGGATATCTTTTGCTTCAAAGATTCTAACATCTCTTGGAGAATATGGGGTTCCACCAAATGAGCATCAGTTTGCATTGAGCTAAAAACTTGGGATAGCAAAATTTCACTCTGTTTTTGCAAAAATGCTTCTTGTAAATAAAAATCATTGGCCAAGGTGGAATCTGTGCGTAACTTGGCATCAGCTATTTCTGCATCAATACGTGACAACCAATCCTGCTTAATGCCAAGTTGCTTCTCTCTTCGTTCCAACTCTTATTGTTGAAATTGCATGGTCCCAAAAACGTCATGGCGTTCTTTTTGTATGGCTTCAATGTCCTTCGTTAACTTTGTTGTTCATCCAATTTCTTCATCCAAAACTTGAACTTTTTGAAATAATTCCTCTGTAACCTTTTTCAACTCTACTTCAACTTGTAACACTCTGTCAGCCAATACCTGATAGGCCTGTTCCACAGGTAGGAATTTGGTGCAAGTATTGTCTAACTCACAACCGAGAACTTTCATAACATCATCCTTATCCATCACTGCCTGTTTGAGCAGGGAAATCTCTGCATCTCTGGCCGCAATAATTTCATCTTTCTCTGTGACCTATCCCTGTACTATTGTAACCTGTTCTTGTAGTAGACATGCATTAGCCTTGACCGCCAAAATTTCTTCCTGCAGGGGAGCGATGTCGGCTTCCAACAAATCCACCTTTGCTTGATACTCAGTGTGAAGAGATTGGTGAGCATCATGCAATTGAATAGAGAGTTGCTTGGATAGGTGCAATACAAAATCACCAATTTGGGCTAACTGAGCAAATGAATTTGGTACTATAAAGGTTGATACTGGTCGAGAGGGGTTAACAAAAACTGTAGCTGAAGAGGAAGGTGGGGAGTAATTGGGAGAGGAGGCAATAGGATGAGAGTGGGAGATGGCCACCGAATGATTAGGTGAGGGGGGAGGACTAGGAGGTAAGGGAACCTTAGATGGGGAAGGGAGAGGTGTTACCAGGTGTGCAGTATGGGTGTCTGCAACCGTATCCTTCGGTGAAGATGGAGGCACAGTGGATTCCACATTATCTGGTTGAGCTTCTGATGAACAAGAGACTCCTCAATCTGTGTTTGCACAGTTTGGTGAAGGGTTTTCGCTATTGTGTCTAGCGCCAGTGTTAAAGTGTTAAACTCGTGTTAACTATTACTCGAATAAAACTGCCATTGGGTTCTTCGGATGGTAATGGGTCTGTATTATAGAGGCCCTATATTTATTTTCCCAATTCAAGCATTCACTGTACTACGTTCTTCATTATCTTACACTGACTATTCCAATAGACTTAACTATTAATCTCATCAACAAACTACTCAACAGTAATGAAGTATTCACCGCAACCAAAATACGTAGATTCCTTACTGACTATTAACGTGCTATCACCATTAACCTTATACTTCACCACTCAACATAGAACATCAACAAAATCACTACCTTTACTCAGTTCCAGAACATTAAAAGAACAGTACAATAATATGAGTAAACTACACTAGAATCGGTCCGCAAGCACATTGACCAGACTCACAGTCTGGCATGTTCGCTCTACCTCTCACTCCCCCATGTTCTTTCATTATTAAAGAGTTACAACGATTGCGCTACATCCTTTCGATGTGCGTCCTTTCCCAATTACATTTTCCACTAAATATAATTACATTCCGTTCCGGTGGCCTTATAGAATCTTGAATTGCACACACTTAATCATTCAAACCTTTTGCATAGTCTCTTAGCTCATATAGCCCACGATATAAAATGCTAGAAGCAATAATAACATCACCATTCGAGAGATCATGAGTTGTGCATCTATCATCAACAAATTTGACAACCAAGCCAATCTTGGCTAATGCTAAAATTGACACCATATTTTTCTTGATCCTTGGCACATATAAAACATCTCACAATGTGAAAAAACTACCATCAATAGTAGCTAGAATGATCTAACTGACTCCCATTACAAGATGAGAGGAGTTGTTAGCACATGTGTCAATATTCCTTGTATGGGTAGAATCAAGTGAATTGAAGAAACTACAATGCGAGGTAATATGTTTGGTTGCACCACTATCAAAGTACCAAACATCTGAGTCTACTACAAACATGCACTCCTCATGAGAAGATGGGTCATAGATGCAAACATTAATAAATGCTTCACCATTGCTTTTTGTCATGGCCAGTGATTAAATACCCGATGTAGAAAATTGATTGTATCTCAAAAAAGTTGAATAGAAACACGCTATCAAGCTTTGTTAAGCCTTTAGCAAACTTTGAGACACTTGTATTGGAGAACCAAAGGCTATATATGTGTTTGGCATAAAAGGAAAAAATTGTATGTATAGTTGCTTAGATAGTGCATTCAAAGGTCAAAATGATCTCAAATCAACGTTTTTGCACCATAAATCGAAGCAGTTTTGAATTCCTAATTGCCAACAATATGCTCAACAAATTTGAGATGGTTATTGGAGGGGTGTCGATGATGCCCTATATGAAGTGGTGATGTGCTCTTATACCAATTTTTGGAGCTTAAGGTTTGCAAAAGCATACAGAAACACAAGGAAGAAGAAGAAACTTGAAGCACAACGCAATACAAAATGTATTACCAAGTGAATGCACAAAAGATGAGTGATCCATTAGGTTTATAAGCACATATACAAGCCGAGGGAAAAAATGCCCCTGGGGTCCTTACTATGTTCATACAAATCACTAAGAAAATATATCAACATGAAATGAGCTAAAATCAAAATTTCAATGACACGAAGCGAAGTTGTTTTTAACTCCTAATCACCTCAAGTATGCTCACCAATTTTCATGCGATTCTAAGATTGTGACTCGAGGAATGTCAACAATGCCCTAGAGGAAGTGACAACCTACTTTGATAGCAATTTTTGGAGATTGAGGTCTGCATAAGCACATGAAAAACACAAGGAAGAAGAAGAAGCTTGGAGAATAACACAACACAAAATGTATTACCAAGTGAATGTACAAAGATAGGTGACCCATCCGTTAGGGTTATAGGCATATATGCAAGTTGGGGGGGGACCTCTTAAGGAGGGAAAATAGTTCTCGATGGCCCTAAGTGTGTTCACACACATCAATACCAAAATATATCAACGTACTACAATGAAACTTTGTTGGGATGGTAGAGATGCACATGCATTGATAGCTTTGTCCCTCAAACATACCATTATCCCTCACATTCAATCTTGCAAGACAATAAAGATGCTTGGGACACTCTTAAAACATTATACCAAGAAAAAAATGAGGATCATGTTGTGTACCTCTAAAAATAGCTAGAGAGTGAGCATATGAATGAAGGATATTCAATGGATAGTTGGTTGGAAAGAGTAGCTAATTTCTATTGATGAAACATTGCAAGATAGTTCACTTGTGTAGACTATTCTTAATGGTCTTCTTGATAATTTACTTATCCTAGTTTTGCATTTACTCTTTGGTTGATGATGAAATGAAATCCAAATGTCTTAATCTTTGAGGGGTTATTCTCTGTTTTGCTACAAGAATATTAATCTAGGTAGAACATGTCAATTATGTGCATTTCAGATCAAGATTTCTTAGCTAGCTAGAAGGGCTCATGTAAATGGAGCTCATCTACTACTAAGCAAAACTTTGCTAATACTACACAATGAAAGAAGGAAGACAAAATGACAATAAAATAGAAAACCAAAAATATTTTTGTAAGTATTGTAAGGCAAATGATCATGTCATAAAGAATAGTCCTAAACTGGTTGCAAAGGAGGCAAAGAAAAAAGAGGTTTTAATGGTTGTTGTAGAGACCTCTACACGTAAATCAAAGTCTACGAATGTTGTTCATAATGAAGAATAGGTATTCACTACTCCTTATAGCTATGAACCATGTTCTCATGAGCAGTGTATATGACTATAGTAGACTCAAATGTTTGGTACTTTGATGGTGGTGCAATCAAACATATTACCTCACAATGTAGCTTCTTCACTTTACTCGAGTCTACTCCTATAGGGAATACTATCACATGTGCTAATGACTCCTCTTATCCTATGATAAGAGTTGGAAATATCATTCTGAATATTGTGGATGGTAGTTCTTTCACATTTTCAAATGCCTTATTATGTGCTAGGGATTAAGAAAGACCTCTTATCAGTTTTCGCACTAGCAAACATTGGCTTGGTTGTTAAATTTGTTGATTACATATGTACAATTCATGATCTCTCAAATGGTGATGTTATCATTACTTTTGGCATTTTATGTTGTTGGTTAGTATAAGCTCATAAATTATGCAGAATTTGAGAATGATTTAGCATGTGTAGTTCATGATTTTCATGCTATTTTTGATGCAAAGTTTTGGCATGGATGCTTTGATCATCTAAATTTTGCTAGTTTCTTTTGTCTCGAGAAATATTAAATAGTGTCCTTAGTGCCCAAACTTGAGGCACCCTCTAAACATGTTTGTGAAGGTTGTATTTTCAGTAAAGTGCAATGTTCTTTCTTCCCAAAAGATGGGTCAATAAGAGTTTCACATAAATTGTAGCTAGTTCCTAGTGATGTTTGTGGTCCTATGCAAACACCTTCATTTGCAAATTAGCTATATCTTGTGACCTTCATTGATGAAATTTTGAGGCATGTATGTGTTTATCCATTAAAGTTTTCCTCAACTCAGGCTGAGTATATGTGAGCAAGCTCATGTGTGAAGTGGATGGTAGTGTGTGGGGGACATGTCATGGGTGTGTGTGTGTGCGTGAATGTCCCCCTTGAGGGATAGTGCAAGATATGCGTGATCTACTCCAATGGCTATAGGTGGGATGATGAAGGAACTAAGTATGTGGGTGGCCTCCCTATGTCCCATGATATGATCTATGATACTTCCTGCTCCATCTATAACTAAGTGCAGTATGCATGTCAATCTCCTTGATGTAGGCCATTATCTCATCCCATTATTAATAACAAGGCGATGTCTTGACCCGAGTCTGAGTAGGTGGGTACCATAGAGAGTGTGTGTGCAGAATCAACTAAAACTCATGCCATAGATCCCTCCTGTAGAGTGGGTGATATGAATGGTTCCCTACGTCAAAGCCTCGCACTAATCGCTTCCCGTCTTGGCGTTGAAGTCTCCCATGAGGAAGAGTTCCCCTAGAGTAGAGTACTCACTGATCTCCTCTGATAAACAAGTATAAGGTGAGCCCTCCTCCTGATCAATGATGGAGAATCGAGATCCAAAGGGTGCAAAATAGCATAATGCAATGTAGATGGTCCTCTTGTGAGAGTTGTAATTGGATCCAAAGGTATTTGGCATTTGAGTCTTGTGTGATGATCTATATCTTGATCTAAAGAGTATCACTACTCCCCCTGATCCTTTCATAGTGTGGTGGTGCATACAATTTATATATGTAGACTCCCACTGGAAGCCATGCACCCGAGATAGAATCCTATCGGGGCTCTCATGTGTCTTTGTCAACAAAATATTATCTCTATCTTTTCTCATCTCCTCAAGCCTCTCTAGATGTGCCCATAAATCATCATTGCAGTTCCACACTGCAAGATGTATCTCTTCAACTGTCTCAAATGCCATGAATCCCTATACTATTGCTTTGCCATCAATGATAACCCGACCATCTCTATATGAAGCCTTATTCCCTTCTTTGCAAGCCTCGTGTACTCTTGGCATGCATGCACGACAATGTGCTACTTGCATGGGTGTGAGATCGGCATATAGGTATATAGGGGGATCTATGTGTGCATAAATAATTTCATGTGTAAGTGAGTGAATTTGCAATTTATGTTTAGATAGATAGGTACATAGATAGATAGATAGGTAGGTAGGTAGGTAGATACATAAATATATATTGATAGGTAGAAAGATAGATAGATGGATGTTAAGGTAGATGGATAATGGGTAAGCAGATCGATATAAAGTTAGGTAGATCGATATATAAGTATGTATGTATGTGGGTAGGTAGGTACATAGATAGATAGATAGGTAGGTAGGTAGGTAGGTAGACATGTAAATATATATTAATAGATAGATGTATAGATGTTTAGGTAGATGGATATATAGATCAATTCATATAAACTCAACTTATATGAACTTAATTTGCGTTTATTACACTTTCAATGTATATGAAATTAGTTTATGTTTTTCATTTATTCAACTTGTATGAACTCGGTGATAAATAGATGTATGTTTACATACATGGATATAAGATAGATAGATGTTTAGATAGATATGTTGGTTATACTCTAAACATGGATATATGAATACATAGGTAGATGGAAGATTGATGTAGATTTGTGATTGTTATAAATTTATATTTATGTATCCTAAATTTATATACTCATATGTTTACGTTTCATGTATGAGGTAAGATGGAAGGATCAAGGAACAATGTTTACATTCCATTCCTAGACGTAGAAGGGGAAGAATATGTGCCTTTGTCACAACAATTCTCTTATATGAAAATGTTGTCCGGAGCTTTTGACACACAACATGATGCATCACATACAAGTACTCAAGGATATTCTACTTCTTCACAACATTTAGAGGGTGCATCATCAAATCATCATTTAGGAAAACGATCACGAGGAGTTTTATGGGATGATGCCCATACAATTACTTTGATAAAATGTTTTGAAGAAGTTTATATTTGCATTAGGCAAGGAAACCTTCAGAGAAAGGATTGGGATTATGTAACAAACGCCTTCAATAAAGAATCACTGGTGGAATTTACAAGTCACCAAGTTTGGAATCGGATTGACACTTTGAAAAACAACATAAGAAGGAGTCCAAAAAAGCAAAGTATGATTGGATCCATCCCAAGCGCTTGGAAATTTTTTGAATTATGTGATTGCATTTGGGATGCCACTCCTAAAACTACATGACTTCAAGGAGTTTCTGATAGTGATGATCGTAAAATTCCTAATGAGGAAGGCAATGACAATCCTCCAATGCAAGAGGAGATTAGTATAGAGGTGGATGCAGAGGATTGCAATGTTGAAGGCATCAAAGGAAAAAGAGTTCGCACCGAAGAAGGAACTCTATAGATAATACTGGAAAGGTCATGATGGAAGGGGTCTCATAGATTATTTGTGCATTAAAGGAAATGAACAATGCACAGATATAAAGCGAGAAAAGGATGCTGGAGAAAGATAATGACTTTAAACTTCAAATGGCAGAAATACATAGATCATTGTGAGAAACACAAAGATCCATGTTTTTAGAGATTGTGAAAATGATGAGGTTGAATGATAATCCTTGAGCTATCTTTTTTGTAATATATCATGTAGAAATTATCCATGATTAAATGACTTTCCTATTTCATAACTATTATCTTTTTCATTTTATGAAAGAAATATTAATAATAGAATATGTTAATATATTGTTTTCTTATCATGTATTATAGTATGAGACAAATGAGTTGGCATGCCCTTGTATACTTTTGCTTAATGTCAATGGATGGTTTGAATGATGTGTTCAATAGTTCTTCTCCACATTGTTGTCACATTCGAATCATATCCTTCATTATGATCATTTGGATGTGGATGTATGGTGCAACACTTGCAACCATAGAGCCTAGAGCAACTTCATGTTCACCATGAGAATGATGGGTCTTTCCTAGACAAAAGGTATTCTTTTTATCTATCCATGGACACATTTGGATGGAGAGATGATTAAATTGTCAATATAAGTTTCAATATGCATATGGAATGTCCTATGAATCATTTCATATCCTTAGATATAATTAGACCATGTTTACCTTCTAGTCAGACCTCATCTCATGTCCATGACCCAATACTCTAGAACTTGCACTAGCATGTGTTTTATGGAGGCTTGTTCATAGGAGATCTCCTAAAGCGATGTCAAAATTATTTGGTATTGGTGCTTCCACAATTAGAAAGTATACTTTATAGTTTTTAAAATACTCACTAGTAAAAGTATGTTTCATAGGTATGGAATTTATCCTCCATCAAGAGAAAGATTGCAAACTATAATTAGGGATTTCAAAGTTCTCTCTACTTTACCATAGATCGCAGGTGCAATAGATGGCACACATAACAAATTGCATAGAAAACCTGCAAAAGAATGTTGTCCTACATAGTATATGAATAGACATGGATTCCTAAGCATTCTTTTACAAGGCATTGTTGATTCCAAACAATTGTTTTGGAGTATTGCAGTGAATGATCCTCATGGAGTTCATGATTCCACACATTTCAAAGAGTGTGCTTTATATCCTAAACTAACGTCTAGAAGCATCTTATTCGAGCCTCATATTGAAGTGTGTGGTGAGCTTGTTAGACCTTATCTATTAGGTCTAACAAGCTCACCACACACTATTATCTATTATCTATAAGAGTGGGTTTAGAAGTGAGAGAGAAGATTGCATATGATAAACATCATTCAAAGGGTAGGGTTAAAATTGAAAATGCATTTGAGATTTTGAAATCTCGATGGTGAATCCTTCAAAACTTGAATGTGGATTTGTCTTTAGGTCCTATGATTGTAAGTGCATGTTGTCTTTGCATAATTTTGTGCAACTCCAAAGAGAAACTGAACCCACAAAAGAAGAAGATAAGTACCCAAATAATAACGAAGAACTATACCATTCAAGAAATCCAGTGCATTGTGAAGAGGCATCATAGTTAGGAAATGCTCTATATAAAAACTTTATTGAAAATCATGCAAATACACAATAATCAGCTGAGTTTTGTGTATTTAAGCAACATAACTAAATATTGTGTAGCTTTACATAACTAACATTTTTTTTTAGGTTGAAGATGGACAAAGAAATTTGTTATAGAGCTTGTTGATTGAGGAATGCCATTGATCGTGAGAAGAATGCAATTTTTATTCAAGAAAATATATTCGATCATCATGAAATGTAATTACTTCATATGTTTTGCTTTCTAATAATAATGAATTTGTTTTTTTCTTGATGTATGTTATATGCTTTGGTGTGAGAATTTTCTCAATGACTATCTTCAAAATGTTTATAATAAATTTTTTCTTATCTATAAAAATAAATGTTTAGGTTCATAAAAAATCTTATATAATTAGCTAAATTCATTATAAAAATTTATTAAGAAACCTTAAACAGAAAATAACTCATGTGCTCTTAATTATGGTCCCTGAAAGTAAAAAAAAAAAAAAGAAAATTTAATAATGGAGGTTCGGCCGAGGCCTACTCCCCCTGACTTTAACTTTGAAATTGCAACTGTACAAGGAAGGGCATAGTACCCATGGAACCCCCCTTATCCCACAAGAACAACAGGGGTTTACAAGACAGGGTTGAATGGCGATCACACCTACCGCAGGGATGGACAAACGGTGGCACCTCAGCCACATGCAACATTTTTCCAAGATACACTGTCCCTTACATGTTGCTGCCAGGGATTGAACCCTCGCCCCCGCCTCAAGAGGCGGGAGTGGTTAGGCCAGTGAACTGGTCCCTGGAAGTTGGGTGACCGTCATACATGTGCTCATAATTTTGACGATGTGCCCCTAATGTCCGATCCGGTCACCTAAAAAAGTATAAACAGGTCACCCACAAAAACTTCCATGTGCCCTTACTATGTATCTGCTCTCTATCTCACTGTTCGCTTGCAAATGAAGAAATTAGGAGCTCTGAACTGTGGAGAGAACGTTTAGCAGACGTCGAGTGCACGAGCTCTGTCGGTGACTTGTGAGTCGTCGAGAGAGTGGGGTGTTGCATAGAGTTATCGCAACGGCACGCAGTGACAAGAGTGTCAAAGATATCGACCTCCGACAGACAAACGATTCCCCCGCCTAAGGCCGCTGGGACGTGGATGCCACGTGCGTTGGCGTGCGTGTTCCCAGCCTCCCAGGTAGAGAGAGAGAGAGAGAGAGAGAGAGAGAGAGAGAGAGAGAGAGAGAGAGAGAGAGAGAGAGAGAGAGAGAGAGAGAGAGAGAGAGAGAGAGAGAGAGAGAGAGAGATGTGTGAACCATCTTTATACGAGTTAATGTATTTGTTAGTTGTTGATGCATCTTTATACGAATGAATGTATTTGTTAGTTGTCGATGCATCTTTATACGAATGAATGTATTAGTTATAGAACTTGTGTCATAACATTGTTATTGTAGTTTTTTCTTCGTTTACGTATTTCAGGATGTATTTCTCATTAGTGTTTGTTATGTTTTAGTCAATAATATCTTTGAATAATTGCAGCTATGGCAGACCACCTCAAGCGGCAGAGTCATAAAAAGAACAAAGTTTCAAAGAAGCCTGGAAAAAACATAAAAAAAGAAAGGAAAAAGGGGCCTCGATTGCCTGTCAGTTTATACAGAGAGCTTCACCTCGAGAATCACCATCGTTATCCAATTCAGAAAGAATCAGAGTGTGAAGAACAAGAGTATGAAGGGCTTCAACTTCGTAATTCAGATTTACCCTCAGATATTTATGAATATGAAGAGAACCAGGCACCTGAAGATAGTCTTAAGAATCACCGTTTTGATTCAATTCACAGTTTCGAATATGAGCTTCCTTCAAATTTTGAGGTATTGTTTCATGGTTTTTTCCTTCTCTTTCTATCATTCCCTCTTTTCTTTGATAAACATAATGTGGCAACACTTTTAAAATTCACATAAAAATTATTTCCTGCTAAGGAGAAGTAGACCATGCGAGCCAGGACTACATTGTGCAAACATCTTGTTACTCGATCTAATTCTGAAAGGAAGAACTTTGATTTTTCGTTTTTGAGTGATGTTTATAAGTTGATACAGGACGAGGAGATTGATGAAGGTGCTGCAGATGGAGAAGAACGGATAGGGCAGGACAAGAGTTCAAAGCAACATAGACTTTTTTCTTATGGAAAGAAGAGGAAAGCTACGACAATGCAAAGAAGTGATGATGATGTTGATGAGGAGATTTCTAGCAGTCAGAGTGAAGATTTGGATGGTTTTGAAGGGGACGAGTTTAATGAAGGCTCTAATGATGAGGATGATGTAAAGGAGAAATCATGGGAACAAGAAATTTCTGACCCAGAACATGACACTAATATTGAAGCAAAGGATGGGGACGAGGATGTAGAAAGGCATCGGAAAACTGTTGAGGCAGTCCACATGCTTCATAAGAAGGAGCCCAAAGGTTTGGATACTTGTACACGCACATGAATCAGTCTCTTATCCCTCTCTCTCTTTGTGTGATATTTTGTGAGGGAATCTTTTTACCCACCATCACTTTTCATATTATGCATGTCCATTCTAGCTGATGAACATTTTGGTTGTCTCAGGTATGAGAAGAAAACGTGCTGGAATATTGTCAGAGGCATATCCTGAGTCAGAGTTCAATTTGAACCCTCATGGTGGCGATACAATGCAGCAGATTACTGTTGAAGATCTGATATCACCTTTACAAAATACACCAGGGTTTGGCTCATTACGCAAACGGGTACAACAGCTGGAAAAGAAAGGATCTGTTGTGGATGCGCCTTTGCCTAAGGCTTTGCAAGATAGGCTTAACCGAAAAGCAGGATATGAGAAAACAAGTGATGAAATCTCCAAATGGCAGGACATTGTGAAGAGGAACAGAGAGGCTCCTACTCTAGTTTTTACTCAAAGGCCTGATTTAACTGCTGCATCTACTGCCGAGCTGGCAGCAAAGTTTGTGCCCACTACTAATTTGGAAAAGGAAGTTATGGAACTTCTTCAAGAGAATGGACTAGTTGAATCCACTACAGAGGCAAATACGGCTCTTGGCCACAACAAAGTATGCCCCATTCAGTATTGTTCGAACAAATTTTCTTCAGCTAATGAATACATTTTAAACTAGGTTTGTACATTTTATAGCTCACAATGGATGAAGTAAAGGAGCGCCGAGAAAAGCTAGCCAAGTTGCGGAGTATGCTTTCATATCATGAAGCAAAGGCCAAACGAATGAAGAAAATAAAGTCGAAGACCTACCATCGGTTGCTACAGAACAGTCGAAAAGGGAACACCAAAGGCGAAGATTTGATTGATCCAGAGACTTTGAAGGAAGCTGCTATAAAGGCTGAATTTAAAAGAGCACAGGTTTAAATCCGCCTAATCTTATTTAATAGCTTAATTTTCTCAAATTAGTCCCATTTCAACCCAGAGTTTTTTATTTATCCGATTTTATGATTGTACAGGAACGCATGACATTGAAGCACAAAAACACATCAAAATGGGCCAAGAGAATTATAAAACGGGGTATTAAGGCCAAAGAGGATGGGAGTAGGGAGGCGCTGGCTGATCAACTTCGTACTCATGCAGCTTTGACAAGAAAAATTCATGCAATTGATGATGCTACCACAAGTGAGGAAAGCTCAGGAGAGGAGGATTCAGAAACTGACAGCAAGAATGGGCTTTCATCACCATCAAAGCCCAAAACAAGAATATTGGCAAAAGCTAAAATAGAGACACTCAAACTTCTGGAAGGGAATGCAGAGGCAGAGATTCCAACAAGTGGATTATTTTCCTTGCCTTTTATGGTATGATTCTCTGGTTCTTTTTTTAAACCAAGTAGACATCAGATTACTGATCAACTATACTTGTGACTGTATGACCAGACTCGTGCAATAGAGAAGAAAAGGAAGCAGGCACAGAGTGAGGCTTTTGCAGTCCTTGAGGAGCTGGAACAGCTGGAAAATGATGATGCTCACATTGACCAAATGAATTTTAACCTGGAAAAGGAAAACGAAAAACCTGCATCTTATGGTCGGCTTGCTTTTGGAGATATGGCTAAATCAATACCTAATCTCAAGGAAGAAGAGCCTGATATGCTTGTGGAGGGCAATACCAGTGATGAAGCTGAGGGTGAGGACGTTCAAGACATTCCAGAGTTCAAGAAGAAAGCTTTTTCCTCAAGAAGAAGGAAACCAAAAGATAATGCAAAGATTAATCCCAGTGGCGTAGAATTACAAACTTGTGAGAAGCCTGTGACAGATGCAGTTTGGAAAGATGGTTGCAATGATCTAATAGATTTTAATGCATCAGTTGAACAAGGACACGAAGTAGATAACAATGTACCTAAAGCTCCTGATGTGGAAGGCCCAAATGTTCCAGCACAGGCCAATCCATGGCTTTATGGGCCAGTTCAGGGAATTGAAGGCACTTTTACCAAGGAGAAGAATACTATCAAACAAGATACTTCTGGACCTCTTGTAGTTTCTGCATCTTTGGAGGTGTTAACAAGCCCTCAAGTGAGGAGAAAAAGGAAAAAAAAGAAAGCTAAGACTCAGAAAAGTATCACACCTGATAAAGGCCAGGACGATAAGGAAAATGAAAGGCATTTATCAAGCAATGATAGTGAAGAAGAAGAGAACCAAGATGTAAAAGAACCACGTTTTCAACTTTCTGCAGAGAATGAATCTCAGTTGGAGCTTATTCAAAGGGCTTTTGCGGGAGATGATGTTGAAGCTGATTTTCAACAGATGAAAGTGGAAGCTTTAAATGACGAGGTTCCATTGGGTGAGAGTGTACTCAGCTTACCTGGTTGGGGACAGTGGACAGATGTGCAAAAGAAAAAGGGACCACCCCAGTGGATTTTGAAACAGCAAGAGGAGCTAAGGCAAGGTCGAGAGCAGGCCTTGAGTAAGCGAAAGGATTTCAAGATGAACCATGTCATGATCAGTGAGAAGATGGATAAAAAGGTATAGTTTTTTCTACATGGTGCTCTCGTGCATTTCCAGGAATTTATGCGCTTCTCTTAAACGCTGATCGGCTTTTGATTTCTTTCAGTTTGCAAAGTTTATGGCCCCACAATTACCATTTCCATTCACTTCAAGGGAGATCTATGAGAAAAGCACAAGGATGCCTTTAGGTCGTGAATTCAACACAGATCAAGGTTTTCGGGATCTAATTCGCCCAGCGGTGTGTACTGATTTTTGTTTATGGTAGATTTCTGAAACATGGGTGTTAGAAGATGCATGATTTATTTTCTTTACATTCACAGGTCCTTAAAGATGCAGGTGTTATCATTGATCCCATAAAATATAAGATGTCTGAAACAAGAACAGGAGATTCTCTGGGTAGAAAACAGGAAATCTTAAAGAAAGCCAAAAGTTTCCGTTCCGAGGATAAAAGAAAGAGGAGTAACACCACAAACAGTTTTGTTTCTAACAAGGAGATGAGGCAAAATACTGTCCAGAAAATATGACCACTTGCCATCTTTACCCCAAACAAAAAGTATGCTCAATTAATTCTTATTATTTTGCATATTTTATTTAGAAATGTTACAATAGCGGTTCACATCACTGCTTTCATATATGTGTAAATGTATGCCTTTTGTTAGAATGATAGGGTGCAATCTCTGTTTTCATCTTCACAGGTTTGTCTATCCTGTTTTCTTCCTCACATGTGTCTGCCTCTGATTTTTGATCTTGCAAATGGTGTATTAGAGCTCAAGTTTTTCAAGGTGCTGTATTTGGAAGATTCTCTTTTGTGTGAAAGGATCATTCTCCTGCTGTTCATAGCTGCCGCCTCAAGAATGCATTATGTTATAGTTGAATCTTATGATGTTTTGTTACTGCAAGCCAATTGATTGCTATCAGCATTTCAAGCTCCATGTGCAGTCTCTGAAAAGGCAGCCTCATTTTACATAGCAGAGAAGTCTCCAACACTTGTTTCAGAGTCTATACTGTAGCAAGCCTGCATGTTTTGCACCACACAATTCATTATACTTCCTCAACCATCATCATTTGCATTTATGATATCTTTGGAACTTCACTTTTTGTATTAGTAGGTGCACTATTAGATGTGTGATTCTACTTAAACACTACTTGTGCCTAGGCACTTTTCTATGGAAAAATCTTTGGGCAAGTTTTCAAAATTTATAGATATTTTAGAAATAAAAATAAACAACTATAAAATCAACCCCCCCATCATATGAGCACACATGTATGAAGGCCTCTGATCATCCGCCTACCCCATATGTGGGAAAACCCTCCCCTCTATTAAGTGATGATCCGTACCAAGTGAAGGTCTTGTTCGTTGAACCCGCAAGGAAACGAATGACCATGAAGTTAAAGGGGCAATCCCTTAGAGCAACCTGGAAACCAAGAGGGATGAACTTTCGATGGCTTGGGGGCAGAGCGTGGTGTGAAAGCATGAATTAAACTCGGAAAGAAGGGGCAGCCGTCAAGGGAGGGTTGACCCTGTGGTGGATTGCAGTCAAGTATGGATGCGTATGCCTTAGAGGCGAGGTGACTCTCCATTGCCACACACGTCCATAGCATGTGAGTGGGCAAGATGAGGGAGGGAAGTCTTGGTGCCGGCCCTCTTGAGCCTCAAGGTTCCAAGACCCTCCAACGATTAATGGGAGATGCTTGTTTGCTGAGAACCCATGGTAAAGGGACAATCGAAGTCCTTGTGAGAAGTGAGGAAGGGAAGGGTCAACACATACACTTAGTAGTTTGTCGTCGCTAGGACGTTGGAGGACACTCTTGGTCGGTTCCTCATCCAGAGGCATGCATGGTTACCGCACTCCATATAGTTGTGCATCATAGGGCACAACAAGGCAAGCTACATAGGGTCAAATCGTGTGAGAGGCTAGATAGAAAACCAGGGGGGAACAAGGGGGCATGACATCCACCCCCTCTCTAACGAACTTCACATCCTCATGAAGTTCACCCATGGGCCCTAGAATGAGTCCCGTTTGCGGTAAATTCGAAAGGGTGAAAATTGTGACGATGGTTATGAGACTCTCCATGGCATTCTTACACTCGAATTTGAGGCAGTGTCCTTAGTTATGGGTTGTCATGCGAACGCATTTGTGACTTATGGCACAAGCGACTTATGGAAATGGGACCAAATCTTGGCCACGAAAGAACCCTCGGACATCCCCCAACCAATGTATAAACGAGGTTGCATTGGTCGACTTACAATCTCGTGGAGCTTCGGCATGACAACTTACATACTCCTTGGCCACATTGAAAATCGGCCCATCAATGGCCCACACTACGTTTTGCCCATGGCATGGACACGCGGTGCATAGAGTGACTTACTTTCATGCTTATCGATTTCCATTTATCTTTGCCCGACCTCAGGGGGGGTCTCCATGCAACTTCCACAAGAGGTCATAGATGGGAGGGTAAGGCCACACGCCCGCAGACCATGAATAACTTGGTGCATACCTAGTCCTGGTCTGCCTTGTGAGTAGCACCCATTTTCACTTAAAATTTTGACTCCAACACACTACCCAAAGAGTCAAAGATAGGGATTTATATTTCGTCCAAAAGGATTTAGGCCTTTGGGTGCTCGCTATCTCTGTTGAATGCGATTTCCTTATGAGGAGTCGTTTAATTTGCCTTATGCTTCCATATTTTGCGTAGCCCTAATGGGAGACTTTATGAAAATATAGGATAATTTTATTGAAAGGGGATAGGTTTTACGATCGGAAAGTTGGTTTGAGTGTAGTAACTTTGGCATGGAAGCTTCATCGCTGTTTTCTTCACTATGCCTTGCTGGCCCACCTGCAATGGAGCTTTGAGTTGCTTCCCTTGTATAAGCTCCCACACGTCGGATGGATGGTATCCCAACCTGTTGTCGATGAGGCTGGTCGTGCTAGCCAAATGGAGCACGGTGCACATTACAGACGAAGGCCTCCTGTAGGGATCCAACTTACGGTGGCATGGAAGCTTACAACGGTGGCATGGAAGCTTACAATGCTACCTTGACGCTTGTGTTCAATTCCAAATTCTTGAGTGGAGAGACACGGGAGTCCAATTGAAAACATGTTCAAGGCTGTTTGTTGTATCTTAATCCAAGGATCTAAATGATTGGGGTGGCCTACCACATTGATGCCTTACCTGTGGCTTGAAACAACAATCCAGATACGTTAACACCTCTCTTGCTTACGACCAATGTGGGGGAAGGCTCGTGGACCATGCATCATCCATAAAAAAATTTCACTCTTTTTGCCAAACGAGCCGGCATCCGAGGGAGCATTGACGAAGTATCTCTTGCAATAAAAGAAATTTGCCCTTTGTTGATGGGTTGTCGTCAACATTGTCGATAGCGAAAGTGCTAGCTGATTGAGATCCAAGCTTTGAAACAAATGTGACAATCGGTTCCAAGGGAAGGCCTTGTTTGTCGAACTCGTTAGGAAATGGATGGCCAGGAAGTTAAAGGGGAATCGCCTTAAGAGCAACCCGAGAACCAAGAGGGATGAAGTTGGAGGGCACGAGTGCCTTGTTGGAGCCAGACTTAATTGGGTAAGGTGAAGGGGAGGCCGCAGATGGCGGGCTGACTTCGCGGTGGATTATTATCAAGTTAGGACCTCTTAAGAATTGACGGGAGGCACTTTCAATGTCGGGCATCTACCCACGAGCCAAGGGGCAACCAACGTCCTCGTGAGAAGTGAGGAAGGGAAGGCTCATCACATATTCCCAGTAGTGCATCATTGCTCGGATGTTAGAGGGCACTCCTTGCTTGTCTTCCATCTAGAGGCATGAATGGTTTCGACTCTTATAGTTGAATTCCATGCAACAAGGCAATCCACCTAGATCCTATGAGAGGCTGGATAGAAAATCAGGGGGGCAAGGAGGCATGACATCTTGGGCATTTGCATGAGTAGGCTTATGTTTTCCTCTATCACAACATCCTTCCTACTATTCTTGATGATGTTTCATGCTCTTGAGATCTTCCTTTGAGGATGTTCAAGTGTGATCATGCAACAATAGAGAGTGATAAGGAAAACACGGAGATAGTTTGTGGGAGACAAAGATGAATTAGACGAGAAGTAGAAATAGTTATTTCTCATACTTGAGCTACAAACATGGAGGGGAATATTTACCAAAGAAAGATTGAGTATGCATGTCTTGGTATCCATGCATATATGGATGGTTGTAGAGAAAAATCCACGTCTTTCTATATACATACTTGCATACAAAATTCTTAGGCATGTATGCATCTTTATCTATGCATACTTTTTTTCGGAAATATATACACACACA